>JAGWCC010000084.1:600000-1137312 GCA_022651775.1 Drusus annulatus
ACTTATTATACGACGTAAAAACCCGGAGAAAGTAATTTATCGCAAGTTTGTATCGGTTGGGTAAAAATAATTAGCTCTCTCTCCATACATTGTTTCGCCAAGGTATTAGACTTATGATAAATAGGTATATAATAATGATAATAATATTTGGACGATTTGTATAGCGCCGTTTTTGTGAAAAATCACCTCAAGGGCGCTGTACAGATCTTACTTTCTATCATTACATATTAATTCCTAGTTTAGATAAGAAAATATACAGGAACATACTTACCTGGCAGGTCCCATCAGATAGACACAATTTTTAAATTAAAACTATGAGTATTATTTTAATTATTAATTTATTTATTTATTTTTAAGTTTATTTTATTTTAATTTATTTTATTTTATTTTATTTTATTTTTATTTTATTTTTATTTTTATTTTATTTTATTTTATTTTATTTTATTTTATTTTATTTTATTTTATTTTATCGTAATAAAACCCACACATAGTATGTACATTAAAATGTGAACATCTAAAAAGGTAAACGTCGCAGAGATACAGAGAGAAAAAAATAAAGAAGAAGATAGAAACGAAAAAAGATTCAATAAAGTATCTCTATGTGGAGTTAATGTAAAAATATAGTGTGTATGGTCGCTCCTTTATTTTCTCACCGCTAATATCGAAGCCAGGCCCTATACTGAAACGATTCGATTCTAAATGACAGGGTTATTCTATAATAATCCACCTGCAATAATATGAAATGCCGATACCTGATATAAAACATGGCATCACCATCAGCGTTCTGGCTATGTGCTAGGCCAGGGGTGGGTAGGAGCGGCTCGCGAGCCGAGTGAGGCTCTTTGCATAGACGTTTGCGGCTCATAGACGTTTGCGGCTCTTCGGACATAAACTCCAGTTTCACCTCATCTCAAGCAGCCTTATAACTTACTCTCTACCTAGCCTCGTGGAGCAACAAATTCACAGATCTGACCAGTCTCTTGAAAGAACTCGAAAGAGAGAAATTTAATTTAATTTCTCAGCACAAACAGCTATAAAAAACTGCCTAAAATGGAAACAATAATATTTGATACATGGAATAATTTACCTGACACATATGACGCGTTAAAAAAACTAGCTTTTGGTATTCTCACTACCTTTGGCTCTACATATATATGCGAACAAACATTCTCATCTATGAACCGAATAAAAAATAAACTTAGAAGCAGAATAACGGATGAGTATTTACAATCATGTATTCAATTAATAATAAGTAGCCTTTTGCCAGATATAGTAAAGCTATCAAAAGTGATGCATGGACACCGTTCTAATTTATTTTTTTAATAAAACATCTTGAACTTTTTTTTTCCCTAAAAATCCATATCCTATAAATATGTATATTACATTTACGAATATGTGGCTCTCTGGTACCTTTGTTTTCCTGTTTCCATGACAATTTGGCTCTTTTCACTTGACAAACTGCCGACCCCTGTGCTAGGCTACTCTTTCCACGATTAGTAAAGCGAAGTGCCAGATATCTTCAAACTAAGTATAACACTAGGTATACTAGACAACAGTAGGCTGTCAAAGGGACTGTATATACATGGCCTGTTCAAAAGAAAAGGCGAATTTTGAATTTTCGCGGGCTGTGTCAATTTGATTATCGTTTTTTTTGTTATGTTGGTACACATATGTTTATCATATGTTAGCATTATCAGCCATTTTGGATTAGTGGTTTGTTTTTAACAACTGGAAAGGTTAGTCACGTTTTTGTGTGTTCTTCGACTTTTTACTTTTGAAAAAAAAACAAACCACTAATCCAAAATGGCTGATAATGATAACATATGATAAACATATGTGTACCAACATAACATAAAAAAATCGATAATCGAATGTACACAGCCCGCGAAAATTCAAAATTCACCTTTTCTTTTGAACAGGCCTCGTATGTAGGGTACATGTTTTTATGACGGTGTCTAATAACACGTAATAGAGCAGTACAGATAATCTCAGGATCCTGAATGGTCGCAGAGTGGAGTGAAATGGTGCGGGGGCTTTTTAAGAAATCGCCTGCAACAATATCAAATGCCGATAGCTGATATAACATATCATCACTATCAGCGTGCTAGCCAGGTGCTAGGTTACCTTCAACTATCAGCAGTGCTAATACCTTCGAGTAGAGTATTGCACTATTCTCACGTGACGCAATCGCCGATTCGCAGCAGCCCACCAAAGGGAGCTGGGTTTTGTTTTGTCGTGTTGTTATTGAATACAGTGGCCAACGGGAATGCAATGCGGGTATTTTGGCCAGGGGAATATTTGTCTCGACGATCGCTTAGACATTTCAATCCTGTCCTCGATCAAAGTGGATTGCGACCAACATCTAAACTTGTACGGTACGCCATACGCTTATACAACTTCTGCATTTCAGTCGTAAATGTCACTTAAGTGCACTCGTATGTTATAACGAATGTGTTCATTACACTTTAAGCAAATGTCTAACTCTAAACGGCTTCACGTGGTTTATCTATCCACGCGAACGGGACATTTGAATTCGTGCAGTTTATTATTGGTGCGTACTATGTAGGTAAATGATTGCAAATCTTATGTCAAAACCAAATCGCTATCGATTTTTTTATTCGAGTTAAATTAGCACTTGAAATTTTTAAAACATTACAAAAAACAATCAAAAATTTCCGGCAGCAAAACAAATATTATAAAATAGGTAAGTAAGTAATAACGATAAACTTGTCTAATTACTTATACTTATAAAAAAAGTTTTGATTTTTATAAGATAATCATAACTATGAAGTAGAAAATGTGTGTTTTTGAAACAACAAAAACTCTTTGACGTTGAGCTATATCGTAATGAAATTTGCACAGTAGTTCTATAAATCAACACAACGTGCTACGGAACTTTGAATTAAATAATTAAAAATAAGACAAGACAACATATCGTTTATTCCATATTTATCACTTGTTTAGTGAGTAACACGTTTTTAATTTTTTTAACTCTCGGGCGAACCCGGGTATACAAATAATCCAATAAGCGATATTTTTAATAACATAATAAAACACCCATTAACAATAACATCAGCTGGCATACTTCGTCAATGTTTCTGGCACATGGCAAATATCTATCGAAAATTGTCTCGAATAATCGCCCAAAGCGCAATTCACTGTCTTCAAAGACGTAACACGATAATATTATGTTTTTTACGAGATTATATATTATATTATAAGAAACTTCCCTTCTTGTTTCCGGAACATGTTTAGAACGGACTGAAAATACAGTAGAATTTGTATTAGCGCCCGGTGCACCATATTATTTTACCTTCTTGTATTTTGAAAGAAGTTTTCTCATTAATCTAATCTTAATTGTGCGTTTAGGATTTCACGATACATTTTTGAGATGACTGCGCCGGCAACTAGTCATTCAATTCTCGGTGCAACTGGATGGCATCGCTTAGATACAACTGTAATTGCAACCAGGGCCGGTTCTGTGCAGGCGCAATTGGAGTAGTCCGCTCCAGGCGGCAAATTGCAAAGGCTATGTTAGTACCAAATTATAGGGTTTTTTGCGCGCCCAGCGCCTTTAAATGTATAATAATATAAAATGAAAAAACCATACCATTTATGGACGGCAATCGAGCCCGCAATTTACCAGCCCGACGGCGCGGATTTCCAAATTTTGAGTTGGTACCTATCTTCTGTTCGAACGAAAAAATCACACTCGGTGTTAAAAAGAAACAAAATTATGCAGAAACATACGAATTTATAGTGCTGTCGCATTCATTCAGCAATACCAGCTTTATGAAGAATTTTATTCACAATGTTATGCACACGAGTTTGAAACATATTTAAAGCAGCGTAAATATTACATTTTATCTTCTGACAATTTTGTCAAGTTAGGATATACAAATAATGCAACAGAAACATCTAGTAATAATTTTCGAATTTGTGACGCACTTCGACGTTTTTGTTTTGTTTTTTTAACAATAATATATTTTATGAACTAATCCTCATTTTCCAAATGCTATTATTTTAATAATATTTCAAGTTTTAATTTCAAAATAAACACATGAACGGAAAACTTCAAATGTTTTTACTTCCAGAGAGCATTAGCTTTTTTCCGACCTCAAGGCTCGCATTTTGCCCGTAAAGTGTCTGTGTTTTTTTTAAACAAATAATACTTTCGGAGGATTTATAAATTTAATCGTAGTAAATACACCATTTTAAACAGAAAATAAAAGGTTTTCATCATTCGGACCCATACAACCTGAGGAAGTCTGAGAAAAAGGCATTTAATTTCCGACCCCAAGCCTTACAATAAAAAATTATTTACCTGACTCGATGCGTACAACAATAACATTATTCATGATGACAAAGAAAATAAATTGACCTAACGCAACGTAACTGCAGTATGAAATAGAAATATCTGATTCAAGAATGTTTCGATCATAGGATCATACGGAAAGCGCGAGAAATTTTCGATCGGCCGTAAAGTATGTTTTCCCTTATGGAATATTCGGCATATTATGTCTAGAGCCTTGGGTAGGTTCGGGACCACACCCCACTACTGGGGTTCATTTTCCAAACCAGAGAGGGGGTTAGTTAACCCTATAGGACAGGATACAGCAAATGGGAAGCTGCCAGTCCAACCGCATTATCCAATCTGAATATTAAATGAACAAGTACTGGTATTATTACTACTCACTTTTCATTTAAAACTCGGGGCCTCCCAAGTAACGAGATAATGTTTACGAGTATTCTTTTTTTATCAGTTCGTAACTGAGCAGTTTTATTGTTATTCTTATTATACGTCAGACTATATTTTTGTAACGCAAGGTTCTATTACTTGGAGCCAGTAGTACTATGGCATCCTCGATTGTGAGGAAGCAAGGGATGGGTAGGTTAGCATGTTAACATCTACTCAGATCAGTAAAGTTATAGCTATTCCAGGCAACATGTCAAATATTAGTTTTTGTTTCTCACCAAGGCGATATAAGGGTATCGTCCAGTCTGAAACAATGTGCAAATGTATCATTTTTCCATTCATGGTTATATACCGTGTTTTGGGCTGGCACCGAGAAACGACAGGGGTGAATATTCATGAAGATCTGAGGAAAGGACTTTTTTTTCATTAAGGTCTAAGTAAAAACGTTATGAAATATTTTGTATTTGCGTACAGCAAATTAAGATTTCGTGTAACCGATTCTTTATTGTAAACATTATACCACTCACCACAGGCGGTAACCTACCGCCACTGGCTCGCTAAATGCGAATTATGTTTGGTCGACCGTAACTTAACGACTAAATAATAATGCGAATACCAACCTATGCAAATGGGCGGGCACCTTCTTCCATCAGCGTTAACGTGATAAACTGTAAATCTAATGTAAAACTACGAATACAAGTTTTCGACCACTTTCAAACAAAATATATTTTATTTTTTTAAAGTAGAATTGCTTCATTTGTACAACTTTGTTATGACTTTTTCTTGAATTACTCTTTCGTGAATTAACCTCCTAAAGATTCGCGGTGCCATCCCGTGTTTGCAAGGCAATATTACTTGCATTGACAATCAATATCAAACACCCGAACAGGGAGTTGTAATGTGCTGTGGGGCACCATCAATGTAGCAAGGCGGGATAATATGTGCAAGGGCATTCATACTGCCATACTAGCTAGCTCTCTGGATTACATAATACAGACTAGTAGTATATCTGATTGAGAGAGAAGAAGAAGTTCGCGAGGGCTGTGGCTTCATAATTCCAGACTGAATTTCTACCCACAAACTGAGCGAGGAATTCGGAAACTATAAGTATACACACACGCAGGGCCGCTACTGTGTAGGCGCAATTGGAGCAGTCAGCCCCGGGCGGCGAATTGCTAAGGCGCTGATAGTACCTAAATACAGTGTTTTTACGCATCCAGTGCCTTCAAATATATAATAATATAAAATGAAGAAACCATGATATTCATGGATAGTAATCGAACCCGTAATTTCCCGGCCGACTCGTTTAATGCTTGATACGAGTTGGTACTTAAGATCTTCTGTATGATGGAAAAATTCACACCGAGTGTTAAAAATATACAAAATCATGCAGAAACAAGAAAAGCAAATACAACAGAAATTGGCGCAAATTTAGTTAAATGGAAGAATGAGACAGGGCTCTACGTATTTGTAGTGTAGCTATACCAGCCGTTTCGAAAAAAATAATCACAATGGAATGCACACGACTTTAAAATGCGTTTAAAGCAGCGTGGTTATTATTTTTGAATACTAATATTTAAGAATTGGGATTTAGAAGCAATCTAATGAAAACATCTAGCTAATCATTTTCGAATTTGTGAAGGACGATGACATTTTTGTTTTGTTTGGTTATTTGTTTTTAACAATAATATCATGTTCCGAATGCAAGTTTGAATTGAGAAAAAACACGTTCACTTTCATTCGGAAAACCACAATTGTTTTTACTTCGTCATCATTCTTAGCAGATATCCAACAGTTTAATTCATTTGGTCTCAAAGAGCCTGAGAAAACGGCATCTGATTTCCGACCACAAAACTCGTATTTTGCCCGCAAAGTGGTATTTTTTAAAAGAAATATTACTTTTTGAAAAAGAAAAAACATTTTATCGTCTTTAACTTCATCATCCTAAACAGACAACCAAAGGTTAATTTCATTCGGTCAAAAAACAGCATCTTATTTACGACCCTAAGGTTCGCATTTTGCCCGCAAACTGGTATTTTTTTGTACAAATGTTACTTTTTAAAGATTTTTTCAACTTATTGTCTTAATTTTCATCATTTTTAACAAAATACCAAAGATTGATTTCATTCGGTATCATAAAAACTTAGAAAACGGCATTTAATTTCCGACCCTAAGGCTCGCATTTTGCCCGCAAACTGGTATTTTTTTTTGACAAATGTTACTTTTTAAAGATTTTTTCAACTTATTGTCTTAATGTTCCTTATTTATAACTAAATACCAAAGATTTATTTTATTCGGTATCATAAAGCTTCAGAAAACGGCATTTAATTTCCGACCCTAAGGCTCGCATTTTGCCCGCAAACTGGTATTTTTTTTGACAAATGTTACTTTTTAAAGATTTTTTCAACTTATTGTCTTAATGTTCCTTATTTATAACTAAATGCCGAATTTCGGTATCATAAAGCTTCAGAAAACGGCATTTAATTTCCGACCCTAAGGCTCGCAAACTGGTATTTTTTTGACAAATGTTACTTTTTAAAAGATTTTTTTCAATGTATTGTCTTAATGTTCCTTATTTATAACTAAATACCAAAGATTTATTTTATTTAAAGCTTCAGAAAACGGCATTTAATTTCCGACCCTAAGGCTCGCATTTTGCCCGCAAACTGGTATTTTTTTTGACAAATGTTACTTTTTAAAGATTTTTTCAACTTATTGTCTTAATGTTCCTTATTTATAACTAAATACCAAAGATTTATTTCATTCGGTATCATAAAGCTTCAGAAAACGGCATTTAATTTCCGACCCTAAGGCTCGCATTTTGCCCGCAAACTGGTATTTTTTTTGACAAATGTTACTTTTTAAAGATTTTTTTAACTTATTGTCTTAATGTTCCTTATTTATAACTAAATACCAAAGATTCATTTCATTCGGTATCATAAAGCTTCAGAAAACGGCATTTAATTTCCGACCCTAAGGCTCGCATTTTGCCCGCAAAGTGGTATTTTTTTCACAAATGTTAATTTTGAGGATTTTTCATATTATTGTCCTAAGGTTCATTATCCTTAACTAAATTACAAAGATTCATTACATTCGGTCCCATAGACCCTGAAAAAACGACATCCCGATTTTCGACCCTAAGGTTATTTTGCCCGCTAAGTGGTATATTTTGACAAATGTTACATTTTGAAGATTTTTTTTAATCATCTTTGGGTTCATCAATCTTGACAGAAATTCAAAAGTTCACTTCATTCGGTCTTATGGAGCCTGAGAAAACAGCATCTAAAATCCGACCCTAAGGCTCGTATTTGACCCGCAAACTGTTTTTTTTTATTTTTTATTTTACTTTTTGAAGATTTTTTCATTTAATCGTCTTAAGGTTCATCATTATTGACAGAATTCCAAAAGTTCATTTCAATCAGTTCCCATAGAGCCTGAGAAAACGGCATCTAATTTCCAACCCTAAGGCTCGCATTTGGCCCGCTAACTGGTATTTTTTTATCAATTTTTACTTTTTGAAGATTTTTTCATTAAATCGTCTTTAACTTCATCATTTTTGACAAAATTCCAAAGTTTATCTCATTCGGTTCCCGTAAAGCCTGAGAAAACGGCATCTAATTTCCGACCCTAAGGTTCGCATTTGGCCCGCAAAGTGGTATTTTTTTAACAACTTTTTGAATATTTTTTATTTAATCGTCTCTAGATTCATCATTCTTAACAGAATTCCAAAGGCTTATTTCATTGGGTCCCATTGAGCCTGAGAAAACGGCATTTAATTACCGACCCCGTGGCTCACATTCTGTTCATAAAATTGATTTTATTACAAACTTTAAGTTTATACAGTTCTATTGCAACCTGAGAAAACGGTACTTTATTTCCGAACCCTTGTCTCACTTTTGAAAACAGAAAACAAAACAGTTTGAAATGTAACAAACACAGGCATTTGGTGAAGAAGGCAAATTTTGATGAAAAATTCATATGTGCCAAGAGAGTTCAGGAAGACCTTTTTAATACAAATATATAACTTTACATTCACCGTGTTTCACGCTCAAACCGCGAAATTTCAGGGCTGGACATTTCACACTGGAATTTCAGATTTTATTTCACTTATTACGATGGCAGTAGGAGTTTTTCGGATATTGTCTAGTTGTTCGTAATCCGGAAATGTTTGTCTTTTTTAGAATAAAAAATAAATTATTTCGAAATTTCACACCGGCTCCGGACAATTAAGACTCTTGTGCGGTATTCACATTAAAAAGAAAAATAAAAATATCATTTAGTGTAAAATCAGATTCTTGAGTAATACAAGTAACGCCTGCAAAATTAATTATTTAAGACGAAAGAATAAATATTTTGAAAATTCAAACAATCTCATCACAAGTACGATACATTGTGTGGACGACAATATGTGCATTCATATTTTCTATCGTGATCTATGTTATGTCGCAATGCAATTTCACGGACAGAGTATCCAAAACACCCATAATACAGATTGATGTAAATAATTCAATAAATAACATCATATTATATAATACCTACACTCAATTATTATATTAAAAAACAAACGTGGGAGAATACCTACAGGTATAAAATAAGGTAGGTACCCAAAGAATACAATTTATTTAAAATGGCTAATAGTATGAATGTTTTCCTGCATACATTTTAGTTGACATCGGAACACGTAAAGACAAAAAGCTCTTACAAATGTCAAACATACGAGTGCTTGGCGCACTTACTTCGAAGTGTTTGCGAGTTCACATGTACTCTGGTACCCTCTTACACGTCGCGTCGCGTCGAAATAACCCTCCTTCCAGTCTTTAGGTGTCGACACGTGATTGCGTCTGTGCCCACATTAAGTCTATTACGACAAGTAACTGTGTATTCAATCACGTCCAATAACATTTCCAGTCATATAATTTTGTTCCATTTCAATTACGAGTCTCGATAAGTCAGAGTCTGCGAATCAGTGTATGATTTCACGCGACTTTGTGTGAGCTATTTTATATGCTTTCATCTCAAGTTAGATCACATCATATGAGTGTTATAATGGAAAAGTTTTAATGTGTATAGACGGGATTATTGCAAACATTTTATAAATTTAAGAATATTCGATTACAAAATTACACATATAATATAGTTGTTCAATTTGTACATGGATAATTGTATGTAAGAATTAAAAGATGTGGGCTTGGGCGCGAAAATGAACAATCTGAAAGTATGTTGCCTATTGTATGCGGACGATGCGGTGCTGATTGCTGACAGTATGGAAGATCTACAGTTTCTCGTGTCTAGGATGAACCAAGTATGTATTCAAAATGAGTTGATGATGAATGTAAGTAAGTCCAAAGTCATGGTGTTTGAAAGAAAGAGTACGAGAATAGCGTGCAATATAGTTGTGAATGATGAATACTTGGAGCAAGTGGATGAGTTTGTGTATTTAGGAAGTATGTTTACGAGAGACGGAAAGGCTGATAAGGATATTGAAAGAAGGGTGAATCCAGGAAACTCCATTAATGGAGGACTGAACGCTGTTGGCGCAAATAAGAATTTGTCCAAAGAAGCGAAGCTAGCGGTCCACAATGGAGTACTTATACCAACCCTGGTGTATGGCAGTGAGGCATGGACTGGCAGAGGAAGGATGAAAGTAGACTGAATGCTGTGGAAATGAGATCTTTGAGACGTATGTGCGGTAAAACCATGTATGACCGTATTAAAAATGTGGATATCCGAAAAGAATGCAAGGCTTATGTGAGCGTAATGAATAGGATCAAGA
This sequence comes from Drusus annulatus, assembly GCA_022651775.1. Lineage (NCBI taxonomy): Eukaryota > Metazoa > Arthropoda > Insecta > Trichoptera > Limnephilidae > Drusus > Drusus annulatus. The sequence goes on from JAGWCC010000084.1 coordinate 610,470, forward strand.
AAGGGACGCTTAGATGGTTTGGGCATGTAGAGCGAATAAACGAAGAAAGGAGTGTGAAAAGAATATATGATGCGAAAGTGAATGGAAGAAGAAGTCGAGGACGCCCGAGAAAGACATGGCACGATCAAGTAAATCAAATACTTGAATTGGGTCATGTGAAGAGTCAGAATAACAGAAGAGTATGTATGAGACGATGTATGAATGTAAATGAAGCAAGGAGTGTGTGCCAAGACAGAGTTATATGGCGGTCCGTCCTCTCTGCCTACCCCTGCAGGGAAACGGCGTGATGGTTAGTTAGTAAGTTGACTTTTCTTTCTTTAATTTAATATTTGGATAATTTGTATAGTGGCGTTTTTGTGAAAATTCACCTCAGAGACGCTGTACAAATCTTATTTTTTTAGTAAATATTAATTCCTAGTTTATATAAATAAACAGCAATATACTCACCTTATAGGTCACTTCTGACAGGGCACAATCACTTTATTATAACTTAAAATTTCAGGTGATTTAAATACATATACGAGTATGTATATTTAAAATATATTAATACATATTTGGGCATGAGATCAAATTTAAAAGATATTATATCAAAGTTCTTTTTAAAATTTTCGTAAAAGGGAACAGATAATGATGAAAATGAGAGTCTGAAAAGTTTTTTCTTGGTTTGCACAGAAATTTTATTGGACTTGTTACGCATATTGATTACGAATATGATTTTATGAAAATGGGTTTTGAGTTTAGCTCTTATCGAGCATTTTATTACTCTCAGATCATATGGTAGTCTATTCCAGGCTTTAGGACCTGACACTCCGAAGGCGCGCTCTCCGAACTTACTGTCTTGTGTGCGCTTTAGTTCCTTCAACCTTCCGATAGTCGATGACATTGCCAATCTAAGGGTTGACTGTCGCGAATTGGAATCTTCAGGAATACACAATTCCGATAAATAAGCTGGAGCCATTCCGTTAATTGATTTGAATATCATCCAGCAAAGCTTGAACTGGATTCTTTCGAGACATTTCCTTGTTGGCAATCTCTAATTAGTCTTACATTTCTGTAAAAAAATATTTATTTTACATTCAAATATTTATTTTGCTTCACCGTCATAAAATGTACGTCTTTTAACAAATCTCTAATCCGTGTGTAGGTATATGTTACGCTTACGAATTATTCTTATTGATTTATTTAGCAGTATTTGCACTTTTTCTTCATTGCGGTGATATTATTGTATTGTATATGATTTCACATGGATCTTTGTTAACTTTGTTTCTTAATACTACTAAATCTTTTTAAATATAAATATATTGTTTCAAGTGCTTTTTGAAAATCTGAGTAACAAATAAATAGAAACATCTATAACAACTGTAAAAAGTGAATTGTTTTATTTATTCAACTATGGGTAAATAAATTTACAAACATTGTTTCCGGTGCTGCAGAAGCAAGATTAATCGAACTCTAATTATCCATTATTGTATTAAACTGTTATTACTTGAGCTTTTTATTAAATACAATTGATACAATACAAAAACAGGATAAGCGGTAGTAAGCATAAACAAAATAATATGATTACATTGAATTGGCATTTAGTAAGCAGGGCAGGTAAGCCAATAAGCTCAAGGTAACATAATAGTGTAAAGCAGATAATAGTTTACGTACCCATTTACTAGAATATACCAAATGGTACATGCTAAATGTTTAAAAAATAAACATATAATGATACATAGTAAAGATTAAATCGCCACAAATATTTTTTGGTTTGGCATCATTTATATTATGTTACCAAGATAAACAAGAAATTAAATTTCGATCAAATCGCTGCATCATAATATTTATAAACCCCGTACATGGTATAAATTATAAATAACTATACGATTTGGTACAGAGTATACACCCTCAGAAACATACTCAAAATGAATCCATACATTACCAATGACGTTACAAATATATTTGTAACGTCATTGAAAATTACGCACTCGATTGTTTATCGTCCGCGAGGGACAGTTGGTTGTGAAATTTTTGCAGGAAAAAGTCAGTGACATTTTGTCTCGTATTTCTCGTTATAATTTGTACTTTACAGTAGAAACGTGTAGGCTCGCCTATTGTTAGATTTATCTCTAAGGTCTTATTGTCTTTATAAAGCTTTTCTTAGCTGCATGCGTAAGCGGAGAGTAGGTTTTTTTGTTGTTTCCGTGTTATATCTTGTTCAGGTGTTTCTTGCCGTCTTATTACATTACCATTGTTGTAGCGTGGTGCTGGTTTGAAACAATTTTCGTAACAGGTTTTGAATAAATTATTTTACCATATACTCTGCAGATGAAAAAATGTTTGATTTCAACTATGCAAATTTTTTTATCGCCGCTGGAAAAGCAACATTACTTAATCGACACGTTGATCAAAAGTGAGTTAAATACGCAGTTTTGATCAGTTTTTTTTCTGCATCGAATGCTCTGACTCTTGTTTGATTCTGAAGACTTTTGTGGTCCTTCAGCCATCGAAAATGTATTTACTATTTGGAAGAAGACTTGAGTTAACTTTTTTTTCAAAATTCACCCAGGTACTGGACTTTATGAAGTTTATTGTAAAACAAAAAAACTTTAAAGTGCTCCGGCTTAAACTTCCTACAATTGCGCTTCAGCCCTTTTGCCTTTCTGGCGACGATATGCTATGTTTTACATCACGCACATCAAAGACATTGGTAGCAAAAAGTACTCTCATGAAAACATTTACAAACAGGTGTGTTATCTTAAAATTTTATTAAAGGGATTCACGAAAACCCTTGAAAACTTGGTAGATAAAAACAGCGATTGTCTCCAATGATATTTTGAGTGATACAAACATTAAATTATCTGTTTTTGTGTATCATTGGTCAATAGGTATCTACTTTTAGCTTACACCGATCTATACACTAGATATTATATTAAAAAAATATTTAAATCTGGTAATAATATTTACCATATGGTAATAGATTAACTAGGCATTAAACTATTTTAATTAAGTTGCAATAAAGCAGTTATAAAAAAAATCGCTAAGCTTTAAGTTGTCTGAAAGTTTCAGGAGGTACCTAGTACCTACACACTAGTACTGGGCGTTAACTATAATTCGAAAAAACGCCAACGCCGTTATCGTTGGCGATTGTCAACTGTTAAATATAACCGTGGAAAATAACGCCGACGTTGACTATTTTTTGGTAAGCTACCAATATACTATATTTTCTAAATTACATATAAGTACACAAAGCGTCTTTGAGGTGATTTTCCCACGAAAACGGCGCTATAAAATATATCCATTTATTATTATTATTAAGTCTAGACGTTGAATTATATGAGCTAATAATGCAAATGCAATAGTAAAAAATAGTGAAAAAGTAAAATAATATATTGCGTTGTATTGTCTACTAAAACTTAATTTATTTGCTTACTAAGTATTTGCACTTTGGCCGTGAAACAAAACATAAACATTAGACAACTACACCAATCGTATTCTTCAATTCACAAAAACACATCGAATGCACGCGCGACGAGTAAAAACGCGCCAAACTAAACGAATAGGAGATTGACATAAAACCAACTAGCAAAAAAATGAATAACGAGCCTATTGGTTTTAATAATTATAATCATCTGTTGAAAAATAACAGCTCGATGAAAAGACATTGGGAGATATTTAACACAACTGTTGTTTACTTGTCATTATTTTCGTTGCTTGATTCTAGTCGCTACGTATCGGCCGTTTTAGATAGGAAAGTCCACAAAGATGTCTAGTAAGAAGAAGTATAACCAAAAGATTATTCCAAACTACGTATAATATTGTGCACGACGCACACACTCTTTACACTTTTTTAAAGACTAAAATAATAGGTACATGACAATGCGATGCGTCGTTATAATGGATCTAGCTGTTAGATATTTTGGTGACATTCGGAGAATTATTTGACATAACAGTTATATTTTAGGTGCCGTCATTATTTTACCTAGCCATTATTTTATTCGCTTGACTCTTGAAGCTACGTATCGCGCATTTCGGATAGGATATTTCACAAAAACGTCTAGTAAGAAAGTATAAAAAGATACACATAATGTCGCTTACGATGCATAAACGCTTACATTTTTTTATTTATTTGGCGCTAACGCTAATACGATATCTAGTATGGAGATTTTATTGCGTCGAATAATATTCGTATGTAGGTACTAATATTTTTAATAATAATATCTAACTGTTAGCGGAAATTTTCGTCAATAGCGTTAGACGTTGGCGACATCTAGCTATTATTTCTAACAGCTAGATATATTTTGATACAGTACTACTACACACCAACATATCAAAACGCCTTGGTACCTTTTAAATTTTGTTAAAATCGGAAACATTTTAAATTTATTTAACTTTCACGGAATTTCGACGTGTACAATTAAATAGAATAATTCTCATTTCCAGAGAAAACTCTCACAAAGAGAAATTTGCGTGGCATTTGGCAGTTTTGTGCTCCTCCGCTCCGGCCGGTTCGCCCGGACGCCAGATTGATTTATTCCATCTCCCGCATAAGATTTACTGCTCTTTAATTAAATTCAGCCGAGTTCCCCCTCGCCAGTACCGTACCGAGCTCTGCATACTTGAGACGTGAGAGACGTTCCTCCTTCCTTCAGGTGTTCGCTATCGGCTAGCTGCTAGCGGCCAGAAGATGGCGGATAGCGGGTCTCGCTTTACTTTGTTATATCAGAGATCCCGACAAGCGCATTGTTGTAATGTCGGTCGCTCTGATCAAATTCTATATTTAATTTGCGGTGTAATTATACTTGCACTAAATAATTCAATGGGGAGACTTTCTGTCTTGAGCTTAATTTAAATCGAGCTACAAATAAAGCGTACAAGTTGACTGGTATATGGTGCGACATATGGATGTCCAGCATCCCGTAAAAGTTATTCCTATGTGCTTTTTGCCAGCGGAAATAATCCTGTCAATAAAAAATATTTACGATTTTTCCAATGAATAGGAATAGTCAAATAACGATAAAGCGCACCTAAGGCGAACTATCACAAAACTGCACTTTATAAATTTACTGCTATTATTATTGATAGAAGATGTATTTTTATACTCTAATATGCTCTGATTAAACGAAATTTCAGTGGCGCTCGGTCGGTTTTCAACTTTAAATATACATGATAGCAAAGTAGGTGATCGATTGTCTCTGAGCAAAAAGTTCTTAAATGTTGGAAACCAAGTATGTATTTGTTATTATTATGAAAGCAAACATTCAAAAACATATGTATTCTTAAAGTAAGTCGGTTAAAATGCAGAGCACGATGTTTTCTTAATAATTAATTATTAGGTACTGTTTTAAAGTATGGTTTTTGTACTTAACAAAAAGTTTTGCAAAATATGCCCTGTACACCTTTTTTTATTAATTTGAATTTTTCAGCATTTTTTTATCATAAGCTACGAAGAATTGAAATTAATAGTTTTATAATGAAAAAATAAAACGACAAAGTATTTTTTTCTGTATTATTCAATTATTCAAGAGTGCTGAATCTCGAGCTAGGTCGGTTAGTAAAGCTAGTAAATTAATTGGAATCCTGAACGTGATATTGATGTATTATACATAAAAAAACACTTAAAATTAATCAAAGATACAAAATATGTTTTCAATTTCGATTTTATTTTAATGGACCCCTCTCTTTTGAAGTTAGTCATCGCACGCGTTGCTAATTATTATTATTTGCTATCGTTAATCGTTTGACAAATCGATTCTGTTTCACTTGTCACACGTCACACAGTGCGGGTCATGGTCACCGTCTGTATTGTACAGTGTACGAGTATAAAGGCATACCGCTGACAGCTCCTTTGTAACCTCTCCCTTTATTCCTTAAACAACACATATGACAGAAAGAGAGCTCGCACCGGGACTCTCAGCGGCAGGACAGTAAAGTGCACTGGTGTAACTGTGCGGTGCGTGCAATGCTCCATACGAGAGGCTGGGCCGTTTCATCATCTGAGTAATAAAGCTGGTCCTTATTGCGATGGGCGGTGCCGACAAATGATATATTCAGCGGCACGTGCACCAGCACGTGTGCGATATGGGATAACACGGTGGTTAAAAAATAATGCAAATATTTTTTTTTATGGGTATTATTTATTATTTATGAAGATATATTTTTACTGCACTAATATTAATAATATCTGTGGTAAGTCTCGTGATCGAACTGAAATCGTGGAATATAAATAATGTCTGAACAATTCAAAACAAAAATACATATTTTATGTAAAGATTAGCTTATTTAAACTACAAGCTTCAGAATGTTAAGAATCTTCAAAGAATATGAAAATAGAAAAAGACACAGAAAACAAAAAAGTTAGGTTGTGGCTGAGATCCGAACTCGGAACCTCTACTGTATCCGGAAGTACCTTCCTACCGACTGAACCATCTAAACCAAGTCATTCACCGTCATTTTTAACAATCTAATACTTTTTGAAACTATTAGAATTCTTTTTTCAATTTTTATTTTTCCGATATTTAGCATCCATTTTTATAAGCGTGAGCAAAGTTCTATCGCAATAAAAACATACATATACGAGTATAAGGGCTAGAGGGAAGGGATGCGGTGAAACGATGGGTGATAATAATTTATCGAAAAATATTTTTTTTTAAATCTTTAAAAAATTAAACTTCTTGTAAGCAAGAAAATTTACATACAGGTTAAACGCATTTTAATTTTCTTACTTAAATTAAATATCAACACGTAATGAAGTTTTTCTTTCGCACAAACTTTGTGAGTACTATGCTAGAAAATGATGTTTGTTTTTAAATTATTTGCTCATCATTTTGCTACATGAGTTGTACAACATCAGTTATCATTATTTCGAATGACCATTAAATTAAGTTATGATTTTTTTTACAACATAAATATATTATTTTTATTTAATCTATGTATTTTTGTACGTACAAAAATTGCATTTGGTACGAAAATTTCCTCTATTCCTTTTTAAAAAATACGTCCAAGCCACGAGTCGTAGGAAGTATGTCGTTGCTGCTGGCCTGTGAAGTACATTTACGAATCTTAGATTATAATAAAGCGTTAGAGTAGGTAGCTACCAAATTACATATCAATAGTTTATCTTAAATATATTGGATATGATTTATTATTATAAATGTTTTAAACACAATCAATAATTTACAAAATAGCAGAATGATTCTTTAAATCCATGATATTGCAGTGACAAGAAGTTAAGACGCGATGAAATTTGGCGTATGCTTTCTATGGCATGGATACGCTAGGTACTTATTAATTTCACGAGTAATTAAGTGCATATGCTAGGTATTTATGCCCATCCAACAGCGAATAATTTATAAGTCTGAAGTCCGGTGATATCAATCAACAGACTGCCATTCACATGTTCAAAAGTTGTTAAAAGCTTTGGCTCAGAGCCATCGTGAAATCAGTCCTAGCAAACAACAAGCTATTTGGAGTCGATTTCAGTTCGATAAGCCAAATAACTAGTACAAGTAGGTTTAATATACTTTGTATTTAATTCTCACAAAGAACGTTACATCACCATGCACCACGTAAATAGCGAATAACTGACTAAGTATTAGGTATTCGTATAGGTAGGTATTTCGATTATTCAACATTCAACAATGATTGACAGTTCACGGTTCATCGCCAAGAAGTAAAAAAAGAATTCACAGCTCGACACGTATCCATTGATGGCGCGCCATAAATCTGTCAAACTTGCAAACGATGAAATATGTACCCAGTATGTCTTCGATATTACGCAAAACAAATATGTCAATCACGGCTTTGATAGTCGCTGATAAAGGTCACAAGTCACGAGCGGTGATGAAAGATGTGCGGTTTGTATTCTATCTAAGACGCCATTGTTTGAACTATCTCAGAGTATCAAGAAGTGCAACCTAATGTAATGATGTAGATACTGCCAGAATAAATATTACTTTGGTACTTACGTATGTTTTTTTCTTGAACAAGACTAGGATGAGGGTTATAAATAATATAATGGTAAAGGCGCTTAAATATTTTGAAAATGAAGAGCGGAATGCATAATATACTCGTACAACCCAAAAGTCGATGGACACATCTGTGTCGGACGCGATAGCCACGATGACAGTGCCCTCATCAATGTGTCGGACGCACTATGCCGCGGAAATTATAAATCCGTGGGTGAATAATTTAGTAATAAGATGTACGTAAAATCATGATTGAATCGTTAGAATTAGAGTCAAAATTAACTTCAAATATTTGTTCTAATTTGTCATACTAAATTCGTGTTTTTGTCTTATAACTTAACTTCATGCTAGAATCAGTAAGCTCCTTCTCATAACACGGCAGATTATGCAATGGGCGTCTGAGACCCCAGCCCAGCGTTAAAACGCGAGCCCAAGGCTGGCTCGAGCGTGACCGCGAACCGAACATCCGGTCAGCCCATGCCTAGCGGCCGCAAAGCCCAACCAATCACGGGCTCTGCACAACTCTGCATGTAATAATAATGGTAACCTTTGACCTCTATTGCGGGAGTCAGGCTGATATCACAAAACAATAAACTATTCCATTGTGACGGCCTGACCACGCGCTCTGTATAACATGTAAATTTAAATATATAAATGTTAGAATAAAATAGTTATAGGCAAAAACCCGCAAAAAACGGGCACCATTATTTGTAAACTGTATTTTGATATGTATTTGTGAGCTTAATAAAAATGATAGAGGGGTGAAATAAAGTTGAGGTGAAAGCTGGTGGAAAGGAGAAGGGGATAGATTGCTAAAATCTGTCCCACAAAATTGCCAGCCGGCCGGGGAGAGAGCGAAAGAGGATGCTAAATCCTCCCATACATCGCTCTTACGCCTCGGCTGTGCGCTCCCAAGGCAATGAAATATTGCGCAATAATGGGAGAAAAGGCAGATCACCAGCATCCTCCACCAGTACCATTCACCTTGACTCATCTTCGCCCTGACATCGCCTTCAACTTGACTCCTGACTTTTATTTGACCATCGCCTGCCCCCCTGGACCGCCTGACTACACCTCTCTCTGGACCAGACCCGCAGCATCTTCACTTGAAAGCCGAGGCCCTACAAGCTGAACCCGTCATCTCCCTTACAACGAGACGACCCCTTGGAGCATCTCACAGATTGGGACCGCCCCCTATACAGTTTACTTGTGTGCCCTGTTACGTCGGGTACAACATCCCAGGAAGACATGGTAGTATAAGCGTCAGGGATGGGAATAACAGAAAAGTATTATGCTTGTGGATAAAGCAAGGAGTGTTAGGCAGGAAAGAGTTACGCGGTATTTACTCCGCTCTGCCCAATTTAGTCGAGAAATGAAGTAGGAATAAATATGTATTAAAGCCTCAACTAAATTATTATTATGTACATAAAAATAGCTTATGTCTAAATGGTGGTGCATTTAATCCCATACAAGTGATTCTACTCTTTGAAATAATCACCCTATGCAGAGCTACAAATGAAAAAAAAATACAACGCTTCTTGATGCCGTGATCGGTGAATAGAACAAGAGGATAGGAGGACAGCACAAGTGGAATCTGGAGCATCATTTCCTCCTCCCCCCCGTTAGATGTAATCACCCTTCAAACCACCCCAAATATTTGCCATAGTAATAAAACAACCTGTTTTTAATATTGGCTTTCTCAACCCCTTGCAACGGATTAGCGATGGACTCGTGAACACCAAGCGCCCCAATATGTTTTATTTTGAACAGAGGAGAATCTAGGACCAAGAAATATGACATTTCTATTCATCTGCCTCATTTAGACGGAAAAGGTTTTTTTAGTACATAAAAACAAAATAAATTGTGTACCTAAATACATTTCGAAGAATCCATTATCTTTAAAGAATACCAATTAAGTAATAAAAATACATAATTTAACCTAAAGTTAAGGCTACGGTCTGATTCTTATGGGTAATCCATTAAAATTTGAAGATGCGTTAAATGTGGGAAGAAAGTTAAGTCGGTTAATATTTTCTTAATCATCTAAAATTAATTATTTTGATAGAATATTTGAAATTATTTCTGTGTGCGAAAGGAAGAACGGAATGAGTCAAAAAGCGCAGGTTTTTTAGGAAAGTCAAAACAAAATTAAGGAATTGGTTTTTTGTATGTAACCATGTCATATTTATGTCAATTGTCCTTTTTCTAAAAATAGTCCCACATTATTTTATTTCCTGACTAATTTTTCCTTACCATATAACGTATGTAAGGAACCATTCTGCATACTTAACTCAAAATTAGATTTTTTCCTCACTCCGTTCTTCCTTTTGCATACAGATTTATACTTAACCTCGTTACTAATTTAATTCTTCCTTGAAGTGGTTGTTTAGACATGTGGTTCCTTAGTATACCTACTTCGAAATATTTGTCGTCTCCTGAAACATATCAATGCAAAATTTTCTAAAAAATAAAATAAAATGTGTGTCTTCTTGGACACATTCCAATATTTAAAAAGGGGTCGTATGAAATCAAACTAATGATTATTCAATGCTACGAATTTTCTAAAAATGAAATCTTTTTCATTCTAAGGACAATCAATTTAATATATTCCCCAAGCCTGCCCGTTGAATGCAACCCCTTTTAAATATGCGAGGGGATGATATGTGCACTTTCTCTCTTCACCATAGTGATCTGCTCACACAATACAACGGGGAAGCTGGGACCGAATAATACGCGCTTTATTAGGTTCCATAACACGGCCGAGGGGCCTTCATCTGTATCTAATCAATTAATTCTATATTATTGCATTTTATTACTACCCCCCCACCCTCTCCACCTGCCCCCACTAGCCCAATGCACCACCTACCTCACCCTTATTGCACTTGTGCATGAATACGCATAATGCATCAATGAGTTCATTTATTACAGAATTAGTGTATGATTTAATTAAATTGGACATTTGGTTAAATATGCAGCAATAATATTTTGATTTACTATGTGGGGCTGTGATATAAATAACTGTTCGAAGCTTTTGAACACCATTATTTGTTTTGAAATTTGATTGAAGAGTGTAATGTATTTTTATTTTATTTCTGGGTGCAGGTAAATGTAGGTAGTAAATAATTTTATGAATCACGAATAGATGTAGAATGAACAGTATTTTCATGTATATTTTCAGTATATACCGCGCAAACATCATGAAAATCGAAAGCCAAAAAATATTCTTACGCTGCGCCTCAAGTGTGGGCCGCTTTTTGTACAGTTTACGAACAGGGAAAAGTATATCGCCGCCGTTCTGAAGCAAATTAAATAAGCTATGTGTTAATGCGAGCCTTAAAGAGGCCCGGATTATATGAAGGAGCAAAGGCATATGCCGGTAACTCGTTAGTCATACGAGCCGTCTTACGCAAAAACGAGCCGGAGAAACGACCCGTTCTCATGAAGCCGGATGAACGGGTTTTCCTCTCGGGTACGTCAAGTGTTTCGCACGTGCACCGGTGCGCAGGGGATCAATGCTGTTAGATCATACGAGCAGGCTTTAGTGAAACAGACTCAGTATATCTAACTACGTAGCATCTGTGCATTAGACATGGCAATCGGTCTTTTCAAAAGTAGCGGCTCGTGACTTTTTAGTGTGCTAGAGTGGTAAGATTGAAAAAAACGTCAATATTGACGTTGTTGACATTTTTATATTTTTTTTTTTGTATAAAGATTTTTCAGAAATCCGTGCAGTGCACCACCAAAATTTTAAAATCTGAAAATCTTCATACGAAAAAAAATCTTGAAAAAAAAATTCTTCGGCTACAACAACATCAACAATGTCGTATTTTTCAATCTTGGCACTCTAGCACACTAAGAACTTAGAAGCCGCCACTGCTTTTCAAGATGGATTATTAGTCAGACGAACCGCTCTCCTTTGTACACAATCTAGCAGGCTAATCAAGTACTTGGGAACTCCAGCACAGAGGTGGCTCTCAAATTCAACCCTCGAATATTATTTGAGTAACACTATTGAAGAATACGACCTAAAATAAATTAAAATATACAGTTAAGTACTTTTTTGTTTGCAACATGTTGCACTCTCTCACAAATAGTTCATTTTAACGAAAGCACCCTTACAGCAAATGGCTTTTTCAATTGGTTATATTAAGAAATTACGTAACAATATGTGAAATGTGTTCCCTAAAATACTGCTCACGCTTTAATTTGACTACGAAAAATAACGTGAAACATTATGTATAACCAAATATCTCTGAAAACCAAGTATGTACCCAGACATGAATTCAACTGTAAAAATATGAAATTTGATGCTGAAGCAAGCCCCACTGCAAACTCCTCTCGGTCACCGTGTCGTCGACGTAGGTAATTACTGTTTATATTGCGTAATATCCAAAATGAAAATCTTTCCACTAGAAATTTCACGCGACATTGACAGAGTAGTTGTCAGAGGACACCGCTCCCTTTTAATTTCAGCGACGCGAATATCCTGAAATACATTCTGCCTCTTCAGGATCAATACTAATATCCCGTGTCCTTTAACGGCCAACCCATATACATTTGTACGCAATAATATCCACGGAAATACGCCGAGGATCAAAGGACTTCTTTCTCCTGTCTCCACTATTTGTATTTTACAGATAAGTGTGGGTGGGTATGAAAGGCGAGGGTGTGTGGGGGACCTCTACGGAGAAGGGACACCTGCCAACAATGCTAACCCAATAAAACACATAGCTCACATTCCTCGCCATTGTGTCGAATGATATGTTATATTATGAATTCATTTTCGAAGCGTCTATCAATATGATATTTCATGAAAGCTTCCGAATATTGTTTTTTTAGTTTCCCTTGTTGAAACGTTTATTTTTTTAATCCACGAAAATAAAAACTTTTATGATGCAATAGAAAACTAGTATCATATATAAAAGGTCAGATAAGGACGCGATTACGTTTTAATGTCATTATTTTATAGAAAAGTATAATTATTGTCATGGTATATGGACTTGAATAGGTAATTATCAGTAAATAAAGAAGTTGCCCACGCACGAAAGCATGGCTTTTAGTCTACATTCAATATTAAACTCGAATGAAATAGATATAAAAGAACCCCTCCAAACCAATATAAAACTTTTTTTGACCCCAGCACAAATCAAAGTTAACAAGGAGCTTTATTGTTTTTACGACATAGGTAACAAACCGAGATAAAAAATGGACACAAACAAAAATCTACCGCAAACTTCCAAAACTATCGCAGTAACAAAAGCTATGCAAAGTTTTACCAAGTTCAAACGAATGTGATTCCTATTCGATGAGAACTTTGATATGGTTTTGGATTGCTGCGATGTCGAAGGTTTGTGTCTTTTTGGGTTTGGTTTGTTGTCGTGGCGCATTATGTTCCCATGGAGATGGGGTAAGCAATTAATTACGGGAACCGCGGGGTGCCGTCCTTTCAAAAAGACGTTTGTCTTTTTGTGTGTCACCACCTATGGGCGGCAGAGGCGCGCGGCGACATTCCGCCCAACCTCTTTATCCTTTTATTACGGCAGCCAAATTATTAACAGCGATATCTGCCCAATACACATTACACAACGCTACACGGTGCACCTGTCCGCGATTCTATGTACTTTTGCATTCAAATCGCATTGTTAGCTTCGAGGTGACGCGTTGCTGTTGCCAAATGAGCTATTAATAAAATTACATTGATATATGAATTCTTTTCTCGTACCTAATCGGCCAGGTCTTCTTTTAAAACTCTTGTAAAATGGACAAACTTTAATGATCTTTGAAACGAGATTCGTAGGCTAGAAAGGAAAAAATGTCTTATTTATAGTTGACTACCATTCCATGTTCTTCTCATACTTTTTTTTTTACTTAACCTGTATACATTTTTTTTAAATTTTATTCTGAGGAGTCCTTTTCTTACATATTTTAATGTTTTTCTACATTTTAACTGACCGCTGTTCCCTACCATTTACAATAACTTTTTTTGAATATTTGATATGTATTGTGATTAGAAAAAACGTTTACATCACACTTATTTACATATAAATAACTAAAAAGTTACCTAGCCATAAGTTAGATTGCTTATTTAAAGTAAATTAGCCGATAGGTCTATTTTTAGAACGTTCTTAACAGTTTTTTCAAGTAATTATATTCTTATAGTGTTGGGAGTTTGGGATGAAACACCATTAATTTGATCAATTATAATGATTAATAATTTTCTGAAATTTAACAAGATTTTATCGATTAATAATTTACGTTTTTAAAAACTTTATTAGTAATGTCCAGGAAAATAATTACACGGTAAACATAATGATTTAAGTCTTTCTAGGCAACATTACACAAATGAATGAAAGCTTTAGATTGCCTATTTAACATTGGCACAGTATCACTCATACCATGTGAACTACAGAACAGGTTCCAATAAAGTAACTGAAACGCCATTGGCTCGGAATACCAAGCAGAGACTGAGAATGTCACCGGATCAGATCACTGCGTTCCCACCCTCTGAGGTATCAATAAAGTCACATCCCTGCCCCTTCTACACCGAGGAAAAGCAAACCCCTTCACCAAAAAGATCCGATCACCAACTGTAATCAATAATTACAGCAAGTCAATGCAACGGTCTTTCGAAGAGTGGGTCAACTTTATCGACAAAATTCATTTACTGCCTATATGTAGTGGGCTTGAGGGTCGGTCTTTTCAGAGGTCATACAGGAAACGATAGGATTAAGCAAAACGGAGGCAATATGAAAAAAAGGGTTTTGTATTTAATTTACTATGTAAGAATAACTTGATATTTTTGACTAGGTTCCTTTATTCCTAAAACATCGTTAATTTATTTGACATCTAGGAGACGTTACAAATATTATTTGTTCCGTTTTTCAACTCTCTTTGGTGTTGTTTGAAAATTCTCAAACCAGCACCACAATCAACGAAAAATTATATACGTTTTAAAAGAATAAAACATGAAAGTATTAAACATTCCTTGATTTTAAATTGTGGAAATAAAAAAGATGGACAGGGTAGGATGAAGATTTTCCTGGTGATAGCCAACCACCGATAGGAGTAGGCACGAGAAGATTTAAAATTAAATAAAATTATGCTTTGTAGTCATCACATTTTCATATTGAATTCGTCAGAAACTCGACTCTAGATATAATTTATGAAAAGTTGTATGTTAATATAGCTATAAAAATAACACAACAAAACTTCTATTAAACAGCGGGTCCCCGTTCGAATGCTGTCCATGGGATATTGACAAAATTAGGGACCGTCAGTCCAATGTCTATATCGATGTCTGGAGATAGGACGTCCCGCAGACACGGGCCGGGGTCGTGTGGACGCTGGGCCGGTGGACGGTGGGTATGGACACCCTACTGAGTCGAGCACATGACAATACGGAACAGACAAATCATGACTCATAGCTAGACGCTATCGGTCATCTTTTATTGTCTCTCTATTGGCTCGCTCGTATGACCGTCGTTTGATTAATATTTGGGACCAATCGGTTATGTTAAATCATGTTGATGAATGAAATGAGCTTTTAAGGCATGGTGCTTTATTTAAATGGCTCGGGGCTTTGGGAGATTTGAATCTTAAATACGTGTTTTTTATTACTTGTTTTGTTTGCTTCATAAAAATGATATTATAAAGCGATAGAATTTCACAATATTCCTAATAATATAATACATTTGTTGAAATAGAGATTTTTGTCATCAATTGAGATAAGGAAAATGATTCATTGGGCTGATGGTATTTAAAGTAAGGTATTGAAAGGATTTTACAGTTTTCTTGTTTATTTGAAACTTCTTTCTTTGTCCTGCTTACCTACTTACTTTTAAATACTATCTACTTACTGATTTTATATCAAACCTCTTTTCAAAAATATCACCACTCCATAAAAAGATTTGAATGAAAGTAAAACTATTGCGAAATGACCTTCAATGCATTTAAGAACTTATTTTGATGCATTACCTTCATATTTACAGACGTTATGGAATATAATTAAAGAATGAACAAAATAATATTTTTAATATCGCACAATTCTCAACTGCCCAGGGCTGGTGGGACTGTTGTTTAACTACGTACAGTGACTCAATTTAAGAAATTTAGTGACACTGAAAGATATTAGGGGGGAAGGTTATAGAGGTGAAGTGGGTGGTGAAAACCTGACTGGCTATTAAAATGTGGTTACTAAACATAGCTGTTGCCATTTCACTTCGTATTTCACGTAATGCTTTGAGCTTCAATTGCCATTTTTCACCAGGGTGATACTAAGAGTAACTTCCTTTTGAGAGACTAACACTTGCTCATAGGCAACTAACTTTCGATAGTAAGCTAAGACTATTTGTTTACTTATGATATTTGAATAAATTAAATGAATATGCAATTATAAAATATTCTATGTAATGTATGTCACCATATATATATTTTAAATAATTTGTGTTTTTTGTAGTATTTTTAGAAAATATCTATAAATATGGACAGGCCCGGCCCTGAGCCAAACGGCGCCGGGCGCAGGTTAAATTTTTGGCGCCCTTTGTCAAAGGCTAAATTGAAAAACTAACAGTTTCTAAAAACTTTTTTCCTCGTTTAATAAAATAACTTATTGTGTTATCTATTGGGTATATCCGCTATATTCCACGTGGAGCCATGAGAATTGTATGCAAAAAGCATAACTTTTTTTACAAAATGTCATCACTGTTAACCACTCGTTTTTGGCAGGTTTTCCTCTGAAAATAACTAAATCTAAACTCACGGATCCAAAAAATTACATATTCAAAGTGTGAATGTTATATATTACATTGAAATTAACTTTAAAGCTTTTACGCTTATTATTTAATTATAAAAATTAAAATAATATCAATAATCTTCAACGTAAATAAGAAACAGAAAAAATATTACGGTCACGACCGAGACTCGATCTCGAAACCTCTACTCTATCCGGGAGTAACGCTTCTTGCTGAATTGGTAGAAGCGTTCCGAGCTCAAGTCATGGTCGTGACCGTTATATTATTTCTGTCTCTTATTTACGTTAAAGATTATTGATATTATTTCAATTATTAATGTAAATGTTTCGTTCTGTTAAATTTGCAGGGTAATATTATGATTCATGCATTGGTTAAAAAAAATTGCGCCTTGGCAATTCGCCGCCAGGAGCGGACTACTCCAATGGCACCTGTACAAGACCGGCCCTGAGCGTGGATGCACAGCCACGTAGTGGAAGTAAAATAACGAAGTGGAACATACACGAATGCGCAAAACGCAAGGAGGCGCTACAATAAATTGAACAAACGACTCGTTGAGTGACTTCCTTCCGAAACAAAAGAGTAACAGTGTGGAAAAGTAGCCTTTTCCCTTACCAAAAAAGGTTTTTAATGTAAAAGAGACATGTAAAGGGTCCGCCGAACGATTTCCACTTGCGACAAGCAGACTCAATGGAATATCGCTGTTCGGCGTTCAGAACAGATTTATAAGTGCAATTACGAATATCGTTTCACATAGAACAAATACAATGGAACCTCGGATTGCAAGTTACTTGCTTTGAAAGTGTTTCGTAAGAGGACTAAATATTTAAATAAATTTTAACTTGAAAAACGAGCGATGTCTTGCTAAACAAATAATTTATCTGTAAAACCTGGGAAACAGTGAAGTTTTTGAACTCGAGTAGGGGTGTAGCAGTGCGAGCGATGAATTTGTGAACGGCCGTTTAATAGTCGAGTTGACAAATGCGTCTGGTTCCCACCAAGTGTCGTGAGTTTAATTCCTCTGCTAGCTCAGTTTTCCTTCATTGCACAAACAACATTTTCCGCTTATAATGATGGAAGTAGCAGGAATTCAAATAAATATTGTCTTGCATAATACATATTACATTTTCACAAAATCCTCAAAAGGAAGCAAAAGTGATCCCGCAAGCGAATAAATAATAAATTCGATTACAGGAACACTCTTTATAAAAACATTACAGGTGTAATATTGTAATAAGTTTTAATAAAATAAAAATGAAAAGTAAATACATTTTTTGTATTAAAAAAAAAAATTTCAGTTTTGGAACGAATCATCTTAGTTTCCATCATTTCTAGTGGGTAAAATTGTTTTGATTTATCTACTCGTACGAGCGTTTTGGATTACGAACTCGTTTTCGCAACAAATTATACTCGTAAACCGAGATTCCACTGTACATTTAAGAACCAGTTGAGTTTTCAAAGAACAATTCTGTATTTAAGAGCCTGAGAAAATGGATATATAGGCGTAAGTACCGCTGATAGCTCCGTTGTTACCACTCCGTGTTTCTCATAAGTTACAATATGTAACAGAAAGATAGGTTACAGCGATAGGACGATAACTAATAAATTCTGTTTTATTCTTTCCTGAAATAATATTAAGATCATGGTCATCATTGTGAGGATCTTAAGATAATTTAATTGATTACCAAGCTTTGTTTTAATCATTAGAAGGTGTAATGATACTGCGAATCTACTTACAAGCTTGTAATAATTTCTTAGGAGATATTATTTCAGAGTAAAAATAGTCATTTATAATATTGTTTTTCTACAAATTGAAACTTTCCTCAGTTTTTAATGAACTACGTTAATAAAGCGTTATTCAAATACTGATTTCAGTTATTTTCAAACTCTGTACATCCCCTTTGAGGTGATCTTATAGAAAAATTGCGCTATGGAAATTAAACAACGATTATAATTACTGTCATCAATAAATAAAATAATAATTCTGAACTCTACTAAACTATGTAACAAGAGCGTATCGTATTATAGCGTAGTATTGTTTAGATATAAATAATAACAACGGATGAGCTCTATAAAAACATGACGACCAACAGTTGTTTTATCATCCGCAATTTATGATAGCTTCTATTGAAATTGTTCCATACGGGTAATTCCATATTCTACAAATAACATGCATTCGCCGCTCTTATTAATTTTAATTTATAACACCAGATGTCTTTAGCACACAGCAAGATGGTTGTTAGTAAATTAAGTCGTTGTAAAATAAAATTAAAATATTTAAATGATACCTACGTTTTATAGATTCCTTCCCAGAAACTCTGCTGTTTTGTAAAAAAAATATGGCTGATTCATTTAATGAGAATAAAATTTATTGTTCTTTACATAGCGTGAAGTTTCCGCACGTTGTACCACATACTTACACGTGGGTTAGCTACGGACTTGTTTACTGAAGATGAGTAGCATATTACGTACATGTGATTTTTTAAAGAAAAAACGAATCCCTAGCAAGTAGGTTTTTTTATATACCATAGTAGGTATGTTAAACCGCAATAGGTTCATAGATATTTTATTGCCAAAACTTTGAAAGAAATTACAATCATAGAATTACAGTTAAATGCTGATTTATTTGGTAAGCTTCCTATTTTTTGCAATATAGGTGGAATAAATATAACATTAAACACAAAACTAGGCTTTTTTCTCATATGTAATATCGATACAAGTATTTTAATCACATTATGTTTTAGATAGTTTCAGAATGTTTCACATTATTCAGGAACATGAATTAAGTTCTTCCATAAATATTGAAAAAATTCTTCTCAGCTTTTACTTGTATAAAAACCCACGTGGAGAAGTCGATAAGGCTCATATTTTTGTTGTTTGTTTGTCATTTACTCCTGAAATTTATCTCTCGATATTATGTATTCGTCTAAAGATAGGGTCAATAAATTTATTTAGA
Organism: Drusus annulatus; assembly: GCA_022651775.1. Lineage (NCBI taxonomy): Eukaryota > Metazoa > Arthropoda > Insecta > Trichoptera > Limnephilidae > Drusus > Drusus annulatus. The sequence goes on from JAGWCC010000084.1 coordinate 630,122, forward strand.
ATTTTTGAACACCATATTCTAATATTTCTATGACTTACAAATTTAAACTGTCTTCGATGAAATAATACAATTTTACTGAATTTAATCTACACAAGAAACGTACTAAATCTAAAGAGAAAATTTATTTATTCAATAATGGCATGATCATTTTTTTCTCCCTCCAATTAGGACAAACTATTCCTTCACCCGAAAACAATAAATACAGATTTGCGGAAGAAAAAATGCAAAGAACATCAGCAGTTTTTATTTTATTTTTAAAGCTAAACTGTTAAGTATCATGATTAGTAGTGACAAAACTTAAATAATAAAATACTTCTTCAACAAGTTTTATAGTAAGAATAAACCCACCTGCAACATTAAAAACAACTTTACTGTTTCATAATATATTAGTAGTAAAATGACTCCATGCTTATATGATAGATACCTACGTACCTTGTTTTAAATAATATTTCCGTTCTTTCTTAGTATATCGTATATATGTAATACGTTGTTTCTAGTAAAGGTGAAGTAGCGCTCGAATATATTATATATTTGCATTAGGTTCACCCTCCGTGTCACGCATGATTTGTGTGTATTTTTCAGTGGAGACTGTGTGACGCTACCAGTTACAGTTGCAGCTGAAGATGGAGGAGAAGAAAAAAAAGGAACGGCATCCCAAAAACATGGTTAGGAGATGACAGATGTGAACACAGCAGTAGTAGGCTACCCGCAGTTTCTATTACATGCGATAAACGAAAGTTTATTTTAATTAATTTTTTTTACATTTTTGTCACAAACTATACAAGTGACAGAATAACGACTGTGTTTATAACATATAATTTTGCTTGAACATAAATGGAGACGTAAATTTGCGTGAAAATTTAACATTCAGATGCCAACTCTGGAAACATCAAGTTGATTCATATTTACATTAAAAGGTTTTATCGCGTTTTTGGTGTTTTTTTTATCGTAATTTCTCTAACATCATTGGCCAATTATTATTAGATTGGTAATTTACGACACATAAATTAGAGCAAACTAAATTAATGTCGTGTTATGAATAATAATAAGAGTGTTTTTTTTTAAATCATTATTATTTTGTGGTTGTTTTTACGTAATTATTATTTATTACCCGTCTCTGCCCTATTTTTTTTTACAATTATTGTATTTAAAAATAAAAATATTTATTACCGCACAAGAGTCCCAACTGCTCCTTACCGTCTAAAGCCAGTGAGACTATGGCATCCCCAATTGGGCCATGTTTTGTGGCTGAAGGTAGTGAGGGGAAGGAGAAGGGAAAAGGAAGGTTAAAAAGTCTCCTATATCAAGCCTATATCTTATTCTTCAACAGTTGATAATTGTTTTGAATGCTCCGTTTTTTAAATTGTGACTTAACAGGACATATTACACTAGAAATGTATCGGTAAGGGGTGTTCCCAAAAAAATCATTTGCGTATGTTCATTTTCTTTAATAAATGTTTTATTAAATTATTGATAAAATACTGCTGGGTGAAGTCAAAATGTTTTTTTTTTTTTTTTAATTGATAATAACTCTTTAAAATATTTTTTTTATTCATAGTGGTGGTGGGCAAATAGTACACGTCCATTTCGACCGGTTGTTGTGAGGTGATTAATGCAAAAACATCAAAAACGCTAGACGACAAATCAATTTTTAGCGTTGAGTAGAAGGGGTATGAGGTTTAGTTTGCAGTATCAGGTTTAAGTAAACTTCCGAAGGTTTGAATTTTAATTAATTTTAATGTAAAAATTACTATAATCTCTTACGTGTTCAACTAAATCTCCCGGAAAGTAACTAATTCATCGCATGGACATTAAAAATCGGCTCCTTACCTTAAGGTTCAGTTTTTATTAATATATATATATATATATATATATATATATATATATATATATATATATATTTACATCCCGGGTTCATCCGTTGAATAAAACTGTTATAACAAATTCATCATAATCGATTCAAATGGGAATCTCGGGCAAGCCCCCGTTTGTAATGTCCGTCCACACAGCGTTTATTTTTAGTTACTTTGTTATACGTAAGTATTATTTTATATTATAACGTAATTTTCATAATAACCTAGATCCTAGGTACCCGAAATTTCTGTAATTCGTGCAAAGTTTTATTGGGGCAGACAAATATATTATACCTAGGATTAACAATATAAAAACGAATAATATTATTGAAATCTGAATATCTTTGTGTGCATCATAGTTATTACCTTCACAAAGTAATTGGGTTTTCAATATAGATTTTGCATCACAGTGTTTATATTTTCAGATAGCAAATTATTGATTCATTTGGTTAGTTTTATCGGTTTGATACCTTTATTGAACTCATCAGCAGTCTATTCGTCTAAGTAATTGCGTTTTCATCGTTGTTACAATATTTTCCTTTTTTTAGTGTGTACTTACGAAACAGAATCAACTTTTTTTATCAAACTGAACTGGAATTTGAAAATACATGTATGTTTGTAGGTACATGTATCAAATATAAGTTTCTTGTTGGTTATACAGATCATATTTACCAAAAAAATAGTTACACCAAGACAAGATCAGAAAACAATATAATTCGTACAGTTAAAACATCGTGCTGGATGTTCGTGGCAGGCTTCCATAATGAATTATTTTTTGTATAAAAAGTGAGTTATAAGGAGAACATGGGACTGGACTAGTTCCTCCCCGCGGGGAGTCAGCAGATGGCGCCTAGTGACAAAAACTTTATCGCGTTTATCATCACCATCTCCACTTCATTATGCAGTCCGCTTTGTCATTTCAACATTATGACGTCAATACGTAAACGTGTCAGTATCCTCTGGTCAACCAATAAATATATCTACCTCATTAATGGGACACTTTCGACTTGTGTTTTCGCTTGTTCAGCAGATAGATTGATTTTTAAATTAAGTTTTCGTATTCCTTCCCGCGTAACTTAATCAATACTGGAATAAGCATACATTTGCTTTTTCATTTATAGGAATGCGTGTGAATAATTGCCAATATAAAAAAACAACTAAATTAACGTAATGTTCAAGTAACCTTAACAAGACATTTTCACTAATTTTAAGCGAAAATATTAATGGCACCCCTCTGTTTGAAACAAAAAATATTTTTTAAATTACACATCTGCTTTAAATGTGAATTCTCATAAATGTTACTCTATGCACTATTGTTTTGAAATTATTGATTGGAGAACAATATTAATGTCATTTTATGTAGGGACCTGTTATCACACCAACTAAAATATACGGTACATTGTAATGTTGTACGTGCCCTGCTAGCTTTCAGTGAGGTTAAGGTGATATTTCACAAAAACTGCAGTATAAAAAATAGTTATTTAGTACCTACTTATAGAAATTAATATTTTTTATATTAGAATTATTTTCCTGTTCACCAAAAGATTTGACTTTCTTCACCTATATACTAATTACTATTTTTTCGCAGCCTGTTAAACGTGTTAAAAGTTTTAAATGTACATAAATAATACATTATGAAGGTAATCGGAAACAGTGGCGTCACCATAAAGGTTCGAACCGTGCTGGGCGACACCAACATGACAGCCTAGACAATTATATTTCCACTTTATTTTGGTCGTTATTCTTTATGCAAACCTAATGCATTAATTTATTCCATGTAACGACAAAGTTTGATGTTAAAATTGATGACGTTTTTACTTCGAACTACATGTTATTTTTCCAAATTTAGCCATTATTTTCAATGATATACTGGATTTGTGGTTAATGTTGTACTCTGTATGTCCTGATACGAGAGGAGATTTATGAAGGTGACTTCGCGGGCTACTGCTCTAGATTTTAAACTTTTTTTAAAATACAACTTCAGATTTTTGCGTTTTCATTAATATTTTAAAATATTTATAGGGTAGTTAAATTCTAATTTAAGATGCTTTTTTGACTGGTAAAATCATTCGTCATTTGGCATTAAGCATTTTTTTATCTTAAGAATGTGTTACGTCTTCACGTTATGTTAAAAATAATTAATTAATTAATAATTAATTTTTAATATTATCTTATTTTAAAGTAGCCCAGTAAAGTGGGTAAAATGCCTTTGTCTACTGTCTGTTGAAATGCTAGAAAGTTCCCTCTTTTTAAAACATAAGTTGTTATTTATATAAGAACCTGCAGACAAGCTGCAAAAATGTCGCCGATAATTTATAGTATATTTATATTTTGAATGGGTAATAATGTGTGCCAATAATTGTTTAAACATATTTGCACGCAAAACCAACTGACAGCGGACTCAGCTATTTTTTTCACATCTATGTATAAAAAACTCTTTTTTTGACTAGTATGTAAAATTTGTCACACGTAAAGAGGAACAAGTAAAAAACAAATACAGACAAATTAATAGCTTTTACATAATATAGTGACGAGTTTTGTAAAACGAAGGTGGTAAAAACATAATTTTATTGTAGACAATAAAGTTATTGCAATAAATTGCTAAAAAACATGGTCTCTCTCACTAATGTGGAGGCCAATTATATAAAAATTACAGTAGGAATTATTTGGTGAATTCACCCATTTATATGTTCTATAGACTTGAAAATGAGTTTGTTTTTAAAACACTTTCTCAATTATAATAAGTTGTCTCTTATGCTGACCACATATATCATTTTTTAATGTTTTTACTGTAGTTAATTGTACATAAATATGATATTATTTGTTCCTAATTTTTTTATGCACCTACACTTTTGTGTATCTTGAAAATATAACTCAATCTATTTTTTTATTTAAAGCTTTACCTACGCTTTATTTGAACTGACCCAATTCTTCATTGATAAAGGTCCATTTATCATCAAACAAAATATGAAGGACTTTATTTTGTAAAGTTAACTGGTCGTTTTATTACAATGGCCCTTAAAGCATCTAAAGTAAACAATACAAACCTCCTGAATAATAATTAATTGCCGACAGATAAAACAGCACGATTCAGAGACAGAGACAGCGCGTCTCCCGTGTGACATTTCAAATAACTTCATTTAATTTGAAAGCCACATCTGAACGGTTCTACAAAACAAATTATCTCCGCGGGTTACCTACAGATATTTCAATATGCAAATTTCAGGTATTAAATCGTAACGCAACTGCCTCTGCTATTTAGTGATTTACAAATACGTCAAGATATATGCCTCATTTTACAATGATTACTAATATTTATAAATAAATTAGGATACTATATAAACATTGTGTGTTCGTACATACCAGATAAATAAAACATGTTTTTGTTTAGAAAGTGAAATCTAAATGCTGTAGCTTAAAAAACCTCAAAAATAAAATCTTTTTTTTTTATCAAATCTATACTGACAGTGGATGAAAACACTTAGCAAAGGGCTTACCACTTAGTAGAAAATAAGCTCAGCTGGGTTGGTGACACCAACATTATGCGTTTTAGTTTTAATTAGTGGAGGTTTGGTTTTATTGGCAAATTAATATTTTAATTGGACATAGATACAAAAAACAAATTCATTATATCAAATTATAAATAATATGACCGAAGGTGTGATGTGAAAAAAAATTAAAATTAAATTAATTATTATTACCAGATACATGGACAGGAAAACGCAACGAAAAACGTAAAACTAATTAAATTTCACAAAGGAAAAAAACTTGGAATGCAAAAATCTCTCGAGTACCAGAGCGTCCAACTCTACAATAAAATTCCAACAGAAATTACTGCGATATACAATATATCATACAGTCCTTAAAGAGTACAAAACGATGTGATGTAACATAAGATCAATAAATAAAAATAAATACTTTGAAATCCGTAAATTAGCTGAAATACATAAACTTGAGACGGAATGCCCAAAATAAAAGATGTTCATAAATTAACGCTAAGTATTGTTTACGAATCAATAAAGCGATATTTGGAATGCTGCGTGCAACTTTTATTGGCATATAAATAATCACCGGTGAGCATTTTATTAACCCATTTTTTCGATCTACATGTCTATATAGGACATTTTTTCTTCAATTTAATTATTATTTCAAAATAGTACTCACAATAAATCACTTGGTTTCGAGGTTAAATTAAAGGTTAAAGAAAATTTAGCCGTACAAATAAATATTTATTATGAGGCCTTACTGATATAGACATTATATGAAATTATACGCGATGCTTTTGAGGTTGAGTTTCCTTACGTAGAATCGCAAATAAATCAGTACGAGTTGATTGTGAAAAATTTAATTTACCGTGAGACTGCTGCTGCAATATATAAATAATTGTTTTTCAATTAGATAAAAATTTCAATATTAAAGTAAACCTAATAAAGTATATTTTCTACTACATGCGCGTACTGTTAATAATATAACTATGTCGGGCTACAATTATTTATAACGCATGCGTTATATTGACTAAGTGCGTTGTGCGGTACTAATTCAAACATTAATTCACTAGCCTTGTAAGTAATGTTCTAGGGAATGGTATTACTGCCATATCAGGTGACACAAGAAACGTGTGATGACTGCAATGGTTATATTTCTTATTGGAAACCACATACAACACGGTTAGGAGTAGAAGAAAAACTGCTTTTCATTTGAATTTTAAATATGCAGCTAACAAATAATAAAAAGCCTCCGCAATTTGACCTACAAATTAAATTGTATCTTTCTAAAAAATATTTTCAATATTGGAATAGAATTTACAATGTGCAACCAGTACTTACCGCGAATAATCATTTAAACGCTAGCCACATTATTACCTGACCGTTGACAATACTGGCAGCCAACTTCACAGCTGATAGCCAGGCACTCTTACCCGGCCTACGTGTCACATGGTTCCCTCTCTCTACTTTCTTAGATTCTAATATTCCGTAATTATTACTCAAATGTCAAAGGTGTAGTGATTAAATTGTAATCATCCTTCTATTTCTAAAACACACATCTCTCTCCTTTACTTATCAACCCGCCACCCAACTGATAAATACCTACTTTAAATTTCACAAATGAATTGGTGTAATATTATACTGCTAGAGGAAATCCCAGTAATTAATTTTGTACATTATTGCAGAATTGTACAGGAAGATAAATGACATAAAATATATGAAATAACAAAATACCTAAAATATGATTGAAACGAAATGGTGAAATAATGATTACTAGGTACTGCTTTTGATACCGATGCCCGCATAAAAGCGGCTGCTATAATGAACTGGACTGACATGCGTTTTCTATCTGCGTGAAAATATGTATCTTTGTAATTAAGGTTAATATTGCAAATGTGAAAGAAAAAAGTGTCTCCCGGCATTCCCATCATTAGAGGATATGGGAATTTGCATGAAGCGGGCTTGTTCTACGAGTAGATATGGGTTAACCGTTAACCGTTCATCCGATAGAAGGATAATTAATTCACTACATATCTTATAAATAATGATAAAACGTTGTTTCCTAACTCTATTTCTGTAAGTCTGCATTGCTAATGTGAGAAAAAATATTTTTCAATGTCGCTTATTTACAAAGTAAGCATAATGCATACACGTCGGTGTCCAAAGTATCCAAGATAGGTATATTTTATTTCAGCCCTTACCAACTTGACAAAAATAATGCTGCTATGGTTTTGCCGCTCAGAGTTCCATTGTAACTACTCTTTCATTCGTCGTTTCATATTCATATCTAAGGGGGAGGTAAAGATGCTAGATCAGTGGTATCAGTAGGGGAAGACGGGGTTACTTACAACACTTTTAACGTTTAGATGTATGTATGTGGTTTTTATTTATTTCCAAAGTTACAATTTTTTGACGTATTAACAAGTGAACATTTAAACAAAATTTAATTAGAAACGGATAGTGTCATTAGAGGAATACATTTTTAAAAATATTTATACAAAGACAGATATTTGTTTCAACGTGCTTCGTTGTTGTAGCAAAATGCAACACCTCTGGGGCAAATTTCAACGTTTGATCAGTCACCTTATTCGCCGTTGAACTGTTACACCAGACATTCTTTGACAGATTTTATTATTTCAATTGGTGTATAACCAAACAAAATGTCACTGCTCGATGAATGTTTTCAATCAGGTTTATAAAATGTTCTATGGAAAACACCTGTCATTTTTTTCAAACCAATTTTTTATCGGTATCAGCATTTCATCGATATCGTCGTTCGTGTACGAGTATGTTGCGCTTCAAAAAAAAAAATTTTTTTTAGTAAATTTTGACAGCACGGAATAATAAATGGTAAATTGCTTTGCCACATTTCCGATTGAAAACTCATTCTTTTCAACACCCTCCGTTACAAAATTAGCTTTTTTTAAAACATTTAAGGGTGTTATTCCTTTATCCGTTTTTCGTTCATAAGTTCCTATTCTTACTCTGCCAAAACCATATCTGTTAAATTACACTAAAATTTATAAAAATTTTATAAGGTTTAGTGCATCCTCTCAGGAGCTAGTTGCAGCATGCTTCAAAATACCCCATTGCATTGATTATACTACCCCATCGTATTTTTTTTACATTATAACCTAAAAATTGTTATGGCTCTAAGATTGACTATATTTACGATTAATTAATAAGTCCTACCATATGCAAGCAAATCAATCGACACCACATATTCCAAACATAACAAAAAATATGTTCCCATTTGTGAAAAAAACACTTGTACTGGTTCAAAACATACTTTATTTAAACTCTTCAGTCAAACTAGACAGAAGCAACTGTAATAACACCGATGTGTGCATCGTACCGCCATTCATCTTGCACGATGTAAATTTTGCTAAAAACGTTTACCGCCAAAGATTTGAATCGATTGTTGCAACGTGCCTCTGTCGCATGTAGCCCCATCTTCCCCATAGTAAGTATATACGTAGCTACTCAAACAAATATTTTAATGTTTATACAGCTCTTATTATGACAATGATACATGAAGATTAACGTAAATCAAACGGGAAATCGTTGATGGGAGGGATCAAGTTGATATTAATAAACAGCCAGGAGCGCATCGTCCGTAGGGGGGTGTTCGTTATTCGTATCGTGCGGGAGAAAGATGCGCGCACATGGTGACGTCCGCCACTAGCCGATAAATCAACCCGCAGGAAGTTACGCTGACACTTCCTTTTCGGATAAGTCTCCCGTCTACCGGCGAGCAGCTCGCAGCTCGCAGTTACCTCACTACCTCCTCGCTACCTCCGCGCCACTCCTGTCCGCCTGATACTTTGACACATTGACAAACTACTGGCTCAGGCAACACGCTACTTGTGTCTCCGATTCCCATTCTGTTTCTGTCAATCAACTGGCATTGAATGAATGATTATTAAGTGTCTTAGTATCGATTGCACAAGGCAAGCGATGTGTGCCTGGGGTTATTATTGCTAGATATATCCTATGTCTACTTAATTCACGGTAAGTATTACAAATACTCTATAGTATTGTATCTTCTCAGGGCCGGACCCACAACGTTTTTTTTCTTAATGTCGAAAGTATAAGTGGTGCTCCCCCTGCCTGATAAGTCCTGAAGGTCAATAAGGTGTCAACAATGTAAAACAATGCTTTCGGAAAATTCCATTCTATGCATTTTCAAACAATCCTCAACAAGCGTTGGGTACCTACCTTAGTACGTTTATTTTTACAATTGGCAATTTGACGATTACAAATCGTGACTAGCCAGTATTGTCTTAATGAACATGTATATTAATTGTTATAGTTCAAACAGAATATATTTTAAATACGTCGGAATCCCCATCCACTCCGTTTATACTACTAGTCGTTAGCTACTATGAATATGTGGAACATCTGAAGTAAATGTTTTGTGTTCATAAATATCTGAAATAAACACGAGGGAAACAGACATTCAAGCTTTTCTGCGCTTATTATTTTAGAGATCCGGCACTGTACACACTTCGGCATCGACATCCATAATATACATCTACTCCGTTCTTCCTCTTTGCTTCACATCGTTGTAGGAAATAATTAAATCAACGCACTATAACAGGAATTATAGGTTTGCCAGGTGTTTTACCAATCTTCATCAGTACCTATCTACTAGAAGCTGCTAGTGTTGGTGACATGGATATTGGCACTACGGCCTAGTAAAAACATCCTCACTTTTTAAAGATGTTATCTATAGTCTATAAAGAGAAAGGTAAACAAAATATAACTACCACCATGAAAATATATAAATGAAGGGTATCATTCTTAAGACACATTGATAGGCAAGGAATCAATAACGTGTTGATGCATGGGAATACTTACCAAACCATAACATTAAAAAGTACTAAGTATTCAAAATTCCATGCTAATTGACAACGGAGAAGAGTATTTAATTAATATAAAAGCTACTAACATTTTTAGAACACAGCAGTCGATATAGCCGACTTTTTCCATGATTTTCATCATTTATATTTTTTTAAAGTGGGTATTTAAATTATCTTTAACGAAAAAATTGTTTTATTTTGTTATTGTGTATATATATATACATATATATGTATATATATATATATATATATATATATATATATATATATATATATATATATATATATATATATATATGAAAAGCATTAACCTTTTTCCAACTAAAGGGTTACAGACACTAGTTGAATTATAATCACAGGAACTTTCACATATATTTAAATATGTAAATTAACATATAATTTAAGGATTACTAGCAACCAAATGAAATTAACCAAATATTTATGAAATCATTGACTAGATTTTGTTCGAGTTTCAGTCTCCTTTAAATGTTGTTTCTTATTTACGCCGTAGTGGACTTTTACATCCAATTTATACAATACAGTTATGTTAACAATGAGTATTATGTTATGATAGTACATGAAAATACAACATGGCATCTTGTCTCATTTTTTGTCTGTATTGACATTTCATAGCGCCATAGCTTATGCTGGAGGTAATGTTACGAGACTAAAATAGTTGCGTTTATCTAAATCCAAATAGAAAAATGTGTGCAAAGTTAAATTAAACAATGATTTCAGAAAATTCGATTTTTGGCATTTGCAAACAAGTCTCGTCAAGCGTTTGTGTTTATTTCATGATGGCAAAGTGATAGATTTTCTTATTTTTATTAATTTGAAGCAAACCAGAACTCAAAGAGTAATTAGTTACCTTTTACATTAATAAAGTAAGACGCATGCACTAGAGATGACATTAATATCTTTATATTTGTTTCGAGCGCAAGTAAATATGATAAAAATCGATATATTTTAATCTGAGGCATCTCTAGAAGAGAGGAGAGTTATTATGATTGCTTCATTAACAGGAGCAGCTCTTTATCAATGCTCTGGAGACATAAGGCACTGTCAAAACGAATGTTTTGTTTATATCTGCGCCATGATTTATACGACATCCCCATGAATGGGACGCTGGCGCGAGACTTACTACCACATATTTCATAAAACCTTTTTTATTTACTTTTAAGACGGGCGCTTCAAATATACTGTAATGTCGTGAGGTGAGGTATTAATATATTTAATATGACATGCTAGCGTAGGAATGCTCAAGAGCGGGGACAATTTCACGGTAACTGACGCGTTATGACACCTCAAGACTTTATTACTCTGCCGTAATGAAAAGATTTTCAAACAATGATAGATTTCTGGTGAGATAGAATACAACGTGTGACTTAATTTCCATTGTCAGCGCCAACCTCAAACATTCTGTTCTGAAGCGCGTCTTTGAAGTATCGTATTCGCACTTTACGCGTGACGTGACAATATTTTGGTGACTTATTTAAAATACGCTTTTTGTATACTTCTAAAATTAACGATACTTATTTGGATATAATAATTGATAATTAATATTTGTAATAACGGGTATTTAACTAATAACTATATAGTGTACTTATAACGGTTTAAGAGCAGGCCCGATCCTCAGCCAAACGACGCCTGGCGCAGGTGAAACTTTTGGCACACCTTGTCAAAACCTATATTTTTAAACAAAAAAATTTTCTTCTTTTTTTTTACTTCTAATTAAACAACTTATGATGTAATTATAGTACGTATCTCCGCTATATATTTTTTATTTTTTTTATATTAATACCGCACAAGAGTCTCAACTGCTCTCAACCGTCTAGAGCCAGTGAGACTGTGGCATCCCCAAATAGGGTATGTTGTGAGGCTGAAGGTACTGGGGAGGGGAAAGAGATTGGGAAGAGGAAGGTTGGGAAGTACCTGGCTATTCAGATCTGGTCACCAAACACGGCTTAAGCCATTTCAAGCAACGTTTCAATTCTGAATGGTGGTCTTTCACCAGGGCGATATTAGATTATCTACCACTCTGGAACGTGCCGCAAATATTCTTTTTTATTATTTTTATATGAATTAAATGTGTTATGACACATATTAATTCAATAAAAGTTATTGGCGCTCGCCGGGTTTGAACCCGCGACCTTTGGATTCGTAGTCCAGCGTCTTACCACTCGACTATGGAGGCCGTCCACGTGGACCCTGGAATATAAATACCTAGAAAGCATCACTTTTACAGAAATTTCATCACTGTTAAACACTTGTTTTTTGCAGGTTTTTCCTCTTAAAATAACTAAATATAAATTAACAAATCCGGTAAATGTGTTTAAAATGTTATTTTTTTCTTTTGTTAACTTTATCAAAGTAATATGATTCGCGTATTGTTAAAAAAAATACTAAAAAATGACAACGTGCGTCACAAATTCCAAAATGATTTGTATATAGCGAGATATTTCTATTGCATTATTTGTAGGTATATCTTAACTTAACATTTATAATCAGTATATTCTGGACAAAACGCGGGCCCTGGAATAGGAAGTTAAATTCCGTTTTCTCAAGCTCTATGGGACCGAATGAAGAAAACTGTTGAAATTTGGTGAGAATGATGGAATAAAGACAGTTGAATGAAAAAATCCTCCTAACGTAACATTTGTTAAAAAAATATCACTTTGCGGGCAAAATGCGAGCCTTGTGGTCGAAAATTATAAGCTGTTTTCTCAGGCTCCCGCTAAAGCTCTATAATTCTTTCTAATCAGGTACTATCAGCGCCTTTGCAATTCGCCGCCTGGAGCGCACTGCCCCAATTGCGCCTGCACAGGACCGGGCCTGTTTAGGAGGTATGACTAGTCATACGTCTTTAATGGCGCATCTAACATGAATTGTGGTTTTAACGTAGCTCTCAGCAGCAGGAGAATATTATAAGATCCCTTGCACTATTTAGCGCTCGAATTGCGCGCAGTCTAGCGTGAAATCGTGGATCGACGAAAGAGTTACAGTTCACAAGCGCGTGCGTTGTTCGTTACCCATTCTGTTCACCGCTCAATTTCACGGGCGGGATGAGACACTAATGACAGGTGACTGTCAGCGCCGCGCCGGCCTGGAAAATGAAAAATCATCGTTTGAATGTTGAATACGTCACAGTTCGTACGAGGAGGGCTAACCGTAAAGCTTTCATAAAGAAAGTCAACCTATTTAGTTGGCTGAGACTGAAATGGAAAACCAATTCAACGAAAACGAAATAAAAATTATTTTTCTTGAAAATATTCAAAATTACAGTCTGTAATTTCTCTTAGGTTTCTAAATCATCGGTCAAAGAAGATGTTACATTAGGTGAAATGATTTTACCTTCATCTTAACTATAGCAGAATTTATGTGTGCTAAAATAACAAAAACCATCAGATGGTGAGTAAGAGTTCATGAAATTTGTACTTTTTGTGTGGAATTTCTAGGTCATCTACACTATTTTAAGCTTTTAATCACAAGCTGTAAGCTTCTCATTTGACTGTTAAACATACGGTACAAATTTAAACTGCGAAAAGGAGTGCTGAAATTTGTGCATCGCCGGTATAATAGCTCCAAGAGAACAAATAAAATCAGAAATGTGACCCACAAAAAAAACACAATTAATTAATTAGTACATCGGTTGATTTTAAATTTAACACGTTTTTTTTAAATCACAAATCACGAGCTTACTTTTATATTATTTTTCAGTAGGTACCTACCTGAATCGTAAATTATAAATCCTGCATTAAAAGTTGAAAGATAGGACTTGTGGAAAGCCAAAACACAAATAAGAAAATGCTCAATGATTTTCACTCGTGACATGTAATACTGACTTTTACCTATTTCCGGCTCTCTGCCACTCTTTACACGCTTCACACGAGGGATGGCAGAAGAGGGAGTTCTGTCTTCTGTCCCAACTTCAGCCGCGTCCGTGTTCCATTAATGGCCCGCGCGAAAGAGTTGCTCGCTCTGTCGAAATAATTCCATACATCATAAGAGAGTAATGATTCGGAACGACGTGGAATGAATTACCATTAGTTCCACTTCCACAAGAGGTGAGAACTCTCATTCTAGCTCTAACTTTTATTATTATTTGTTTGCTTTAGTTTTCGGCGAGTCCCCTGTTTCAGTTGAGTATTTTAGACTGGAGAATTTGAAGCCGAAGTTGAGCTGCAGGCGAATACTACTAATAATAAGTATGAAAGCTCGACTTTGAATGATGGCGGTGTCACTGGCTATATGACTACCATTCAAACATTTCAATCTGAAAGATCTTACACTGAAACAATGAGACGGCTTTCAAATAAAATCGTGTGGCAGGTTTTACACGATTTCACGATCAATGAACTGAGGACTTTTGAAGCTTCGCGGCTTGTGCAAGAAAGTTATCTGCGAATGTCTATTTTTTATTACCTACCTATTTTAAACTTAGTAATGGTATTGGCTATTAAAAATTGGGCAGGTGGGATTGCTTTGGTACTTAAAGTAAGGTAAATTTATTATTATTTTATGTAAATACGCCCAAAGTCCCCAAGCCTAAGAGTCCCAACTGTCAGATGCCAGTGGGACTATGGTCTTATATCTTCAATCGGGGTATCTTGAGAAGCTGAATGAAGTAGGGAAAGGAATGCGATGGAGAAGAGAAATGTAGGGAAGTACCTGACTATTCAGATCTGGTCACTAAACATAGCTAGAGCTATTTTAAGCAACGTTTCGATTCCGAATGGTAATGTTTCACCAGAGCGATACTGAGAGCATCTACCCGTCTGGAACGTGCTGAAAATAAACTTTATATTATTTAAATCAATTCAATGTAAAATAACACAATTTCAATAAATAAAATTTATTTGTGTACGCAGGAATTTGAACCCACGACCTCTGTGTTCGTAGTCGAGGATCTTAACCGCTCTACCACTAAAATTGTCGGTTAAATAATTATTTTTAGGCATTGACATATACATATTGTGCAGGTATAAATGTATATTTTACTTTATATAAATAAATGAACACTTTGTTGCAATCACTTTTTTTCCATTTTAAGCAAAGTTTTTTTTTCAAAAGAACTTTGCAAAAATGTTGAAAGAGTAAATTTTTATTCACTTTTCTAATTTATTGTCATAATTTGTTTTGAAAACCTATTTTTTTATTCAATTATTAAATTCGATAACTTCAAATTCACGGATAGCTTGGGATATTCGTTAAGTAATCCGAGGGTTTCTTATAGTGGTACGTATTCTTAGTATCGCCCCGGTGAAAGACCGCCATTCTGAATCTAAACGTTGCTTAAATGATAATAACCTTGTTCAGTAATCGGACCTATATAGTCAGGTACTTCAGAACCTTATTTTTCTCCATCTCTTTCCCCTTTCCACTCCTTTCCGCCTTACAACATACCCCAAATTCAGGATGGGGATGTAATAGTCTCACTAGTTCCGGACATTTGAAACTCGAGTGCAGTGCTCACATAAAAAAAAAACAGATAATAGAAAATTTGTTCTGAAATCAGAATAGTCTCGTTGGCACCTCGCAAACAAATTAATCATTTTGTAGGATGACATAGTTTTAGTAATATTTTATTTTATTTGTTGTTTTACGCTCAGCAGGGATTTTACATAGATTATAACTAATATAATGAGCCAGTAAAATGAAAGTAAAAGATTATACGAGATCGCGCTTTCGGAGTATCGGGGCCGAAGGCTTGGAATAAACTCCCTCCGGAACTATGATGTATAACGAGCCCAACAGAATTTCGGTCCAAACTGAAAACTTACCTTTTCAGACTCTCATATCCTTAAATTCATTAGAAGAATCTCAACATAATCTGTTTCTCGACGAATCACCTCTAGATATACGAATTTTAACCAAATCCTGTACTGTACGACAAATTCAGAAGGTCCATTTTTAATTCCGCTCCTATGCCCTAAATCGGAAAAAATAACAAAAAAAAAAAAATAAAATATATATATATATATATATATATATATATATATATATGTAAATAAAAATCAAAATTTTAATTTTAGGTCAATAAGTGTGTCTATCTGATGGGACCTGCCAGGTAAGTATGTTCCTGTATATTTTCTCTTTAAACTAGGAATTAATATCTAATAATAGAAAATAAGATCTGTACAGCGCCCTCGAGGTGATTTTACACAAAAACGGCCGAGAAATTATCCAAATATTATTATAAAAAAGTATTCAAAGCATACAGTGACATAATCTGTTAAACAATATTTCAAAAACACACAGGTATTTTTAAAAAAAAAGAACTAAAACTATATTAAAACATAAAATACTGGAACTACAGTATTAACTTTACTAATTATTTGTAGAATTTAGCAAAGTGCTAGTATAGATTACGTTTCATTCTGTGAATATACATTAAATACATCGACAATTCCCCCAACTTGTTGACCAGGTCATGCCTCCTATTAGTTAGTGAGTGTGATAGTTGGTTATGTACTTGTTGGAGAAAAATGTAACATTTTTTCTTATGTTCCTTGTAGGTACCTACGTGAAATCTTATAATGGCGACGATGGCAGGGCTGTCAATTAAGTGGCCAATGATTCTCTACAATACAATAATGTCTTCACGCATTCATACTTACATTTTAAGGTTATATTTTTATTAATGTGGGGTACATTAAGTAGACAGTAATTTCTTAGTAACAACATAATTAATATATCGACTGCGTTTAGGTGAAAGGCGTTATTCCGTAATTTTTGCAAGGAAATTCAGGCCTTAGTGATAACATAACGGTCATAATAACAATGGTAATGATAATTGGCTAATTTATATAGCGCCGTTTTCGTTACAATAATATCACCTCAAGAGCGCTTTACAACATAATGAACATAATATAAAAAAAGTAAGACTTAATATAAACTTATGCCTAATATTTATAACTAGTGACTTACAACTGACATATTTTTACAATCACAAATATGTGTAATGGTTGTGGTTTGTGCTGTCATATCTAGGGTAGAACAAAACGGAATAAGCAATAGTAAACGGACTGAGTGATCAACACTCTAGTGAAGCAAATTGACCCTATTGTGGGTATGATAATTTACAAAGGTGAGTCTTTAGTTTTGCTCTGAACTCAGTTGAGCTGTCAATCCTTTGCAAATGTTGTTATACTTGACACCTGATCATAATTTGATCAAATTCTGGAACGGGCCGAGAATCGGTGGTTAAGGGGGTGATTATTTGAAGTGTTAACGGTAAAACCTTGGAGAAACAATATATGGAGAGAGAGATAATTATTTTTACCCAACCTTGGATTGGGATAAATAACGTTCTACAGGTTTTTACGTCGTACACCATGAGAAAGAAAGAGACAACAAAATTTCCCAAATTATCACACCGCTTTAAAGTATTGTAAGAGTGTTCTTCGTGTCCCGCGTCTCCGCTGACTCCACCCACACGTTTTGATATTCGACATAAATTGACATAACTCAACGGTTTTTTAGGTTATATGCTATATTTTTGTTAATAACAATACTGTGAAAAAGTGGTTTTACGAATAAACAAAAACATTATGTCGAAATGTGCCATGAATGGATGTATTAATACCCTAGCCCTAGTCCTCGCCACACCCACGACTAGCCGAGTGCGGTAAAGCTCATCTGATTACAGTAGCGCTCTCTTTTGTATATTATTGCTCTGAGGGTAAAATATTCACAATGGCGCTAATCATCGACTTGCGACAATGCAAAATGTGACAGTGGTTTAAATCACTAGGCCTAAGTTTGCTTGCAAGAAAATGTGGAATGACGCCTTTGACCAAAACACAGTGGCTATTTAGTTTAACCCTCCTTGGTCTATAGTATGACCACAACAACATTTAAAAATAAACACAACATTTTATATTCTAAAAACATTTTCTTAATAACAGACATGCAAAATTCTCTAAAATACTCGTTTGGAGCGATAAAATTTCTCTCACGAGCGCGCGAAGTTCAGGAAACAATAAATTTAACGTTATACCCTCGTTTTGCTTTTATACCTCATGAATGAGTTTAATATTAATTTTATTGCTACTAAAACAAATTTCAACATGAAAACAAATCATAAAATACATCATTTGTTGTAAAAAAAAAGAGCGGAATTCCTGCCAAAAGCCGAACATGGGAAAACACGTAAATTTAGGATGGCCATTACAGTTTAAGATTTCACGGGATTTAATTATTAAGGACTACCGTTACGCTGACACCGATATCGGTAATTCGATACCCAATAAAGGGTGACCTACGACCGTTAGACCTTATGAACCTTTGCAGAAACAGACAAAAAATATACCCTTAACCATAGACGTCCACAGCTTTAAAGTTATCGTATTAATTAGCCACGTTCACACGTTGCCGAATTTTTGGTTCACGCCGTCTTCGGATGAGAGTAAACCAGTAGTTACTACCCGGTTTCGCTCGAGTTTCAGCGTTTTAGGTACGCACCTACACAATGTGCATACTAGAACCTTTTTACAATGTATTCAATTTGCTCGAATTCCACTCGTATCTAAGTATCGGGAAAATAAATGAAGTAAAAATAATATTTTCAACACTTTTTGACACACTGGTATTATCTGGTTTAGTCCAAGTTTCAAAACGATGTTATTGAACAGTTAAAAAAAATGGAACAATCAATATGGCGTCTTGTTTTATTAAAAATAGTTTAGCTGACCCAGAAACTCCTAACCTGAATAAGTCTCTTGATGCCAGAGCTTACTGTTAGTGTGGTTTTAGTGAGACATGCAAATAGATTTTCTCTTTTATAGCTGAGATATTTCAAAGCTCCATAGCTCATGATAGAAATGACTTAACAAACTGAAAATAGTGGTTTTATCCTAAAAATTCAAGACAGAAAAACTGTACAAATTTTGATACTTCAGAGTTTACTGTTAGTGGAAAATTAGTAACAGTTAAGTTACCGAATAATATTTGGATAATTTCTACAGCGCCGTTTTTGTGAAAAATCACCTTAAGGGCACCGACTGACTAGAAATCGCGAAGGGTGCCGGCTCAGTTAGGCAAATGCGAGCCTTCGGTAGCTCATGTTTCTACGAATTATAATCCCTTTCGAGCCGCTGAGTCTAGGAGAGCGGAGAGGAAATGTTACCGTCCAAGAAAAAAAAAAGACATTTCAAATAGTTAATGAGGACCGACACGTGTTTAGCACATCTCTCCACGGACGAGTGAGTTTTACTTCTGATGAATCGCTTTATGTTCCTGCCAAGAGATATTACTATGTGCCGCGAACAACAGTATCTTTAGAGAATTACTACCCCTGCCGTGTTCCTGGTAGCTGCATCTTATGATTTATTTAAAAGGCTATATGGAAACCGATTTGAAGTTTTTTTGAAATATATTTGTAAACAGGTACTTACTCATTAATAATAATAATATTAAGAGAAATTAAATCTTCTATAGTACCTATTTCAAAGGGAAAAATAATTCTTACTTCCGAACCACTCTAAATCTCAGTTTTGAGGTTTTTTGAAATAGATATGTATTTAAAAAAGTTTGCGATTGGACTAAAATTAAAAAGTGGTTTATCATGAAAACGAATCAATTAACTGTTAATTGTTTTTATTGGACTCTCACACCCATCGATCTTCTTACTACATTTTGTAAATTAAAATAACTTGGCTATCACCAAATCAAATTCTTTAGAGAATAATGATGTTGGAACCCTTATTTTAAAACTAGTCTGACATAGGTAAGTACTATGAAACTGATATAAGAAAAGTTCCTTTTTGCACTGGTACTGTGCACATTTAGATATTATAAGTTTAAAAAAAAAATCTGAACAATAGGAACAAGTAATTCAACTAAGGTATACTTTATCACTACCCCCGACATTTATTAATATTTACGTAAACCCAAAATTCGTTTGTTAACATGACCTAACCTAACACTTGACAGCAGTTTCAACTAACATGATTCAGTCAATTTATCTACCTACAGTTTTAAGTTATTTTCAATCTTTGTAAAAGGTCTTTGATCGTGATATTCCTCAAAAATAATATAAAAATTACTACATAATATTCTAAATACTAAAAAGGCAGATATTGTAAGCATTGGTTATAAAATTTTCTAAATTTTAGTGAAGACCAATAAGTTTAAAAAATAAATGTATTTATTAGCTATAATTCGTAGAGATTTTTTGCATTAAAAGATCGGAGCAAATGTCTCATTAATGTATTATTATCAAGACTATAACTCTAAGAGTCCAAAATGAAGCAAAAAAACCTTTTGCCGCTCGCTCCATTCATCATTCAATCCGACAGGCCGGCATAAAACTTGCAGTAATTAAAAGTATGTTTTAATCAAAATAAAACAAGCATCATCCCGTTAAGCTGTCTACAAATTAGGTTCTCAATTCGCGAGCGGGTGGCTAATGGGTACACTGCCTGTGTCGGAACCTAGGTACTACTTCTCCTTCTCCTTCCCACACCCGTTCCCCACATCTGCATCTGCACATGCGTTGCTATGATGGTACCCAGACTCGGAACCAGTTCACCGCAAGGGGTACAAACCGCATGCGTGCGAATTTAAAGTTTAGTAATGAAAACGGAAATGTCTTTTATTCATGTGATTGTCGCGCAATAGATCTGCCAGGAGCTATTGTAACTATGGCATTCCCAAATTTAGGGTATGTTGTCAGGCTGGCGGTAGTCAGGGGAGGGGTAGGTGAAAAGGATACTTGGGAAGTACCTACCATGTTACAGAGACAGCTGTGTATGAAAGTCGAGCAGTTAATTTTAATTTAAAACGAATATTCACGTGAATTTATTTATAAACTAACTGACTATTGTCCAATTACAAAAAAATACATGACATCCCAGAATGATTTTTTTTTAATTCCTTGAGATTAATATAGCAAATGTATTTTGTAGGTCAATATTTTAATAAATAAAAAAAAAGAAATGGGAAAAAAGAGCAACAAAGAAAGAACACCACATATATACATAGACATAAAATACAAGACACGTCATATTCATACAAATTCTACGAAAAATGTAGCACCACTAATGTTGCACCACTAAATGTTTCTCCCGCGTATTAAAAGGATAGCCATTCAAAGAATATGTGTGTGCGGAAGAGATAGCTATATAAAGCGTGTTTTGAAAGTATGTCTCGTTGACTTGGTTTAGTGCAACCAGGTGTGTTGTCTCAGTAACGTATCTACATTATTTAATTCATCTAAGCATACATAATATTGTAATGAAGCAATGACAAAAATAGGTCAAAACATACATAAGAAAGAACATTCAAATCAAAGTCAATGTCAAGTCAAAGTTTTGTTAGAGTCGTAAAAAATGATAAAAATCATTTAGACTTTGAATTTAATTTTTGAATTATTAAACCATCTTAGAGTGTCGTTAAAATGTTCACATTTTTTATCACATATACGCCTCAGAGATTACATTTCTAATATTGTCCCGGCAGCTAAATAATATCACCGATTACGCTTCGCTTTCACTTTTGTACGTAGGTACCATAGTTGTTGATAAGATTGTATCTAAATTTAAAGCAAACTAAGCAGTTATGAAAACAAGTGGCGACCGGTCGTGGGTCGAGACGCGAATGCCGAAGACCGCCCCTAAGTTCGGCCGCCCAAGTGCGCTGTAAACATTGCACGTAGTGACACGACGGCCCTGCTCGACAAGATACAACTAAATGTTCCGAGATGCCAAACTGACATATGAATGTTTCTAAAGAGTTGATTTCCGTGAATAAAATCGAATAAAATACCTTAAATTGTCAAAATTAAACATTCCCAGAGGACAAACATAGTCATTTGTGTGCAAAAGTGTGATTTAAAAAACAATATTTGCTTGCATTAGTCATGTTTATTTATTCTTCAATGTTAATTAGGACAGGTGTTTCCATAGCCATTTTTATAAGGTTCTTCGAACCTCCCACTAGGTTGGCAGGGTCATTGACATAATGTCATCATTTGAGTCAACGTCAATGCATTTCTGTTGCGGCGGGAATCAAACCCGATACCTCACGTCTCAAAATTAAAAGCGCTAACCACTGTACTGCCACAGTGGTACATTTGTGTCCAAAACTAGTCGGTTCAAATATTAATATACGTGAAAATATTTTTTCTACAGATGTCTCGTACAGTGGCTTCAGTTATGTTTGGTAACTAGATTCTACTTATTCTCCTTTACGCTTTCCTTAGAGTAACAATATAGAGAGACCGTCTTAATTATGAGTCAAATCGTTCATACTCGCAAAATATAGCTCTCTCTTTATGCTCGTTTCTATAGACATATAAGAAAAAGAGACAAACAATTGTTATTAAGAACATATGATTTGGGGCGTGCTAAAAGCCGTGTAGCCATTTTTCAATATATTACTAACTTCACAGTAGTTTACTTGTCAGTCGAATTGACAGACAAAAAGCTTAAAATATATAATTACTTAGGTGAATTTAGTGCAATATTAAAAAAAACGATATGGCCATATGTGCAGTTGTTGGTTGTTTCAACTGAAGTAACAAAGGACCAAAAAAATCAGTTTCCACAGGTATTTATCCAAGAATTCGTATTTTTTAGTTTGACCTCAAATATTTTACATGCTAACCTACAAAACAACTTGTTTCCTACACCAATATTTAGTCAATCTTTGCATTATTTGTTTCGATATAATAAACTCCCGTTTAAAATGAGTTTGAATGCATTCTTAATATGTTTTACTTAGGGAGATATACGGGATTCTGACGTAAATTTGTAAGAATGGGGATTCCCTGATTAGTCCAACATCTGAACGTATCCATGTCTCTTTCTTTCTCATGTAGCAACTCAAAATTGTTCGCGAACAGATAAAGACGGAATAATGTTTATCTTTACGGTTTTCTTCGCATCCGATTGGCTGGAAGCATATACGTCATACCTCCTGTGATCAAACTTGGTCATAAACTCCTTACAATATTTCGCAAAGTTAGGTCTCTAGATATTGTTACTCTAAGACGCTTTCCAATCTTTCCCACTGACAACATTACCCGATTCCTGTTGCCAGAGTTCCACTGCCTCTTTCCTCACTAATTACTAATGCTGAGGTAAAACAATGCGTAATTAACGCACCCGTAAAAAGAATACATATAAGGTTCTGTTTTTTTCTGATGTTGTTCCAGTGACCATCCTTGTTTGGGATAATTTATAAGTATTAAATAATGCAGCAGGTGCTGGAGGTGATGCCATGCCTCCGCGGGTCAGCCGGCGGTGGTTGTTGCTTGTAAATACACTAAATAAATAACACAATGAGGATCGATGCCATTGTAAGCGCGTTGGTAGTTGATATTACTTTATGGATATTTGTTGCAAAACTGACGTTTGAGTATCTTCGAGACCACACGTGAAACATCAACGTGGGAGTTTGTAACTACTTCCTACTTCCTAATCACTCATATGATATCAACATATCGCTGAATACCTAATGTGTATTTACGAGGAACACTTTCTAGTGAAAACTTAATAAAGGCGGATGTCACCGTGCTGAAGTGAATCATTTTTTCTCCCAGCACATAAAAATAATTAAACGGAAATCTAGATAACTATACAACTAAAAATGTTAGAGAATAAATTAAAGAAATGAACTTGGCTGTTGTATGCCTAAATGAGAAATGGACTTTGAAGTTTTAGATATTCACTATTTCACGAATGCCTGTATAAACAAGAATTATGTTTTAATACACCTATGTGTATTACGTTTTTTAAGTATGAAATTTAATGTTTTATCTTCTGTTTAGAGCTCTAAATCAATGCGGCGTTTTTTCAGAATTCAAACATAAAAAGCCATTATTAAAAGACTTAAATTTGTTTATTGCGGTAGCTGTGTTATTTTAAGATTTGCCATTTTAGCTGGGTATTCTTTCAAATGTATAATATTTACTACCAAACAAAGTGCTTAAGGCACCCAAAATGGCGTTAAACGTCACTTTTTAGCATTCTAATACAAGCAATACTGCACATAATTTATCTGTAAATTCTACATGGGCAGTTAAGAAAATATCTGAGGTTTCCAGTGAATAAAATTTGTAAGCTGTAACCTTTTAAATTCTTTGAAAAACATAGTAAAATGTCGGTAAAAGTTTGAAAACCGGCGCAGCAATTTTAGAACGTTTTACCTAAAATTCCAGTATGAATTTCATAAATAATTTCAGAGGCTTGAAAATTGTGTTTATTAGAAACCTTAGACATTTACCTAACTACCCTATGGAATTAATAGATAAATCATATGTAGTATGACTTGTATAAGAAAGCCAAAAAGTGTGTAATTTTGGGTGCTGACCCTTAACATGAAACTCCTGATTTTTCGCTATGGGCGGTCTAGTTGCAGGAGTTAGAAATAATGATAAATGCTTCCAGCACACAAAACTAAAATAATATAAAAAGTGACCAATTAAAAATAGGTTTTGGCTGTTCACGGTGGATTTAGATCTTTCTAGTAAAACCTAAGCGGGTTAGAACGAAAATCTGAAGCAAATTTCAGTATTGTGGCAATATTGAAAAAATAAGTAATTTATTTATGTAGTATACAAATATGAAATATTTACAAAACAAGAATGTGCTCCCCTTTATTGTTGCGTTGTTGGACCCTCAAAACGTGCGTAAAAATTATACGAGTATAACATTTAGGTATACGTTGTCATTAGGTGGTACCTACGCCTGCGCCGCCAGCTGGTCTCGCCGGCAATATTCGCGACGCACCGCCTCTGACACTCACGATGACATGTGGATAATCTGCGGATTAGAGAATTGACATTCCTCGTTAGGATTGCCGACTTTAAAATAGAACCACGTTTGATTAAATGATAACGCCTCGTGTTCTAATAACTTTGATGGGCAAAAATAGTACTAATTTGCGGATAGGACTTTAGGTACAAAGTTAAAGGTAAGTAGGAAGTTACCTACTCTAAACCACTTTATTATAATTCATTGTGATGGTGTACTAATTTTACTTTTTTTTATTTGTGTTCGTGAGTTCGTCGAAATAAATAAGTATCCACTATTTCGGGATTCGGGGGATTCAGAAGGTTGTAAATTTTAAATTTAGTTTCCCTGTGGAAATGAGATCCCTGAGACGTATGTGCGGTAAAACCACGTATGACCGTGTTAAAAATGTGGATATCCGGAAAGAATGCAAGGCTGATGTAAGCGTAATGAATAGGATCGATAAAGGGACGCTTATATGGTTTGGGCATGTAGAGCGAATGAACGAAGAAAGGAGTGTGAAAATAATATTTGATGCGAAAGTGAATGAAAAAAGAAGTCGAGGATGCCTGAGGAAGACATGGCACGATCAAGTGAATCAAATGTGTACTTGAATCGGGTCATGTGAAGAGTCAGAAAAACAGAAGATTATGCATGAAACGATGTATGAATGTGAATGAAGCAAGGAGTGTGTGCCAAGACAGAGTTGTATGGCGGTCTCTCCTCTCTGCCTACCCCTGCGGGGAATGGCATGATAGTTAGTTAGGTAGAGTCCCTTTAAATGATTTGACTTTAAGTGTTTCGTGGGTGCCTCACCGAGCTCCTACAGCTAAAATTATAATCCTTGATAATTCCAACTAATTAGCAAATACACAATTTACTGCTTTCCGGATTGAGAATAGGTAAAAATGTTACAATAAATATGTATCAACATACCTTGCCATAAATCTAAATAAACGTTTTCGATGGTAGCGTTTATATAATTTGATTAAATACGTTTACCACAATGGCGTAGGAACGAATTGGTTATAGGGCTTATCGCTCAATCAATCGTAATAAATTAGCTCGCTCGGACAGAATGCTATTCCTTAAAGGCAGTTTACACCAACGCCGAAAGAAAGGCAACAATCAGACGACAAACCCATTCTCCGGGGACAAGACGTCGGCAGGTCTCATAGCCAAGAATAAACACGGTAAATTATTACCTCCCGATAAGACTTGAAGATAATGGTGCCGAAATATTCTGTAGCCGCGCTTTACCAGTAGCATCGCGCATTCACGTTCTCCGCATTAAACTGCGTGTTTGGGACTAATTAAATTCGTATCTAACGACATCATTTTATTCGGTGAAAAATATGGATGATTCATTTTAGGATTTTTTTACTCTGTACATTTTATTCTATGTTCTTAAATGAATGAATACCGCACAAGAGTCCCGACTGCTGAAGGTAGTGGAGGAGGGGAACGAGATGGGGAAGAGGGAGGTTGGGAAGTACCTGGCTATTAAAATCTGGTCATCAAACACGGCTAAAGCCAATTCAAGCAACGTTTCGATTCTGAATGGTCGTTTTTCACCAAGGCGATACTTTTATTTATGGTGAATCGTCTATGTGTGAGACTATGGCATACCCGATTGGGGTATGTTACTATGTTATGAAGCTGAAGGTAGTGGGGAAGGGAAGGAGATGGGGAAGAGGAAGGTTGGGAAGTACCTGGCTATTCAGATCTGGTCACCTAACCCGGCTAAAGCCATTTCAAACAACGTTTCGATTCAGAATGGTGGTCTTTCACCAACTATAAAAAAATACATCAAAATTAAAGTGTATTTTTTAAAATTAAAAATATGATATTTCAAAACTTATAATGGAAATGACGTCGATAACCGAAAAAAGTTGCCTCGTTCTAGAAATTGTAGAAAAAAAGCTGTGTGAACTTCGCGATGCTATTCCGAGATTTTTTGTTGCTTCAGAAAGCAGGTTTTTTGCTTTATTGTTGAGGCAAAATAGCACCCAAAAACGGGGGCTTTATTCGATATTCACTTATTGTTTCTGATGAATCTGTAACAAAAATATCAAATGTTTTCCAAAGATGTACTCAGGATGTAAGTAATTTTTATTTTAGGTTAATTAAAACTGATCCTTATCATCCACATTCTTACCGTAAAACGTTTTCCAAAATTACTAAATCTTTTTTTAGCAATAAAATATAAGCAGTAAGAACCAGCTTTAATTTTTCTGAGCGATGAATAAGTTACTTTCCGAGTATTCCTTGGAAAATATTTAAGATTTTAGTAATAAGTTCATCAGAATTAAATTAACGCCTCGGCTAGAACACCCTTCTAGGCCTGCTATAGCAAACTCAACCCTATGCCCTTCCCATGCTCTGCGGCAAACATTCGTTTGTCGGCCCACCTTTTTGCCTTAGGTCGTTTTTACTTCCGTTACCGCCCGAGAGTCGGTGGATATAGAGGTCGCTTAGTATCAGCGTCAATTCTTAATTTATTTTGACAAATTAAGGATTAACGCTTTGAATTGACTTTAAATTAGATTAATTTTTTTTTTTTTACATTTTGATTACCTTATTTAATAGAACATGATCAAATGCAAATGTATTTGGTCTATTTTCAAATCTCCTCCCATTTTTTTGGGGAACGCCCCTCATCAATTTATTTCTAGGATGGTGTGTTCTCTTAATACAAGCGCTTTCTGATCAGGGGAGTTATTTTACTACACAAATACAAATATGTGTAATCTATTGTTGTTATGGCGCATCAGTCGAAGGTAGAAACCAATGTATTTATCTACAAACACACCTACACACTTTGATTGGTTTATTATCCAGCGCGCATAGCCGTGGGTACCGTGGTACCGAGTAGAGGGGTATAATAATACTGACTGCCTGATTAACAGCGGATAAGGACATTCCATCTACATACCGATACAACATTATACCGGCCAACATTTCATGCACGTTACGTTACATATTTATATGGCGATTGTTCTGTCGGCTAGTTGTCCACAAGAAATATTATTGAATCATCTCAACATCTGCTGTCGCCTGTCTAAACTCGAACCAGGAACCATTACACATGCTTCGGTTGTTTTGTTGTTAGATTAGGTACTGAAGACTTCTCCTTCCTGCCTCAATACCTACCAAGATGAATATTTATTAATAATATGTAGAGTGTAGCGGTAGAGCAAGCCCAGGAAAGCAAAGGGAATCTATAAGATTATATGTTATAACCCAAAATTACCATACATAATACATATTTTCAAGCTACCTCTATAATAAATCGAAAAATAACAAAAACTCCACTAGAGGGACTGGAGGCGTTTACTGGAGGTGTCTAAGACTTTACAACGATGGTTGTGATCCCACTATGAATAATATATTGAACACACGAATGCACTTACTTACTTTACATGATTTAGTAAAATTTTACAAAACCTTGGATTTTTTGTTAGCAAACCTAAGCACATACTGGATTCCAACTATTACGGAAATAGAAAAAAAAATTTTTTTGTACCACATGATTTAAATAATAATTTTAAAGTCTTCATACCTACAAAAGCTACAAGTACATGTCGCTGTACTATTTCAATACTATAACAACTCAAAAAAAATAAAAATTCACTTATTATTGCTTTCTGATTCCTTATAACATAAGGAATCAAAAGATACCTATTAGTAAAAAAAAAAATTGACTTGTTCTAGTATTGAACTAGCACACCAATTTATTCAGGCCTGGCTCTGAGCCAAACGGCGTCTGACACAGGTTAAATTTTTGGCGCCCCTTGTCACAACCATGCAATTTAAACACCAACATTTTCAAAATACTTTTTTTTTTCGTCTTATAAAATAACTTATTGTTTAATTATAATACGTATCTTCGATATTTTCCAAACTTATTTTTAAACCTATAAATATGATACAAACTTTTATAGAAATATTATTACTGTTAACCACTTGTCTTTGGCAGAATTTCCTCTAAATATATCTTATTACAACAGATCTTAAACATTATACGTTTAAAATTGTGTAATGTTTCGTTATATTTAATTAAACGAGTAACATAATGGTAGTTTTTTAAATAAAAAAACAGAACATAATAAAAACAATACCTTAAAAAAAAACCTTTTAGCGGTCAAAATGCGAATTTTGGGGTCGTAACTTAGATGCCGTTTTCTGAAGTTTTATGGGACCAAATAAAGTAAACTATTGAAATTCTGTTAATAATGATGAACTTTAGACGATTAAATGAAAAAATCCTCAACAAGTAAAATTCATTAAAAAAAATACCAGTTTGCAGGCATAATGCGAACCTTGGGGTCGGAATTTGGATGCCGTTTTCTCAAAGTTCAATGTGAACGAATGAATTAAACTTTTGAAATTCATTTAAAAATGATGAACTTAAGACGATTTTATGAAAAAATCCTCCATAAGTATGATTCGTTAAAAAAATACCAGTTTGCGGGCATAATGCGAACCATGGGGTTGGAATTTGGATGCCGATTTTTCAAGCTAAATGTGACCTGATGAAGATAACCTTTGGAATTCTGTTAATAATGATAAACTTAAGACGATTTCATGAAAAAATCCTCCAAAATTATATTCATCAAGGAAAATACAAGTTTTCGGACGTAATGCTAACCTTGGAGTCGAAGTTTAAACGCCGTTATCTCAAACTCTATAAGACCGAATGATTTGAACCTTCAAAATTCTGTTAATAATGACGAACTTAAAACGATTTAATGAATAAATCCTCCAAAAATAAGATTCGTTCAAAAAACACCATTTTGCGGGCATAATGCGAACCTTGGGGTCGGAATTTGGATGCCGTTTTTTCAAGCTAAATATGACCTGGTAAAGAGAACCTTTGGAATTCTGTTAATAATGATGAACTTAAGACGATTTGGTGAAAAAATCCTCCAAAAGTAAGATTCGTTTAAAAAAATACCTGTTTGTGGGCATGATGCGAACCTTGGGGTCGAAATTTAAACGTCGTTTTCTCAGGTTCTATTGGACCGAATGGAGTAAAAATTTGGAATACTTTTAATAATGATGAACATAAAACGATTTAATGAAAAATTCCTCCAAAAGTAAGATTCGTTCAAAAAATTCCAGTTTGCGGGCATAATGTAAAACTTAGGATCAAAATTTCGAACCTTTGAAATTTTGTTAATAATGATGAACTTTAGACGATTTAATGAAAAAATCTTCCCACTGTAAAATTGGTTAAAAAATACCAGTTTGCTGGCATAATGCGATCTTTGGGGTTGGAGTTTGGATGCCGTTTTCTCAAACTCTATGGACCGAATGAAGTGAACCTTTTGAATTCGATTAATAATGATGAACTAAAGACGATTCAATGAAAAAATCTTCCAAAAGTAAGATTCGGTTAAAAAATACCAGTTTGCGGGCATATTGCGAAACTTGGGGTCGAAATTTAAATGCCCTTTTCTCACTCTCTCAGATCGAATGAAGTGAACCTTTCGAATTCTTTTAATTTAATTGAATTAAAGAAGATTAAATGAAAAAATCTTCAAAATGTGACATTCGTTAAAAAAATACCTTTTAGCGGTCGAAATGCAAATTTTGAGGTCGGAATTTAGAAGCCGTTTTCTTAAGCTTTATTGAGCCGAACGATGTGAACCTTTGAAATTCTGTTACTAATGATGAACTTAAGACGATTTAATGAAAAAAATTCTGCAAAAGTAAGATTCGTTTAAAAAAATACCAGTTTGCGGGCATAATGCGAACCTTGGGGTCGGAATTTGGATGCCGTTTTCACAAGCTCAATGTGACCGAATTGAGTGAACTTTTGGAATTCTGTTAATAATGATGATCTTAAGATGTTTTATGAAAAAATCCTCCAAAATAATATTCGTTGAGAAAAATACCAGTGTGCGGGCATAATGCGAAACTTAGGGTCGAAATTTACTTGCCGTTTTCTTAAACTCTATGGGTCCAAATGAAGTGAACCTTTTGAATTCTATTAATAATGATGAACTTAAGACGATTTAATTAAAAAATCCTCCAAATGTATGATTCGTTAAAAAAATACCAGTTTTCGGGCATAATGCTTTCGGGTGGAAATTTAAGCGCCGTTTTCTCAAGCTTTATTGGACTGAATGATGTGAACTTTTGGAATTCTGTTAAAAATGATAAACTTAAGACGATTTCATGAAAAAATTAACCTTCGGGTCCGAGTTTAGATGTTGTTTTCTCAAGTTCCGTGAAACTGAATGAAGTGAAACTTTAGAATTCTGTTAATTTTATTGAATTTATTAAGATTAAAAGAAAAAATCATCCAATAGTAACATTCGATGAAAAAATTCCAATTTGCGGTCAAAATGCAAATCTTGGGGTCGGAATTTAGATGCCTTTTTCTCAAGCTCTATGCGAACGAACGAAGTGAGCCATTTGAATTGTGTTATTAATAATAGATTTAAGACGACTTTATGAAAAAATCCTCATAAGTTACATTTGTTAAAAAAGTACTACTATGCGGCAAAATGTAAGCATATGGGTCGAAAATTAAACGCTGTTTTCTCAGACTTTAAGGGACAGAATGGGTTTAGGATTCTGTAAATAATATTGGACCAAAGACGATTAAAATAAAGAAATATTTTTAAAAGTTTTTTTTTAATACTCTGCAGGCAAAATGCCAGCCTTAAGGTCGGAAATCAGATGCCGTTTTTTCAGGCTCACGCTAACGCTCTCTGAAGTGAAAAATATGGCCTTTTACGAAAGGAAGTACATACGTTTTTTTTTTTAAATTAAAATTTTTACATTATAATAATTGTTTTCGAAAAAATATCAAACACGTTGACGTGCGTCACAAATTAGAAAATGTTTTTTAAGTAGCTAGATGCTTCTGATGCATTATTTCTTTATCCTTACGTCAGAAGTATATCTGTTATAATACAACGTAAATAATATATGTATATATATAACTATTTAATTTTTAAGTTGCTATGAATAAGTTTCAAATTCGTGTGCATTCACATTGTGTAAAAAAATTTCAAAAGCATTGGAATTGCTGAAAAAATGCAACAGCACTACAAATTCGTATGACGCTGTCTTATTATTTCATTTGACTAAATGTATTCCGATTTCTCTCCCATTTGCACTGCTTATTTTTGCATAATTTTGACACTTTTTAACACCCTGTGTGAATTTCTCGTTCAAACAGAAGATCGGTACCAACTCGTACCAAGTATTAAACGAGAGGTGTGGACCGATAATCCGCGCCGTCAAAGCCGGGTTGCCCGCCATGAATAGTATTTAAAAAAAAGATTTATTTAATGTTTATAGGTGCGTAAAAAGAAATTTGCCGCCTGGAGCGGACTGCTCTAATTGCGCCTGCACAGAACCGGCTCTGCATGTATTTATTATATCATATTCGTGATTTAAAGTATTACCTCACGTGGCACTCAAACGCTGCCATAAGTCTTTGCCACAACAATTATTATTGTAATGGCTCGCTAAAATCTTAGAATAACATACAGTTTTATTTATTGTTTCCGTAAAGTCGCACGTACACGAGAGCAATTAGAACTTTCTGTGAGCTTTGAGCACGGCGGTCAGCTAAGCCGCCATTAAACTTTGATAGGAATCAATTCACATTTCCCGAATACCGGTTCAGCCATAAACCGCCTTTTATTGTTTTAGGTTTGACAAAAGTCGTAAAAAGTCAGGTAGCACGATGACGCCTCAATAAAATATAAAATTAATTTTGATTCGACTCGGCTGATAAAATGAACTATTTTAAACGTATAGACTTACGAGTAGTAGGCACTAAGAATCAATTTAAGAGGTAATTTAAAAAAACTTATTTCGAAGGTACGCTCGTCGTGACTCAGTGGTTATTATTCCCATGTATATTTTAATTATATCAACTAAGAGTTTTAAAAATACAAGTTCTGTTAATAATCGTTTACACGGAAAAGCAGTTTCGCCTGCCGAAGGTATTGTCAAACTGTGTTCCGAGGGCACGTGTCAAATGGTAGTAGAACATCAAAAATGTTAGTTTATGATAAATACATAAATGCTTCAAGAAATGTGTTGATGTTTTCTTCCATAAAGAAGCACAAAGACAGAAAAACAAAAGAGACAATTTATTTGTAAAAAAATAAGAATTATGTATTAGGCATACAAATATATGTAAATTTAATAATTTTAAACTTTCTGTTTATTAATTAATTTCTTTTACTTTTTATTTTCGATGTCTACGTGACTTTTTGTTTATAATTTATCTTAACGTTATGGCAAACAAATAGGCTGCGTGTTTGTGGGTTCATAAGATTCATTTTTTGTTCTCTATTATTATACCTGCATACGTTATTTTTATGTTAAATATTTCATGTGATTTTTTGATTTTCATATTTTAAGCTTCTGTTCCTTTATGACATTGTAGTCAGTGGCGTGCACATAGTTTTCGATCAGGTTAGGCAGTAGGAAAAATAGCGGATCAATATAGATAGGTACCAACACATTTCACTGATTGCTATTGTATTTTTTCGGTAATAGCACTACTTAAACACCAACGAAGTTAGCTACACAAACGAGCCACTTGAACGCGCAACAGCTCACAGCATACAAATTGTGTGTAGTCTAGTGAGCATGTAATAGTTTACTCTGATGTTAGCGGCATTTGGGCATATGTAGTCATTGCTTTTGACACCTTATATAAGACGGTTAGTGGGGAACTCGCGGCGCGGCGACTCGATTAGCTGAACTTATTTTAGAGTGTATTTTTTTTTTAACTTTTATCATTAATATTTCTACGCGAGTACTGCAAGGCAGTGCTTATGTGCTTTTATGGAGTGCACGCCTTTGATTGTACCTAAACAAGCTTTCAGATAAAAGAAAGCATTTTCTTTATACCAGCCCCCTATTTAGGAATGGTACTTTGAAGTGTCCAGTTATTACAATTTGCTCATTCTGTGGAGGCCGTTGGAAGTCCACGTGACCCGGGCGGGGCGTAGCAAGTATAACGAGGTGTATCGGGTGTGTGGGAGATCCACGAAACGATCTCGGACGTGTGCGGTCGGCATTTTTATATCAATTTTATAGAATTTTTCAGGCACTAAAAATACTTTCAGCATCATCCTCGTATTCAAAATAAGATATCGAATGATTTACTGCTTGCCAGCCTTGTGTTTTTGTAAATGGTGTTTGATAAAAATGATGAAATATCCCAAAATTATCATTTACTAACTCAATGGGAGCATCGAGATAACTAAAATAACTTTTTTTTCAAATCTGACCAGCTGACACTTTTGAATTTTATTGTGAACAAACAAAAAAATTAAATCCTCTGGTGTACATTTCCCAAAATGGCGCTTCAGCCCTTTTGCCTTTCCGGCGACTCTATGTGAATTCCTCATATTACCATTATTATAAGCGAAAAATGTTGCTGGTGCAATAATGGAAGAATAATAAGGTAAGAAAATATTGAAGGCGGGAATCCAATGCGTTGGACCACTCAGCCACTAAGCGACGATTGCCGGTCTGATTGAAAAATAATTTCGATTTTTTTTCGTTCAAAGGGTTGTATTAAAACATATGATTGTGTAACATTCATATTGGTGTTTTCTTGATTACCTTCGCTTAATTTCGTTCACCTTAAAAAGCGTCTTATAATAAATCAAATAACCAAAACAAACTACAGGAATGCTTTATTTAAAGTTTTATAAAGATAAATAAAATTATACTGATTGACTTCTTTTAGACCTATTGAATCTGAAGATATCCGTAACAGGGTTAAACTGGTCCGGTCAGAAACAAACAAGTGGGAAAAGTAACAATAAGTAAGTGAATGATAATACGAAGGAATTCCATCACATACTAACAATTTAAAAATTATACATATTGTTGTATTGCTTGTTTTATTTTTGTTGGAAGAAATATTTTTGTCAATCTTAACATATCAAAAATAGTAATTATTGATGATTACATCGGTGAGTTTTCCGGCTTCTCCGTTTAAATACAACATTTTTGCTTAAATGTTTGACAAATAAGATCATTAAATTAGTCTGCTTAGCATAGATGGAACAGTCGATATGAAGACTCTTCCAACTGCTGCTTTACTACAGGCTAAATCATGCGGATCATAAAGAAGCCGCCGCGGCCGTCCGATGTACGATGTCCACTCCGCTGTGCCCGTATCTCGTATCTCGCTCGGACATCAGAGACGACCACCACGAGCCACCTGCGAGGAATAGGAAACCCATCAATATTGAAATATTCAATCATATTTCACCTCGTAAAAGCTACCCATCTACATAAAATAAAAGTACAGAACTTAAACAATGATATGAACAAATAAAATGAATCTATTGAAAAAAATTAATAATAAAAAATTGAGAAGATAAATACTGAGATTTTTTGTAATAATTCAAATAATAAAAAAAATAGTATGTCATTCAACAAATCAAACAGAAAAACTATAAATTCAAAATATTAGACCTATAAATTGAAAATTTTAAATATAGGTACCATTAATTGAGATTTTTTTTCTAGAGAATCAAAAGGTCGTTAAAAGTTGGTTACTCCGGCTGATTTTCTAGATAGCCATTAAAAGTAAAAAAATCACCGGAGAAGCAAAAAAAGTCTCTCGATAATTCAAGATTTTTGTTGTTGTAAGGAGTTTAAAATTGTAATTCTTTACTACTGTATTTTTTTAAGGGCTTGGAAAAACGTATTGTTGCTAATAAAAGTATGGAAAATTCGTAAATTGAATAAAAAATCATTAATTTAGTTTTGATAAAAAAATATTTTCTAAACGTCAACTAAGTCTGACTTTTATTATAACAAAAAATGAATAATTCTTTGATCTCGTCATTGACCTTATTTTCTCGTGACTTCTTCCTAGAGTCAAAGCATCATCTAAAATTTATTGTCCGTGTTCAAATTTCAAAAACTTAATATGTCGAAGAGAAATCAATGCTAGCTTGAATAAGGTGCCTTTCTTGCTTGGTAACGATTGTATAAATATATATTTTTATGATTTAATAAAACAAATTTATAACTTTATTCCACTTTTTATTTTTTGACTGGACCGGTTTCAGCCTATAACGGCCATCTTCAGACTAGTACAGGTTGTTCTTATTCTCTGGCTTATATACTATTTTTGGGATGTCAGATATATTTTTAGTGATGACTACTGATAGAAAGAAATGAAGGTAGTTAAATATTGAAGAATATAATTTCCATGTACTCTAGCTAAATATCTGGTTTTGAAAAATAGTATTTTTTTTTTCAATCGTTATACTTATATTATAATAGCCTACAAAAGTAATCCATATGACGTACATTTAAGTGTTTAATAAAATGAATCTTCTGGCAAAATATACTATTGTAAGGTACTTTATTGCCAGTCTGAAATTGAAAAGATTATTTTTAATCATTTGAAAATGATCTTAAAACGTACCATACTTGGAGAAACAATGTATGGAGAGAGAGCTAATTATTTTTACCCAACCTATACAAACTTGCGATAAATCACTTTCTCCGGGTTTTTACGTTGTACACCATGAGAAAGAAAGAGACAACTAATATAATACTCGGCTTCTATGTACTGTCACAATGATCTTAAGCTCCTGGGTCACCGCGGGACTCCGCCCACATTTTTTTATTATGCCACTAAACCTGACACAACTAAACGGTTTTTTAGGTTAGATGCTATATTTCTGTTGACAACAATACTGTGAAAAAATTGGGTATACGAATAAACAAAAACATCATGTTGATAAGTAATATGAATGGATGTATAAATACCCTAGCTTTAGTCTTAGCCACGCCTAGGTCCGCCGAGTCAGGTAAGAATCATCAAAAACTGACTACACTGCCTTGGATAGGTACCACTCTAAATACTCTAAGGTACCATACATAAATTCCAATTATGAAAAAGTCACTCTCGTACGTACGTACGTATAAATAAATCATATTGGTGAACATTGCTAGCATCTTATTTGTAAATACTAGTCTCTTACACATGTTAAAAAAAATGTGACTTTCGCGTTCTTTGAAAGAATGGCGATTGCGCAATGTTTTCACTTTCCACCCTGACGGTACTTTGGGTACCATCAACATTATTATTTAGTCATATTCTCGTATCTCAATGCGGTGTCAATTCTCGGACGATACTTTTAAGTCTACATAAAAAATGGTCTACTCGATTTTTTTATACTACCAACATTGGTTATTTTTTTGTTGTGTCAACACAGCGGCGGGTGAAATGTCAGTTGCGCATTATTACAAGGTAACGTTTGATGCGCTTGTGTTCTTTTTGAATATTAATTGTTATTTTGAGAAAAATTGTAATACCAGGTAAGCCTGATTTTCTTACTCCTTCATTATAGTTTTTCAATAGAAGTACCACAAAATAAAATTAAAAATTTTTTTAGATGTGGACTTAAAAAAAATAATTCCATCCGAATTTGCTTATTTTATATTTGAAGAATACTACAAAAATATACAGTTATTAGGCGCTTAAATTTAATCATTTGGAGTAGAAAGGGTTAAGGTCAGAGCAAGAATATTCGTTAGATCCACTGAACCGATATAAGAGTATTGTGGACGTGTCCGTGTGCCCTTAGGAAGCTAAATATTTTCTTACTTCTGGTGGAATTGATCGAGCGTTTTCAATATCGGTATTCTTTCTCGAATAGATAATCAATTTCATTGGCCCGTCTGAGGCCTAGATGTCAAAAGGTATTATGTAACTTGACGAAAACCGTTTATTTTAAGTGGCTTCTGGAGATTCGGTGGTTTTATCCGATAACTTGACAGTTCGTTAGAAGTGCCTCTTATCTTGCGGTAATATTATTGTTACATGACGTGTTTTTCGAAAACGAGCCCCTTAAAATGTAGCTTTAAAACGATTTCTCGCTTTCGCTTTGTGTATATGTGTATGTTAAAGAAGTTATTAAGTTTTAGTTTTTATATAACAATGATTTTAATAATACCAAAATTTTAACTTTATTTTATCATACTTAATAATCCTTAAACTCTATTTTCCTTTACCAATTGAATATGTAAAAACAGGGGTTTTTGCTAAAGGGAAGGTTAGTTAGATATGTGCTTTAAGCCGCCCTAGAAGTACTTTTGCACGAAAGCAGCGCTTTAAAAAAATCGTTTATTTAAAAAAATGCTTTGAGTATTAACTTTTTTGTTTTTGTTTTATATGCATTCTGTTTGTATGTAACGTTCATGTTTAAATAAATACCTTGAAAAAGAAATTTTCCGAAATAATCTATTTAATTGTTATATTCTATTTTATTTTATTCAGAAAAAAATGTATATTATTGATAATGTTTATAAAAAACATGAATAATAATGATTTGAATAATAC
This sequence comes from Drusus annulatus, assembly GCA_022651775.1. Classification (NCBI taxonomy): domain Eukaryota; kingdom Metazoa; phylum Arthropoda; class Insecta; order Trichoptera; family Limnephilidae; genus Drusus; species Drusus annulatus. Next base: position 668,417 of record JAGWCC010000084.1, read on the forward strand.
CATTTTTTTTTATTCCACTTTATTTATTTATTTTTTAAGTAGTGGAGTAAAGATAAATATTTTGTATTATTCAAATCATTAAAATGGAGTTTCACCACGAATTAATAGTTTCAAAATTAGAAATAAAGAATAATAATAAAAATTGGCTAATTTCTATAGCGCCGTCTTCGTGATAGAGTATCACTTCAAAGGCATTTGACAACTAAATTAACATAACCTATAAACACTAAGCCTTATTACTAATGGCGTATACATTATAGCTTTGAACTTACAGCTTAATCATGTCCTAATGTCGATGCACACTGATGCGAAATTAGTGTCGAAGCACACCGATGAGAAGTAAATAAATACTAGATTTTATTTTTATTTTGTTTTATTTAGGAAAATATACAGTTTTACATACATTTTGATAATTAATGTTATAAGTATGTTGCATTCACCAGTGAAGTTTTCGCTAAGATTTAAAAGTGATTCACAAACCTTTTAGCAGATGGGCCAATTTACCTACTTTTCAAACGTTCGCGGTCCGCATAGGGAGCAGAGATGGGGATTACGTATTATCAAAAAAAATATCTTTACGTGATATGTTAGGGTTTTCAATTAATTCAGAATTACAGCTAACATTTTATTTTATTGAGTTAAGCGGGCTGTGCGAAATGGGCCCGCGGGGGGTGGTCGGTTTCTGCACCACTGATTTAAATTAATCGTGATTAAAAATACTCAGTTTATTATTTTATCAATAATAATTTATGATTAAACCTCATACTTTCACAGGGAGAAATAATTACCCGCAAAAATAGGTATTTTAATACGATCGTAGGTTAGTTCCCTTCGCTAACATAACTGTGCGTATGATGGCACAATAATATGACTATGGAAAGAATTCAAAAGAGAAAAAGCTCATCATTATTCTCCATTCAAAATTCAGCAGCAGTAGGTACAATGATCACTCTTATTTTGTGATTGTATCCATTAAGGCCTGCGCGCCGCTCCAAACTGCCGGCCAGGGCAGGCAAGAGCGGGTCCCGCGACTCCTCGTACAGATTTTTTTTTTTTTAAGTAAGACAAACATTCCCAGGTTACGAATAACCTGACAATATTTGAAAAACTCCTACTGCCATCATAAAAAGTGGAAGATGTTGCTTGTGCAATGATGGAGGACTTAGCCAGCAGAGGAATTGAACGCACGACGCCCGGGTGGGAATCCGACGCGTTCTCCACTCAGCTACCGACCGGTCAGAATACTAGATTGAATCTATTAAACAAAACAATAAACTTTGTAAAACACCACTTTATTAGAGTTAATCACCAACCAGGTTTCGCTTTCCTCAAGCTTCTTCAGGGCTTTTACATCAGTTGATGTAAAAGCCCTAAAGAAGCTTGAGAAAAGTGAAACCTGGTTGGTGATTAACTCTAATAAAGTGGTGTTTTACAAAGTTTATTGTTTTATTTAATATACAATGTCACACCCCCAAGTTTTTGCTTCCTTCGAAAAAATTAGAATGAATCTAGTATTCTGAAAAAAAATATTGTTGTAACGGAAATTTCAAACTTTCTTTACAAAAACCACTATCGGTCCATTGCTGATGGAAAGTTTCGAAGGGCTACTCTATACGATACATGCACAACCATCTAATCTGATTGTACCGTTTTATAATAACGGCATAGTGGATAATTTTCAGCTGACGGCCTCCGTGGTCGAGTGGTAAGATGCTCGATTACGAATCCGAAGGTCGCGAGTTCAAACCCGGCTTGGGCAAATAACTTTTATTTAATGAATATGTGTCACAACATATTTAATTCTTATAAAAATATTATATAAAGTATATTCGTATTTGCGGCACGTTCCAGAGTGGTGGATACTCTAAGTATCGCCCTGGTGAAAGACCACCATTCAGAATCGAAACGTTGCTTGATTGAAATGGCTTTAGCCGTTTGTGACCAGATTTAAATAGCAAGGCACTCCCCAACCTTTCTCTTCCCTATCTCGTTCCCCTCCCCACTACCTTCAGCCTCACAACATACGCCAATTGGGGATGCCATAGTTCCACTGACTCTAGACGGTTGGGAGCAAATAGGACTCTAGTGCGGTATTCACTATAAAAAATAAAATAACACAATTATGAATTAATAAAAAAAGTTTTTATCGTCTATAAGTTAATGCTTTTCTTATTTAACGATATTTATTATCTTTCTAATTTTTAGAGTAAAACACAGTTTTACAGCGTCTATGGACGGCATGTGGCCACTATCCATAGCTCATGAAGAATATTACGTTGCAAGGTGAAAATATCGCGTCAATCTATACATTCCAGACAGAAAAAGCTCTGCGAATTTAATGCTCTCGGAGCTTACCACTCGCAAATATTTGGAGAACGGTCCGAAAATGATTTTCTGCTTTAAGATAATCTAAACAATATTGTATATTTAGTTTTATTTTAGTTACTTGTACGGTAAAGTTTACAAAGTATCTAATTATAATTCATATACTTTTTGACTTAATAATAATAACTTATATATACTTGATATTACTAATGTTTTTTATATGGTTCTTACAGGCTATTTAAAATTTATTAATTGGTATAATTTTGATGATTTCTGGCAGCGCATTATAACATTTCATCCCTTTATAAAATAAGTTACAATAATAGTCACATACCGATGTGAGTTGGAAATATTTACCGTTGCTCATTAGGTGTTTCTCCATTTCAAACTCGATTGCACATCATATCTATGTGCATTTAAATGCATGCTTTTTGTTGTATGTTTTCATTTAATTTTCTTTGCGACGCCGGTTGAGCCTCTCTGCATTGCGTCCCCGTTGTGAATTCGCCGCCTTACGTCGGAATGCTTGTAATTGGTGGAGACCAAGCGCGGGAACGGACCCACTCCTTTCATCTTCTGCGCTCCCCGAGACTGCCGAGTGGGTGGGGGGGGAGGGGGAGCTCGGAGGTGGGTGGGAGCAAGAGGGGGAGGGATGTTTTATTGCAGAATAATGCACCCGCCATTCTGCAACGAGCACCATACCCGCTGCCGCTGGACAGTGCTGCCGCCGTGGCAATCTAAGATAATAAGCTCTGAAAGGGTGCAGTTTTTTACTAGACTGTTCTGCATTGTGCAGCGTTTAGGAGTCATTCATGTGACGCAAATAACCCGAAGGAAATACGCTGAAAGAGAAACTGAATACAATTAGAACAATAGTAACATGCTTGCCACACATTTAGTGGGTAGTTAATAAAAAATATAATCTCAAGACCTTTGATTAATTAAATACAAATTAAAGAAAGGTACTTTCTAAAGTAGAAAACAATTGGTAAAGAGATAAAAATGTACTAGTTGTTTTTTTTTTAATGTTTTAACTGATAATAATTAAGCTAACCATCCAACATTTACGAGGTGATCGAACAATATTTTATTTTAATGGTAAATAGCACAGTGGTCTACTCATTTGAGTTTGAGTCGGAATTCTACCTATGTAGTATTGAGAAAACAGTTAAAATTGAGTTAAATCCGAGACGTCCAATCTACAAAGATATAGTCCTGCAACTGAAGAATCGGTCGAACGTCTTTCAGTTACATGTATCTTTTATGAGAAAGAAGCATACGTTACAACGGATTTATTAGTGTTGTATATTTAAAATGTTTAATTTAAGGGTTTGGAGAATCCAGAAGGGTGGGGGTGATTGCATAGCTTTGGTCAGCCGAAACAATGATCGGCTTTGGTTCCAGGGGCTCGTGTACTTCCCATGAGAGTATTCCGCCTGAGATATGTCTTCTCTGCTCATGGCTTCATGGAGGACAGGGGTGGATGGGAAAGATTTGATACATTGTCAACGGAATGTTATACCTATACGTTAGAAAATGTTTAAGTGAAAAGCTTACCGGCATTTTTTATAGTTGTTAAGTACCTAAGATGCTAAACTTATTTTTTACTAATTTATATCTGCCAATAAAGAAAGCAAACATAGATATTTAAAAAAAAAACCAACTTCCGAAGGGAAGGCAGAGAGGAATGATAGAATAAACTCTCACCTAGCACATAATCCTCGCTTCACTCCATAATATAAGTAATATATGAACACACTCGCGGGAGCGGATTTTTACCTAGTATCTAGTCTACATTAATATCCATGTATTATTATTTTATCAACGGAAGTGAGGTTGGTTACTTAGAGAGAAAAAATAATTAGGCACGTTGAATCTCAGCTGGGAAAAATATTCACCTCCAATTTTTAACTTTTAAAACTAATTTTACTAACTAACTTTCAAACTATTTTTTCATAGACAAAAGTAGAAATAACATTAAAATAATAATTAAATTAATGGTAACTTTTTTTTCATAGACAAAAGTAGAGATAATATGTGAAATATGGAAACAAATTAATAATTTTCAAAAAAATGAGCTAAAACATAATGAAATGCTGAGATTATTTCCTTTGTGTTTTTTTAGTAATGTTATGTTTTCCAGTTTTTAAAATAACATGAATATACATTAAATAATATATACCTTGTTTTTAAATTTAAAAAAAAAGAATTGTTGATTTATTTTCTTATTTTTCATGCTTTCATCGCATCACCATGTTTATTTAGGATGCGATCAAATAATTTAATTTATACTACATTGATGATATCTTATAAAAATTAAGATGCTTCAACTAGTGTCTACGGCAGATAAGATCTAATCACTCGATCATAAATTAACACAAAATCTAACATACCCATCGATCCTCCTCCATCGTTTTAATAAATCGTTGTTTCAAAGTCGCCAGTCCCGACTCAAAAGCGGACAAGTCTATTTCTTTCCTGGCGGCTTCGGGCCTTCAAATATATCATGTCGTTGATAACACATCAAAACGGGGACCGGACCAAAGGGCAAGGTTCCGAGCGGTGCCGAGCGGTTCCCGGGCCGCTGTACATTGTTCCTGCATGAAGACCTCAATGTTTGACCTCGACCTAACGACAGCGCCACTGCCTTGTGGCTTTACGGCAGGTTACCCTGCCTTTAAATTATTTGTAAATACTTTGTCATTGCCTTGCAGTAGGTTTTCAGACCTTAAAAATGATTGGTATTTATTTTTTATTGCGTTACAGTAAGTTATACTACCATCAAATTAGTGATCAATAATTGTGCAGGTATATTTGAATTATAATATTATTGGACAATTTATACCCCGCCGTTCGGTTATTAAATCGCTTCAAGGTGCGTATAAAATATGTTATCAATTAACTCGTATTTGTATAAAACCAAATCATAATCAATTCGGTTAGTTGGTCGAGTGGTTCAAAGCGTCGGGCTCAATTCTCTGCCTAGCTTAGTCCTTCATAATTGCACAAGCATAAATTTCCACTTATAATGAAGTAGGAAGAATTCAAATGTTGTCCGTTTATTCAAACGTCCTTCAATAAAACATCAAACCTCAATTTGTGATTTAATAAAGTCAATTTAAACTATGGTCCCTTTTTCAAGGAGCACAGTTTTATCAGGAATTATTAACAGTTATTATAAAATGTGATTTTATTTTAATGTATAATAAAAAAATAAAACCACCCTTAAGGCAATTACGTATGTACAATAAAGGTAATTTCATATTTTATTCCATTATATCTTGAACTCTTTTAAAATAAGTATAAATATAACACTCGTATGTAAGGTACAATGCATAGAATAATATATTATGTTTCCCTGTCTCAGAAGAATTCTCGATAATGCGCACTGTTGTTAAGCTTATTTTTCAAACGCATATTTGGATATAACCAAAGGATGCGAGTTGTTGAGTTGCAAGGGTGGGATCATTCAAACATATAAAAGTTATAGATGATTGTTTTCACATTCAAGTTAATTTAAATAAATTACATGATTGGTGTAAACTTAACAAGCTTTTTTTAAACATCAGTAAATGCCACACTCTATCAGATTTTTTTAGAATTAATCATCCTTTCAACTATGAATACAAAATTGACAATATTTCCCTCACATCTGTCAACAAAATCAATGACCTCGGCATGACTTTTTATTCTTAATTAAATTTTCTCTCACACATCAATACAATAACTAATAAAAGTTTTAAATTGATAGGCTTTATTCTTCAAAACGCCAGTGAATTTAGAAATATTTCAAGATAAAAAATTAAACTCTTCATTAGTTCGAAGTCAAGTAGAATATGATTCTTCTGTCTGGTCCCCTCACTTGAAAATACACTCTGATTCCATTGACAAATTGCAACATACATTAACTACAAACTCGTTCAACCTAAAGAAACCATAAATTACATTACTTAATTAAAGAATTAAAATTATTAATACTCTCAGACAGAAGGCTTATTTTCAATTTCACTTTTTTAAATTGTCAAAGGTAATATAGACAGCCCTAAATTACTTAGCTTAATTACCTTCCATATACCTAACAGAACTAGTCGATCCAAAATTATTTTTAAATGTAACAATAATATCAGAACTGCGATTTAAATACTCGCTTGTACCCAGATTGCATACAGTGGATAATTCCTTCGCAGAAATAGCAGAAATATTTTCAACTGCACTGAATCTAGTTAGAAGAACACTATAATAACATACCTCTTCCAAAATACTAATGTTAATTTATTTCAGTCTAATATTTAAGTAATTTATTTGTGTTTTTGTGTGCTAATCATTTACTCCATGTTATTTCTGTGTCACTATTATTTTATTTTATGTATTGCACAGTTACGTAAAAACCAAAGGCGGATATAATAAAATAAATAAATTGGTATTGCACACTGACTTCGAGCATTTTGTTTGGTATTGCTAGTGTTGTACCTATGTACATATCAATAAATGACCCCGAAATAATTAAATTCAAAAGAAATCTAAATTTTTGCTTTCAAAAACCAAAATAACTTTGAACTTACAAACTCGGGTCGGTTCAGAAGATTTTCCTTACGACATGTAAGTATTCCACCAACCGACTGTTGATTAAAGAAACTACCAATATCTCTTCATACAATTGTTTAACACTATTCCAGTAATAAAAACCAATACCAAATGGATCGACCTTAAAATAAATATTGTGACATGGATTACAGAGACGGGAAGAAAGAAAATAGATTCAATGTTGCAACCAAATAACGACTAATACATATGAACCACAAATTTATATATCGCCGTAGGTATTGCATTACTTTTGATTATACTAATCCCATATGCCTTATCTAATTTATTCTTAAATTTATACTATATTCAACAATTATGTGTGTAAATTTCTATATTTAAGACTTTTCTTTACATGTGCAAATTAAATTTGAACCCTGAATAAAGTTTGATACTTTACAGAAAATAATTATGTAACTACGCACCATATATTAAAAAAAAACACAAAAAATATTTACAAATTATGCAATAATGTTTGAACTCGTAGATAGGTATAAGAACGAAACCATTTTTTTTACCTTAGTAAATGTTGTTAAACTAATGTTACTTGTGAAAAAACACGGAATGCATTCCGACTTAAAAAAAAATCTACTTACCAGCCATATTAAATTTGGAAAAATATCTACTAAAGTACATTATGCGTAAATTATCTAACCTTATATTATAAAATTGGTACTTTATTAGGTAGATAGGGATTAAAAATATTATTTTAAACATTTGATAATTACAATTACCCTCAGTTCCAAATTAGAAGAGTTCACATTCCCACGAACGTACGTATTTACTCATAAATTAAATTAATATTTTGTGTGATTATGTATATATTTTCCATATTTGTAAAAACCATTTGCTTTGTGGTTTGCCATATTTATAAATAAAACAGATAAATTTTGTTTAAAACCACTTTTGTTCAATTTTTATTAATACAAGTGGTTTTAAACAAAGTTTATCTGTATAATTTATTGAATATATTTTCTTTCATACCGTATCTTAAAATATTATATTAAATAACTTTTACGCCGGCGAAATATTAACAATCTCAGAAAGAAATATAATTTCACTGGGCTTATATATTGCTAACTTTTGTGTTCTTATAATTCATTTAATTAATTTTATTTCATAAGTTGCTTAGAGATATCTCTTACGGATAAAAATGAATCAACATTTTTTAAGGGAATTTTTAAATTTAGATGGGAAATGCTTGTTAACCAACGTGAAAGAACCAAACAGCAGCCATTAGCTATTGATATTTTAGGTTTTGATGAACTATTAATTTTTCAAAATAGATCATTTATAATTTGTATAACTTACTAGTCTACCTATGCAAACCATAAAAGTTAATATAACAACTATAAAATTGTACACACAACGACACAACTTGTTTCAGTGTAACCGTGTATTCTTTAGGTAAGCTTTAGCATTTCCTCGATAAACCTTCGTATGTCAACTCCTCATGCACGCTTATCTCTTTTTGCCTATATCCTAGATGATATCTCTATATTATTATAAATGAAGTCAATATAATATCCGCCAAGGATAAAAAATCTAAAAGCATTCATCCTTGATTCACAACAAAGAAGAAAATTTTGTGATTTGATTTCAAAAAATTTTACACTCATCAGCCCCCTTTTACACTAAGCCCTTTTGGGGCATACTCGCGGTGGAAAGTGGGCAAAGTTCAATGGCTCTATGCATATAAGTAGGTATATAAGCAATTTATATTTAATGTATGGCAGTGAAGCACAAAACTGGTAGAGGAAAAATGAAAGTAGACTGAATGCTGTAAAAATGACATCCCTGAGACGTATGTGCGGTAAAACCGTGTATGACCGTATTCAAAATGTGGATATCCGGAAGGAATGCAAGGCTGATGTGAGCGTAATGAATAGGATCAAGAATGGGACCCTTAAATGGTTTGGGCATGTAGAGCGAATGAACGAAGAAAGGAGTGTGAAAAGAATATATGATGCAAAAGTGAATGGAAGAAGAAGTCGAGGACGCGCGAGAAAGACGTGGTACGATCATGTTAATCAAATACTTGAATCGGATCATGTGAAGAGTCACAATAAGAGAAGAGCATGTATGAGATGATGTATGAATGTGAATGAAGCAAGGAGTGCGTGCCAAGACAGAGTTATATGGCGGTCCGTCCTCTCTGCCTATCCCTGCGGAGAAACGGCGTGATGGTTAGTTATATTTTAAAACATTACAAATTATCGAGAGGTGGCAATTTTCATTATGTATCGTCACAGCACAAAAATATATTGACTTTATTTCACATTTCATACTTGGATTTGGGTGTTGTGAGGTTTTCATGTGTGTACCTTTCGAAAGTGGTTATCCAGCTGTTTTAATAAACGTTGATAAAAAATACATGATTCTTATGTAGTTGAAAATACCAACAATACGATAGTACGAATCCAACACTAACAAGTCCACTGAAGAGTAATCCGCCAGTTAAACCGAAAGAAGTGTGTTGTGGGCGTGTCTTTACGCCTGAAGTAAGATAAATTTGACCTTAATTCGGGTGAAATTGGTCAAACGTTTTAAAATTGTCAAATTCATTCTTTACCAGATATTTTGTTGTATTGGCCTGTATAGTTAGCCGAAAAGTCTCATGTTAATGGTCGTTTTTTTTGTTTAATGTATGAATCACACTTCTATCGGTATATCTCTTCAGTGTTCACCGCATAATATTAAATCAACAAAATGTGTTTCAGTTTTCATAAGCCTCAGTTTGAATTGTCATTTTAAAATTTCTACTTTCCCAAGAATCCGTCGAGTTGTTCCTGGCGGATAATTTATGCCGTATTCCGACGAAATTCTCCATGAATGAAATTATTACTGTTTTTATCATCCTGAAATAACATATTGCATTCTTCAAATGCCGTTTAAAATTAATAATGGTCGTCATAATGGCATTTTTGGCATGAAACATACCTTTTATCATTTGAGAAGAAATTTTCCAAATGTTTTATAAAGAATTTGCAACTTGGAATTTGGTCCATATATCTCAACCAAATGTATTTAAGTTGGTGTATTTATTTACCTCATTTCAACATTTTGTATTTATCAACTAGCTATTTACTAATTAATAAATTCAAACAAGAGAGCTTTCATAATCTTAAACCTACATATCTATTATATTTATACAAATAATGTTATTTTGGGTTTTATTTATTTATTTACGTTCTCCGTTCTTACGTAAGTCCACACAGGAGTCATCCACAATGTCATATTTGGGGATGCTGTATTGAGGAAAGGAACTGATAAACTTGGGTCTCGAAGTGACCCATGTTGTAGGAGGGAGGAAACACATATGCCGTCAAATTATTCCACAGCCAAGCTGTTAAACACAATAACGAGTCGTAGAAGCGACACGTTCTCATGTTGTGAAAGTCAACCGTGTACATTTGTTTTAGCTTCTTTCGGAATATCGGTAGAACAGCGATAGCTTTTCCACCTGACGTCGGTGCTCCGAAGACTGGAATCAGTTTGTTAAGATAGGGAGATCTATCAAGCGGATTGTCGCATTCCAGGAGGTATTGTATATTATTGTATTGTCCATTAAAGGTTGTCAATCAAATAATGTATTATTTTTAAAGATTTTACTGCAAGGGCCTCATTCCTCCTAAATTCAAGACTTCGGTAAGGCGTCTCGGCAAGCAAATCTCGATGATCCCGTGAGGTGGAATTTCACCCAGTCCCGTGGCCTTGTTGGGCTTTAGTGGTGTATGCATATTTTGACTTGTTCGGGTTAATTGATTTCACAGAAATTGAATCTACGAATCTTGACGCATCTAACAGAGACTCTCGGCATCTAGGTGCAGGATCTCTCGGCATCATTTGGTTATATATCGATTTGGAAATACCAGCGAATTTCTCTGTAACTCACTAGATGATCTCACCCTCGTTCGTGAGTTCGATAAGAGTACCCTCTTCTTATTTTTGTTACCTCATATATTTTTCTCAAAAGTTTTCACAACATTTTTAATACCATCTGCATTAGACTAGTAGAGTTTCTTTTTCAAATAAGATGTCTTCTTTGAAATTTCAGATCTCTTCGCAGAGAATAATCAATAATCTGAACTCCTTCTAGAAACCTTACACTTTCTGAGAAGCGATTCCTTACATTTGATTGAATTTAATATTTTTGTTGAACCATGCCGGATGGCAAACGTTTGCCTTCTTTACATTTTTTTTATTTAAACACGCAAATTAAATATACGGCCTAGAACAGAATACCAATATTTCACAAAATCATTAAGCGAATTTATGCCTTTTAAATATCTCCACAAAAGAGTATTTCTAAGAGAATATATTTAAAGATAGCTTAATAATAACGCGTTAAATTCATTGCAGTTGATCTTATTCGATCGTGAAGATCGCAGTTTATCTAATACTTATCACTTTGATTGCATTTAATCACATGGTTTAAATTTGAATAAATACCAGTTTATGTATAGTTTTTTAATTATCTTTATTTCAAAGCTTTAATAAAGCAAGGTGATATTTCACAAAAATGCTGTTAAATGAAATTTGCCAAGATTTAATATATTTCTCTTGTAGCTAATACATTATGTGATTTTATCATTCTTAGGGCAACTAATAGGCGAATACCTAAACATACAAACAAGAATAATATTTCTAATTAGCACACAACTTCAAGTAACTATGGGCACACCGTCCATTAAAGGTACCCAACAACTTTTAACACACATACTTGCTACTTTTACACATAGTCATTCCAGTAAAATAACACTCCTTCCGTATAGGCATTTAATAATTGATATTATATTTATTGTGTATGTACATGTGAATGTAATTTATGTACACGTACAGATATAGTAGAAAACAACTAACAGGAACGGGCTACAAATGATTTTAAGTTAAAGGTGTTTGCTATATATATATCACTTTTCTAAACCAATACCAATAAATACAAAATACCAAGAAATATTTCCCATTAAGTTCATTTATGGATATTCATAGCTACAATGTATATTAGCTATGTAAACACGTAACCAATCATATATCCACAAATGTAATTAATTAACAACGATTTCAGAAATGATACTATTCGCTGCATTCAACATTGTTGCCCCGCAATAATTCAATCTACATTATTGACTACGATACATAAAACAACAAATTACTATTTACGAGGCCCAATAGGAATGTTATCTGCATCTATTGATTACACACCACCTCTCGTGTGCTAAAGCTACTCGTTAAAATATCATGTATTTATATCGTGTAGCTCAAACTCGTTGTGATAAGCGTTTCCACTAATTTATCTTCTAACACAAATCAATTAAATGATAGTCTTCCATTAAAGTAAATTCTTAGTCCCATCCCAACAAATAAGGTAGATTACAATACCTAGAAAAAAAATATCCGTCGGTATTATTTTAACACTCTGTATAATTTCCTTAACAATAACATGTCGAAATGAAAATGTAAAAGATAATATTTTGATATTATTACAATAACTAAAAAAGGCAACTCTTCTTGCTCCTTCGATGTGGGACACACACCCTCAAAATCAGCTTCTCCTTTGAGTATATTGTTTATTCTGCTGCTCTTGAAATGAAAATCTATTTACCTCTCTTATCTAGCCATTTCCCCATTAATCACAAATAGATAGCGTCATTAATCATTCGAATAAAATAATGAATATCGTTGACATGTTTTTTTTTCGCTTACAAAGCTTGGTGCTCTGGTGTAAACATCCCAAAATGGCGCTTGAGCCCTTTTTGCCTTTCCGGCGTCGATATCGTTCTTATTCGAATTGATATTAATTGCCTAGGTATCGTTATAAATTATTAAATATGTGTTTATCATTTCATTTTCCACCCATTTATCTATAGACATTACATTTTACAAATAAAATAGTTAACTAATTTGAAGTGATTTTGATTTGAAGTTCATATACATATTTTTATTTCATTTCTATATAAAAACACTTATTTTCTGGTGGTAATTTCATATAACCGATCCAGAATTAGGTGCAATGAGATAAATGTTATTTTGTGCTTTTCTCCGAATAAGGCGATTCGTGAATAGATTTTATTAAATTGATTGTCTTTTAGCGGGGAAGGGATGGGGTACGGAAGAAATAATTTAAGTGGAGTGGATGTGAAGTACCTAAGTGTTTTTTTGCAGAGGTAACATTTAAATAAATGCGCTAGTGGTGCTTGAAAAATAACACGTGGATCTCTTTCGTGATATATTTATGAATGTTTACATATATACAGTCGAACTTGGTTATAATGATAACGGTAATAGCGAGGTCACGGCTATAATGAGCAATTACTTAATGATATTTTAGTTCGAGTTTATTTTTATACAATTGTGTGGGGTTATAACGAGGTCGCTTCACTGATATAACGTCCAAATAATATTGTCAACTCAATGCGCCCGGGTATGAGAAAAAAATCCAATTCTCGAAATAGTCGAATAATGTCATAAACACGACAAAGAAAGCCGTGCGTCCGGCACGGCGGCGGACTTTCCGCAAATCACGAAGAAGGGTTTATCATTCCTGATAGTTGTCGCTCTAAGAAACATATCTTTCCAGTACTATCGGACACTATGTAAAAGTGTCGTTTAAAATAAAAGTTGTAGGAATTTTTTTTTTTGTAATTCGGTTCCCTTTTTACAAATTTGTTTGTACTCTATGTCTAATTTGTATCTGGTTTTGCCTATTTCTTAAAAAAAACAACAAATTTAATAATATGCAAGCTTTCATACCCTGGCATAAATATCGATATTACTAGGTAGATACTTTTTTTACCTACCTACTTTTATAACGAGTAATGCCTATAAGGAAGCAAATTTGGTCGGTCCCTTCGCGCTCGTCATAACCAAGTTCGACTGTATGTATGTATATATATATATATATATATATATATATATATATATATATATATATATATATATATATATATATATATATATAGATATATATTTTATATATGAATAATAAAAATATATACATGAATAATAAAATATATATTTTACTATTTTTTTTCGTAGAAAGCATTACTTAATACAAAATTATTAATTCGTTTTCATTAAATATGTCAAACCACAAAGTGATTGCTTTCTATGAAAATGTGTAATTTTAAATAGGTTCATAAAATGTAATAATATTGTTGGAGTGGGTATGTGTATTTTGTATGTATAATGAAGCTGTTAATTCTTGGTAAAATGAAAGTGTTTTCCATTAAAGTCACCACTAAAACCTCCCCCTCGTGAAGTTTCAATTATTCTCCGTCAGGGAATGATTTTCTCAAAACAGTTGTTAATTTTGGTTTACGAGTGTGTTCCAACATCTCCCTTTCCATCATTCTATTTGTTGTAGCTTCCATAGGCGCTCTAATGGATTGGTGACATTTATTACCTCACAACAAAAAACACTCATTCAAAATAGTTTACCATTTCTAACCACAGCTCGGGCAGGAACTTATAATTTATGGGAGCTTTTCGAGCTTTTTTCAACGTAATTAAGCTCAGTATTGTCTCAAACGGCGTGATTTATCGAAAAGTAGCAACGAACTTGGTGAATTTATTATTTTGCCAAAAAAACTGAATGCTTTCAAAAATATGTAAGCAATCTCTCCGTAAGCAGAGAGTACCTACTTTGCGAGCAGTGTAAACAAACTACACAGTTCATTTTCAGCTTAACTACCTAACCATCGTTTACCCGCCGAGGTAGGCAGAGAAGACGGACTGCCATACAACTCTGTCTTGGCACACACTCCTTGCTTCATTCACATTCATACATCGTCTCATACATACTCTTCTGTTATTCTGACTCTTCACATGGCCTGGTTCAAGTATTTGATTCACTTGATCGTGCCATGTCTTCCTCGGGCGTCCCCGACTTCTTCTTCCATTTACTTTCGCATCATATATTATTTTCACACTCCTATCTTCGGTCATTCGCTCTACATGCCCAAACCGCCTAAGTGTCCCTTTCTTGATACAGCACAAAAGTCTCAACTGTTCCCAACCGTCTAAACCCAGTGAAACTATGGCATCCCCAAATAGGCTATGTTCTGAGACTGAACGTAGTGGGAAGTGGAAGGAGATTGGGAAGAGGAAGGTTGGGAAGTACCTGGCTATTCAGATCTGTTCACCAAACACGGCTAAATCCATTTCAAGCAACGTTCGATTTTGAATGGTGGTCTTTCACCAGAGCGATACTTAGAGTATCTACCACTCAGGAAAGGGCCGCATTTTAAAAAATATTTTTTTCAAATGAATTAAACGTGTTATGACACATATTAATTAAATAAAAGTTATTGGCCCACGTCGGGTTTGAACCCACGACCTTTGGATTCGTAGTCGAGCGTCTTACCTCTCGACCGTGGAGGCCGTCAAGCATTGCATTCTTTCCGTATTCCCACATTTTTAAAACGGTCATACAAGGTTTTCCCGCACATAAGCCTCAGGGATCTCATTTCCACAGCATTCAGTCCACTTTCACATAACGGAAATCATTTTCAGCTTTTTCAAACTATATGTAAATTTTCACCAGTCAAATTTACAGATTTCGGTATACTCGTATGTGTGAGATTTGTGAACGTAGGCGACAAGAAAACCTAAGCCATGTCTACAAATTGTTTATGTATTGAAAGCTCAGACAACATTATAATAAAATCCAAATCTTTTAAAATTTCAAGAGCAATAACAATAAATGCGTTCTTAGGTAGTTTAATGTGTTACCTTTGTATGTATACGTGCCCATCTACACATTAATTTATTATCCCACCGAAAGCTCCGGTGATAAAGTTTTATCTGAAATGCATATTTAAGGCCCATTAGGGTATTCGCGTTCACACGTTCGGCGGAGAAGTGATCTTCCCTAATCCCTCCCGAGGCAGAGGCAGCGGAGGAAGAAGTAAGTAAGCTAATGAAGGATCCTCGTTGTTAAGGAAGCGATCTGTAAACACTCTATACCCGGGGGAACAATAAAATGACACTCAAGTTGTTGCGTGTACCTACATTACCTACCGCATCCGCATTCTGGATCCACTACCGAACTGTCGAGCTTTGTCTTGAAGCGTATGGCCTCGTTAATGCGGCTTTATGGCGCTTTTTCCCTTTTGACTCCCTCACTCCCATTACTCACGTGGGTTAAGTACCTATGGGTGATTGGATATACGTATGTACTGAACATGTAAGAATCTTCGTCATAAAATTGAAGTGCCCGGCGGTTTACTTGGATCATTTTGCCGGTGTTTAAGCTTTTTAAAGAATACGCACCTCAGTGTTTTCTTCTTTTTAAATTTATTAGGTTTACTTAAATGTACTTACTTTTGAGGTTAGTACTTGAATAATTTATGTATCGCCATTTTTGTGAAATATCACTCTAAAGGCGGTTAGTAGTTTCTATCTGAAAGTTCCGGGTCAATGTACGTCATTTCTATCATGAGATATGAAACTTCGAAATATCAATTTAACTGAACTTATATAGCGCAGTTTTGTGATATTTCACCTCAAGTGCGCTTCATACTAAATTAATTATGCTAATAAGACTAACTAACAAGGAGAAAATAATATATAATATGTATACAAATTAAAACTATCTAAAATCATGATCGTTATTATAAATCATGAGAAAAAAGGTTTAGATATGGGTATAACAGTGCATGTGTACATCAACAGATTAAAAAAAAAATCGATTTGCCAGAAGCTAGGGGTATAAAAATTCAGTTGAAACGTATGAATTCATATTAACATATTTGTCAAATCACTAGTACGTATTATATAAAATCCTACAAATTGAACTAAAACATATTTATTTATTCTATTAAATATGCCCTTATGGGTTTTTACGTAACTGTGCAATACATAAAATAAAATAATAGTGACATAGAAATAACATGGAGTAAATGATTAGTCCACAAAAACATAAGTAAATTACTAGAAATATTACAATGCAATAAATTAACATTAGTATTTTGGAAGAGGTATGCTATTATAGCGTTCTTTTAACTAGATTCAGTGCAGTTGAATATATTTCTGCCATTTCAGCGAAGGAATTACCCACTGTATTCAATCTAGGTACAAGCGAATCAATTAAATCGCAGTTCTGATATTATTGTTACATTTAAAAATAATTTTGGATCGACTAGTTCTGTTAGGTATATGGAAGGTAATTAAACTTAGTAAATCAGGGCTGTCTTTAATACCCTTGACGAATTTAAAAATCAAAGTAAAATCGAAAATAAGCCTTCTGTCTGAGAGTATTAATAATTTTAATTCTTTAATTAAGTAATGTAATTTATGGTTTCTATAGGTAGACGAGTTTGTAGTTAATTTATCTTAGAAATTTATGTTGCAATTTTTCAATGTAATTAGAGTGGATTTTAAAGTGAGGGGACCAGGCAGAAGAATTATATTCGACTTGACTTCGAACTAGTGTTTTTGATTATGAAATATTTCTAAAATCACTGGAATTTCGAAGAATAAAACGTAGCAATATTTATTCTTTCCTAAAATATTTATTGAAATACTGTAATATTTTTCATAACTGCTCAGTTTTCCAACTACCCGAAGAATGTCTCGAACGGGGTCCCTACTCTCCCCCCAATATTCACCTGCAAAAAGTCCGACATCTCAATGCGATACACCCTATAAAGGCCCGATTAGACCGATACCTACTCACAGAGATAAAATCTTCAAAGCTTTATCGAGCTAGGATAGCAGTTAAAGTCCGCCAGCTTTCACTATTTTTACTTACCGTCGAGGGAAAAAAAAACACGACAATAGCACGAAGGCGTTCGAACGATTCACGTTTATTCTTTTGTTCAGAGACTGTGGTCTAAATTTAAAACAGATGCGGCAATGTATTTTAAATTGTTGAGAGTGATTTCAGGACGAAAATAAATTTGACTGCAATACTCCGGTATGTAGATGCACAATGTTTTCTTTTTGTGTATTTTATTGCCCGTGTTACAAGATTTATCCAACTTACAGCTTACAGTCTCCAGCGCGTGGAGATTGTCTGATCTACATCATTATTCTATATTCTATGCCTGCTCACTTAGTACTTCCACGGGGAACTGTTTTTTTTTATCAATAATTGATTTGTTCATGTGAATTAGACGAGATACTAACGTTAAATTAAAATGAAAAAAAACCCTGCCTCGACAGACAAATAGTCAAATCAATAATATTTAGTTTAAATGAAAGAAGTACTATACTTTACAGCAGAACATTTTTTTATTATCCACTGGTTTTGCAACATCTATCCTTCTTCGGGAAGTTATAATGGTATTATTGGTATTAGTCAGTTTTTTTATATAATTTCGTAATATGTTTTCTAAATTTCAAATCAATTTGTTTTTCTAAATCATAAATGACTGTCATTTATAAGGAGCGTTTTTTTAATGTCACATCAGTGGAAGGTTGAAGGAATTCAGTAAATTCATTACAATTTTAAAATGACATACTCAACATATACTTACAAAAAAAGTAAAAACAATGAAAAAGCCTCATCAGTCCAATCACTAATAAAGTACCTACATACTTGCTTACTTGGGTAAGTGTGATTATTTATTTAAATTTCTAATATTTGATCATTCATAAATTAGTGTGCCGGAATCTTGCACCACACTATTTTAGCAACCCCGATAGTAAGAAGAACGGTTATAACACTTTTACTTGATAGTACTAAGAAATTAAACCCATTTTCATAACAATGGATGGATTGCAATATTTAAAACATACAGACGTCAGATGCGAATGCTGTACCCATTCGTTCTAATTGCATTTCAATGAAAGGTACTCTGAAGAACTAGCGTCATTGATCTCTTCGGAAATAGTGCACATTCGGTAGACACGCCAAATGCGTGCCCAACTTTTGTACACGGTTGACATTTTCCGCATGAGAACGGCTGTTCTTGCTCAGCTCGGCTGTGGAACGATTTGCCGGCTTTGGTGGGTGGTTATTCCCTACAGTGTGGTTCTTTTCGATACCGTGTTCGATTCCTTCCTTTCCTAAAGACTTTTTAATTTCTTCATGTAGTAAATTGTTTTTTTTTATGTTTATATATTCACTGTTGTTCCCAAATTTCGCCAATTTTATCTAAAATCTTTAAAGAATATGAAAATAGAAAAAATACACAAATAATAAAATGATTCGATTGTTACCGAGACTCGAACTCGGAACCTCCACATTATCCATGCATTGTTCTTTTTTCAAATAAAATTTTGCTACAAGCTAAGTGGGATTGTAAAATCAGGATTTTTTTATAATTTACAATGCATTATAATTTATTTGTCTAGAGTAGATCGCACTTGAGGTGGAATGTCACAGAATTGCGATACGAAAATAATTTCGTTTTAATTTAAAAAAAAAAACTCTTCCATAAAGCATCCCCAGAGATTACACAAAATTAATCAAAATGTCACTTACATAAAAATGTACCTACCCATCAGCTAGGGTGCGAACAAGTCCTTCGAAAACATGTTTATGCGTTAAATTTGACCACAATTTTCAAAAAAAATGTTTTTGGAATGCAATGAATGCGACAAAAACCAAAATCATTGTCTATATTTAGTTGTAAAAAAATAGCAACGTGATTAGAAATGTCTACAAATTAGAAGATAATTAGCTCATCCTCAGAAAGTGTCGGTGTTAATACGTCGCTACTTGTCTCCAGCGAGCATGGCCGCCGGCGCGCGGCTCTAATGTGAGTTTTATTATGTAAGTCTTCAGTCTTGATGTTTCATTGCACCTAATTCAAAACGCGTTTGTGATTCGTATGGAGATAAATCAAAGTGTCAATCTAGCTCCTGTTCAGCCAATCGTGAGTGTTTGTCACTCAATGGGGACAATTAACTCGGTAGTTCACATGATTACTCTTCTTTGATCGATGCCGAATGGTATCTTACTTTTTCAGATCAAAATGTGATGCACAGATCATCACATGAAGCTTTTGAGGCTTTTCTGAAATTACTTGAGTGTTGAAAATCAAGATTATTACGTAGGTGGGTAGATACTGAACTAATAATTGTAAAAAACACTGACTTGAGACTGAAATACCTAAATGAATATACGCTAAATACTGATTAAACTTTGAACTAGTTAATTCAACGATTCGAGGAAAAACGTTGATGTTCGTACCTACATCCCCCTTAGTCGTATTCTATTAGTTTTAGGACATAAGGCCAAGTGGTTATCCTTTGCTACGAATCCGGAGGTCATATTCTAATTTTATATACAATTGAAATAAAATCATATATAGTATAATTGCGTTACGTTCCAGAGCGGTAGACCACCAATTAGAATATAAACGTTGCTTGAAATGGCTTTAGTAGTGTTTGTTAACCAGATTTGAATATCTAGGTACTTCCCTACCATTCTCTTCGCGATCCTCTTCCCCTCCCCACTCTCTCAGACTCACAACATACCCCTATTGGGATGCCATAGTACAACTGGCTTCAGACGGTCGGAAGCAGCTGGAACTCTGGTAAATCTTTCGTTAATCCTTTATGATAATTTTTCACTTTATTTTTCTAATAATTCTATTATGGTATTATGTAGATCAACCGGGTTTAAATTGTCTTATTCTAAAATCTATAATACGCCCTTTTTCACACTATTGTACTTAGCACACACCTCAAATGGCAAATAAAAAGAAGAGCGTAGACATATTTTTGATTAAATTTAATATTAATAGTACTATGTACTTTTGTAACTGACTAACTATTATTTGAACTACTTGCCGGATAACTTTTTAAATTTAATTTGTTAAACATTATCTAACAGTAGTTACATATTTTTATACGCTTTGTTTCGTTATGTTCTTTTTTATATCTGCTCTTGGAGTAACAATGTATGGAGAGAGAGAGATAATTATTTTTACCCAACCTATACAAACTTGCTATAAATCACTTTCTCCGGGTTTTTACGTCGTACACCATGAGAGAGAAAGAGAAAACAAAAATAACACACCGCTTTTATATACTGCAAGGATGATCTTGGTCTCCCGCATCTCCGCCCCTATGTTTTCATATGCGACTAAACTCAACACAACCAAACGGTTTTTTAGGTTATATGCTATATTTTTCTTGATAACAATGGTGTGAAAAAGTGATTATACTAATAAACAAAAATATTATGTCGACATGTGCTATGAATAGATGAGGGGCTTAGAAGTAAAGGCAGCAATCTCCAAAACCGGTTCTGCAGCATTGTCAACTTTTGAATGATTATTATAAAGAAATGGAGAATGAAGTGTACAAAAATGTTAGTGCACATTAAACTAGGAACAATTTGAAACAATTATCTCTAAATTTATCAACATTTTCACAAAATAAAAGTGCATTGAACGTTAAATCAACTTTCCAAGAAATAATTTAAAATTAAGGAGATTGCTGCCTGTGCTTCTAAGCCCCTCAGATGTAAAAAAATACCCTAGCCCTAGTCTTAGCCACGCCCAGGTCTGCCGAGTCCGGCAAAAATCATCAAAAACTGACTACACTGCCTTGGACACGTACCACTCTATGTACTCTAAGTATCTGCTGTTTCATGTTTTAAACATCTGATTTAGTATTAGTACTAATGGATTGGATTTAATCAACATATTATACAGCTATTGGTTCACTATAAACTATTATTTGTATGATCTAACCTTCGCCGGTTAGATGTTGGAATGTCATGCTTCCTTAAAATGTGGTATTACTTTGTGTTTGATATGTGTATCGTTCCATTCTTTGCACATTGAATGTAACGACCTCCGTTGCGGATTGGTTTGGATCATTGGCTATAAATGCAGAGGTCGCAGATTCAAGATCCGGCGTGCGCATGTATATTTTGAATGATAAAATTGTGTTTTTTCGCATTTAATTAATGTAAAATAATTTTTGACTGTATATTTGCAGCACTTTCCAGTGTTAGAAATTTTCTGTATCGTCTTGGCGAAATACCTCATTTCAAAATCTAAACGTCGCATTAGCTAGCTTTGACCGTGTTTGGTGACTAGCTTTGAATATCCATGTAATGATAATAATGATATTTGGATGATTCGTAAAGCGCCGTTTTTGTGAAAAATTGTCTCCAGGGCGCTGTATACATGTCCACCTTCCTCTAGCCATTTTTCCTCACAATTTACCCCAAGAGGATAACAAATAAATATAGAGAAATTATAAACCAAATAAATGATAATAATAAATAAATAGAACATATATACTTTGTTTTTAACCACTTTTTTATTTAATATTTTGTCTACTGGTTTCGGAAGTACCCTTCCATCATCAGGACAATATTAAATTAATCTGAAATACAAAATACTGAGATAAATATACATATTTAGGAGTTGGAAGGAGAAGGAGTAAGTGATGAAATTATGGGAATAAAAAAATATTAAATAAAAAAGTGGTTAAAAACAAAGTATATATGTTCTATTTATAAATATGACAAGCCACAAAGTTAATGCTTTTTACGAATAGATAATAATAAAAATAATCTTCTGTAAAAGTGCATAATAAATTTAATCATGTAATTATACCATAATACTGGGAGTAACCCAATAATTAGGAAATTTTATGGATCGATATATCGTCACTGGAAAGGCAAAAAGGCTTATGCGACACAGGTCAAAATGAGTTAAATATGTAGTTTTGAACAGTTCTTTTTTCTGCATCGAATGCTCTGACTCTCGTTTGATTCTGAATACTTTTGTGGCGCTTCAGCCATCTAAATTATATTTACCATTTGGAAGAAGGCTTGACTCGAGCGACACAAGTTTGGCTCTATTTTAGCTTTCTATCGCTTCGTGAAACTCAGTGAGAACATTGAATTACCTGAGTTAACTAGATTTAAAGACTTTTTAAATGCGCTTCAGCCCTGATGCCTTTCCGATGATGATATAAAGGGTCATTCAAAGGGACATTCGATTTTAAAATGTTAATACAACAAGTTGTGTGTGAGATATCAACTCATTTTTTTTTCATTTGAAAGTATATTTTATGGCAATAAGTGTGAAATATGGTATAATTTAGTTCAAATGTTCGCCGCGGCTTTGATGGTGGCACGTATCCGAGAGAATCTAGACATTACAATGAAGATGGGAAAACCTAAAATAAACTCATTAATAATCAGTACTCACCAACCTTGCATATATAAATACATCGTAAAATCATACTTAGAGAAATACAACTGTAACCCATCTTAAATAAAAATTCATACCAGATAGATTTATAAAATAGTAAACTAAAAATAACTTGTAACTAGTAAAATCATGCATCAATACTGATAAATATAATTAAAGTATAATCATGGTTTACTACCCCTGACATCCCAAAAATAGTATATAAGCCATAGAATAAGAACAACCTGCACTAGTCTGAAGATGGCCGTTATAGGCTGAAACCGGTCCAGTCAAAAAATAAAAAAGTGGAGTAAAGTTATAAATTTGTTTTATTTAATCATTAAATATAAAATTGAGGTAAAAAAAAGCTGCACCAACTTCATTACACCAGCCGTTCGAGAGCTGCTGCGGCTTTTAAATAATGTCCGCTTTATACCATACTTAGTCTCAATTTTCTGGTTTGAACACTTTTTTTCACATAACATTTTTTTTTTTTTGCTTATGTATCTACAATGTAATAATAAAAATATGATGGTCATTAAAGAGCCTCAGTTAGAAATCAACGTGCCCCATTATTTCCGCAGCAGCTGAGTCCAGTTAGCTGTTCTCGCAAAACTACACGCTTCATGAGATGTGCGTAGCAGTGGCCCTAATTAGCAGATCATTAACCAGATCGTGGTAGGGATAATTACAGCCTCTCTCTTATCACGCTGACACTTATTTAGGCAATCAATCAGAAACCATCTTTGTCTCGTGAGCCGACAAACTGCATAACATGAGATGTTCTCAATAAATCTATGTGTTACGACGTATGCATGCTGTATGTACAAAGGTCTTACACGTGGATACCATTTCTCTAAATGTAAATACACAAATAAGTATATGATTCTTCTTATTTTCCAGTCCTTTTTCCTATTAGAGGCTGCCAACAATCGGTACAAGCATCATCCATGGTGCAGGCCAAAATAATACGGCGGAACTTCGCTCGTACCAGTCAAATATGTATGTCCAGAGACAGCAATATTCTAGGTTTGAAATTATATAATACTTACAATTAGTAAGATATTTAGCTTAAATATGTGATGCGAAAGTGAATGGAAGAAGAAGTCGGGGACACCCGAGGAAGACATGGCACGATCAGGTGAATTAAATACTTGAATCGAGCCATACGAAGAGTCATAATAATAGAAGAGTATGTATGAAACGATGTATGAATGTGAATGAAGCAAGGAGTGTGTGCCATGACAGAGTTGTATGGCTAGCCGTCCTCTCTGCCTACCCTTGCGGGGAAAGGTGTGATGGTTAGTTAGTTAGTTATTTTACCTTCTGACCCATATATCACAGTTTCAAAACTGGTCAAAGTGTAAACAAAATATACTTACTAAATTTAGATTACTTTCTGTTATGTCTGTATTTTTTTTTATCTCAGAGAAAACGTAGTCTCATCTCCATTAAAAATCAAAAGTTGTTTTCAGAATAGTAAGAATACTTCTTAATTATTTTTCTTTCCCTTACTCAATTTCATCCCCCATATATTTCCGCCTCACAACATTCCTCAATCGAAGGTACCATAGTTCCACTGGCTCCAAGCAGAGACACACGCAACACAAAAGCAGGATCCGAAATAAATAGTACTTAACAGAAGTCATAGAGATTTCAGTATGATAAAAATATCAAATGTGTAATGGTAATAAATAATGTAAAAAATAATATGGTTCTTAAGAAAACAACTATTCACATTTCCAAGAAATTTGTTTATTTCAATTACAGTACCCTTTTTAGATACTTCAACGTCTCATTGCATAAGTAGATAATTATTATACAATATATATATAAAATATTTTTAAAACGATTGACGGTATTGAAGAAAAAACACAGTGCAAACGTTAGTTAAGTTTTTGTATATTTGATGTTTATTTATTGATAACAAACAACTCGTATTATTTGAAACCAATACGAGTCGATATTATTAACTAGTATCACAAAGCGAGCGGCCCAATCAAAGCAATAATACTGACACAATGTTTTCAACAGAAAATTCATTTTAGAACTGAACTTTAAAACTATTTTTACTGTTTAAATATTAGTTAATAGTTTAAATAAACCATTGCAATTCAACGGATTAACATTTTCGTAAGAATGTATTTATTTATTTTTTACATTGCTGCAATTTGTTTGTAAAATTTCTAGATTTTAATAATATTACTTATTGGTAATAAAAAGTGTGGGGTCGAAAGCTTTCAAGATAGACAGTAATAATAATTGTATGGATAAACCTTATGCTGGAAGACTTTTGAGTTTTCAGGCCATGTTGCGCTACTCCTCCCTAAAGTAAAAGTTCTACGCAGTCTAGCAGTGTCCACCAATATTGCAATATGACTGATATTGAAAACAGCCAGAAAGAGGAGGATACGCATTAGGACTCAACATCCCAAAAGCCAACCAACGTAATTCTACTGGGTGTGAGAATCTTTAACCATGTCAAATCAACAACTCTTTTCTTTTTTTAACCCATAGTGGAACTGAGGTGTATAAGGTTCCCACAAGAAAAAGTGTCTGTTTTTAAAGGCGACGGGTTAAAAAAACCCAATAATATGTCATTTTTAAATTCAGATAATTTTTCAATGGTGGATCTACCTGAGTTTAAAAATGATATTTTGTGGGGTTTGCAAAACCTATTGCCTTTAAATGGCAAAACATGGAACAATCTTGTTGGAAGCATAGTCTTTCACAAATGTTGCGGTAAAATACACACATATATCTACCTGCTCCAATTTAACAGAATGTCCGTAGTTATATTTAAACGTAGACAGGAGATAAAATATATTTTCAGAAATATAACGATTTGTTTTGAATGCACGTAAGATTGTTTGATTGATATCGATTTATCAACAAGTAGAGGATTCTTGTTCTACGGAAGGTGTAGTGAGAAACTTGTTCACACTGTGTTTTGTCTAAGTGAATTAATAATTAATCAATTTTTTTAAGGCAGGTGACTTGAAAGGATACTCAACCAATCAAACCGATGGTAATTAGTTAGTACGGATGTTAATTTGTCTCGAATGGTAAAATCACGGTTTGATCGTTTAAAAAGAATATCGCTATTTTACGCATAATCAACATTTTCGGTACGTTGTAAAATAATCAATCTTAAAACGTAATGCTTACTGCCTAATTAAATTTAAACTATGTTGGAAATCGGTTTGAATAACAAGGTAAAACATTACTTACTGGTACTATTTTTACATTACAGTGGTCTTTATTTACACTATTTTCTCTACTATATACAGGAAATTTTTTGTATTGTCTTTTCACTACAATTTCTATCACTGGTATTTTAAAGTATCTAAATTGTCTAAGCGTAACTTTCCACACTTTTAAAGAGTTCTCAAAACAGTGGTTAAATAATTACATTACTAACAACACATTCACTTTGTTGATGACGAAAAATCACAGTACGTGAATAAGATCAATACTGTGCGATGCTTTTTCTTTCGTAGATCGTGTGGAGAATATGTTCCCGCTGATGAGACTCGTGGTTAACAAACTAGATGCACTTTTGGGTCGTTCATGTAGCTTGGCTTGAGTTAGACTCAGAACCAGTATAGGTCCTTTGAAGATTCTTGTACTTGGGCTTCCAATCCTGAAACAAACGAAAAATAACGATTACTTACCGAATCTTGTTAAAATTAAAATATTTTTTGGTGGGTATACGATTATCCAAATATCACGCTTAAAAAAATTACAAAAGTTAAAATGCCAGGCACTTTAAGGAATAATTTATTCAGGTTCAAAAATCACATAGTGGATCCAATTACATGAATAACGTAATCACACACGTAAAGTAAAAATATTTTCATTCATAAATAAACCAACAATATATTATTTTGACATACAACTCTCCCTCTGTAGTTATTTTTGTGTCCCTTTAATCGAGTTTAAATGAAATGTGTTTTTTTACAACCGTATCTTCTTACAAGTATTGGTCGTATGGAGCTTTGCAGCACTTGAGAACTCAAGTGATATGTGCACACTACTCACGTACATGTAGCATACCGCCGAGAAGTTACTCAAGACGAGTAATTTCAAACAATAGAAGAATGGTTACATACGAGTAGATACGATAAGTTTGTAATGAACTACTGCTTTGAATAATTAATGTGAAGACCTTTAGAAGTTTCAAATAATATTAGAGCATTCAGAACCAAGAATATATGAAAAAGCAGCACAATTATTTTTTTTTTTTTTAATGATATTTTCTTTGTGAATACACAATACATTATTATTATTTTTTTATAATATTATATATTAACGCTTTGTAAACATTTTGTTACTCTGGAGCACAACTTTTTTAAATGTTCCATGAACAATGATCAATTTCCAAAAAAAAAAAATGATTTGATAAAACTTGCCTCCTAAGTCTCAATATTCCCCAAATTAACGGAATTTTGTGTTTAATTAATGGCATTAAAATGTACAAATATTACGCGCTTCTAATACAATAAATAAAATACCTCCCTTGAACATGGGCAAGATTGCCCCTAACGGGTGAAAATCAACAAATAATTTAAAATAAATGATTAGGTATGTCTTTGTTATACGCAACTTAATTTACGTTTAAAACCAACAAAACGATACCCTTTTCATGTCAGTATAACAACTATGCTCATAAAATTGTGTTCATATACCAGGAAGTACCAGCTACACTGAAAAAGAGACTCAAAATATCTATATTTAGAATACATAAATGCAATTATTATCTCAGGTAAGATAGCCAGAAGCAAAAGCAGAGACATATTATACAGGTAAGAGAGGGGTTAAATAGATACGAAGGTATGAATATTTGAGGCTGCGCTAGTGCCTTTAATTTTTAAAGTTTTTATAATTAGTAATTGATATTAGCTGTTGAATATAAACAGATTCCACAATTTACACTTCTAAACTGTTCTTCATGAGTATTGGTAGCGGAAGGTAAAGGAGTAGAACGTCCCTACATATAATATTGGATATATTGAAGTATGTCCTCCGACCCCAGGCGGCTTCAGTAAAAGGGCAATGCGTAAGGGAAAATTGGAATATGTGGCCCCTTTCACGTCAAGAGAATGGTGAATACAAAGCTTCTACACATCTATTAAATGTTACAGTTTTTTTTCTTCACGTAACTTGCGTATGCCTTAGTCAACGTATTTTAGTCTAGGTCGAGAGGCTGTAGGTTTTGTTTCTGCGTAGTGCGTACGTTTAACATAGATTTTATTTTATTTAATACAATATGCATGCTGCATGATCTGGGTGTTGTCATGTTGATTGTTAATACGGGTAGACCTTTCAAAATGGACCGGCAGCTATCGAAATCATTTGTAATCTTTAAAATTTCTTTCTATCAGACTAAACACAATCAGCAAAGGTTATGTTTTCTAAAATTGGTCGCCCTATACTTCACTTTCTAAGGCAAATGCGTGATTCAATATGTACATGCATAAGATATAATATATATATTTGCACTGTGATTTATAAAAGTAGGAAGATAATTGAATTCCGTTTCAAAGCAATTAAAAATACTTAGAGCTTCAATGTTGGTCTTTCCGATCGGGGTGTAGAAGGTTTTGGACGAAACTCCATGACAACAACAAACATCCCCAACACCTCTTTAAGAGGGTCCGAGCAGAACCTTACTACGCGTATTACGTTTATATATACCTACTTCCTAAACATACAAGAGAACAGTAGGAACCCTACACCTTTAAATGTATTTCTACATCAAAACCTATTATTACCTCGTTACTGTTAGATTAGTGTGTTTCAAACTATCATCACGTTTGACTTTTTTGTTGAGATTTGACCGGTCCCCGCTAAACGCCGATTGTCGGTCCATTTTAGTTTTTGAACAAATTGTGATTAGTTAAAAAGCATAAGAGTC
Organism: Drusus annulatus; assembly: GCA_022651775.1. NCBI lineage: Eukaryota > Metazoa > Arthropoda > Insecta > Trichoptera > Limnephilidae > Drusus > Drusus annulatus. The sequence continues at coordinate 697,349 of JAGWCC010000084.1, forward strand.
TTGTTGTTATGTTTTTCAGCTGATCACAATTTATTCAAAAGCTGAAACGGACCGACGATCAACGTTCAACAGGGACCGGTCAAATGTCGAAAAACAAAATGGCGCCAATTATTGCATTGTGACGATGTCAAATGTGACTGTTGTTTGAAATACACCAACCTAAGTGCTTTTCTTTGATGATTGAAGATGACAGAGATGTACTCAATTTGGAAACAGAAAAGGCTCTTTAAGGCCGTTCTTATTGAATTCATGATTGTTCTTCCAAAAGTTATCAATGACATTCCAGAGATAATTAAATAAGTACTATGATTTCTAGAACCCAAGGGTTTTGTGAACATCTTAATTAAAGTTACATAGATCATATTAAAATGATGTCGCAAGCTGTAAATAATTATTGTGTTAAACCAAATAACGCCACTGTTCACTGTTGGAGATTGATTTGTTTCAGATAAAAAGTCTCTGCTCTATTATACATGGGCTATTTTATTATATAGTTAGCTGAGTTACGTATTTGGAAGTGATGTTAATTGAAATTATCAAATATAAAAAAAAATCTTTTCAAATCCCTACCTACCTTATAAAGTAGATACCTACCTTTTATGTAATTTAGCAGATATTATTCTATATTTGAAATGGGTGGATTAAAGCAATCACATTTTTTCTTGGTAAGTCAAGTTGTACCCACGAGTGAAAGTTATGTTTGTATCCGTACGTAGGTAAAACTAAAATTTATGACAATTCTGTCCGCAAACTATGTGTGATAATGTATTCTATCTCAAATTTATTAACGTAACTCAAAAATGAATCTTGTGTGCTCTCCCTGTATGGAATTCGGGGCACCTACCCCATGTCACCATCAATATATTGTGTCCCTAGGAGCAACCCCCGGTGATTCCACCTTTAAAAGAACACGCGTGCCTCGCGCGCCGCATCGCCTGGGAATTTTAATATGTTTTGCGACAAAAGACACAGGTTATTGAAATATTATTTCATCCCCGGGAAGCCGCAGGGTGGGAGCCCAGGCCCGGAACGGAGCTACCCCTATTTGTTCAACAATTGAAGTTGTCCGGTCTGGACCAAGAATATCAGTGAGTCGATGTTGTTCGAAGGTGATATACGAGTACGCACCGATTTGGCTATGAGTAAAACGATGCATAAGTTATAATACCTTAGCTGAGATTTTCATATTAATTCAACAAAATAATAAAGCAAATGTGACATAAATAAAGTTGGTGGAATCGAGAGGAATGCAAAAAAGGTTTATAGAATAAGAACACGTAGAAATGGCTAAGAGGACTACTTTTCTCGATATTGCTAAAACAACTAACACTGAGAGTATAGAACCTCTAAAGGCTGATTCACACCAACGTCCGGTTCCGCTCAGTGCCAATATTGTTCCACAAGAGAGCTTATTGATTTGGTATGAATATCAATCAAGGAGTATGTGCAAAGACAAAGTTGTATGGCAGTATATCCTTCTGCCCACCCTTGTGATATTTAACTACTTATTTAGTTGAATAATTATTTTGAAGTGTAAAAATACTTACAACGCAGATTTTTTTTTTTTTTTTACCCATTTTTTTATCACTAAATAATATTTTTAATAATTAATAATAATATTATTTAGTGATAGAAAAATGGTTTTTGATTAAAAAAAAATTTGCGATGTTAGTATTTTCACAATTCAAAATAATTAACTAACTCAAGTAGTTAAATATCACAAGGGTAAAGCAAGTTAACAACTTTTGTCTTGGCACATACTTCTTGATCGATATTCATACCATATCAATAAGCTCTCTTGCGGAACAATATCGGCACTGAGCGGAACCGGACGTTGGTGTGAATCAGCCTTTAAACTCTTGCTTAAAAAAAAACAATAGTATTACTCAATACTAAATATAATGATCACTTCACATTACATCCACTGTGCGTTCACGCTTTTAAATACAGATTAAATGTTGACAAGAAGATGTTTGAACGATATATGTATTTTCTTTTCGTACTCTCTCGTATGGTGAAAAGACTGGTCTTAACAGTTGAAAGCACTGTTACTAAGCTTTTGTCTTTTCGCGGCTGTGCAATGATGGAGGACTTAGCTAGCAGAGAAATTTAACCCACGACGCTCGGGCGGGAATCGGTCTGACGGTCCGCGCAATGCAGGTAACACTCCACAAACATATGAACACGGGAACAGTGGTTTAAAGGCATGTACTCACTTCTGCGGGTATCGCGACCAATTTAAGTAAGATGACAAATAACAGCAATAACATTGGCAATATAAAGACCCCACCGGCGCTGTTGAGTTTGGACAGGTTATTTATTGCCGGGGGTGTCCGGTGTTCCGTTATTAATCTGGCGACCCTCTGTCCGCTGTTCGGAGACAGGAATCTATACTAGGTACGAGTACTAGCTACCCCTCGTACTTCTGACGGGAGGGATGGGATAGGACAGGGGGAGGCAGGGGGTCTCCCTCACCCAGGAATGTTTATGAACTATGAACGCCTGCATATTAAATATAATTGCTTCAATTGAACAATGAAGCGGCATTCATTTTTGTAATAATGAAAATACATATATTCGATTTATTTTATTTGTTCGTTAATGTCACTTTTATTTGACCAGATCATAAATGAAATATTATTTTGGTATAGGTACCTATTATGTTCTTTGGGATATTTTGTTTTTGTTAATTAAAAAAGTTTAGGTCTCTCGTAAGATTGTGTTTGTATCTAATTGTTTCCGTCATTGTTGGTCTGCAAGTAAATATTCCTACAATAGGCTTAAGCACAAATAACATTTATTGCAATGCTATGTTCATAATATACATAGATATAATATTTGGTAACAGAGGAATTTGGGAGATTCGTCTAGAATGAAAACTGTATTACATTTACACGTCTCATATAGTATATAGCTCACATAAGCGGGAAACTTTGAGTGGAACCTTTCCAACTCGTCAACATCATAATATACAAACAAGTTTTACTGAAATATCTAAATTTACTGATACAACAACAAACTTCTAAGGGCAGCTCTTGAGTTACGAAAAGGTTTCAAAAGTTTCGAGAGTTTCCGCTGAGGGGAGGAGACGGCTGAATGGGGGTATGAAATCGTGATGGGGGTGGTGTCGAGGGCGAAGGAGGGAAGAGGGGAAGAGGAGGAGTTAGGAGGGTTTTCAAAATGGTACCGAATTGAGGGGTTGGAAAATAGTCAGCTAGCAAGTTAGGGTAGAAGGAGAGGGTAGACCCTCTGTGAGGAATGTGGGGCAACTTTGGGGGATGGCGCTAGGGGGACGGAAGCCCTGGCTCGATTCAGTTTATGATTTCCGCTTTAATGGGATGTAATGAAAAATGAAGGGCGGCATAAATAACCACTTATATATCTGTTCTGTATCATGAAATACGTTTCCGGGAAAATGCACCCCATGGAATATGATAAACAGTGGACAAGCCAGAATTTTTTTTTTCTATTTTCCAGCTCCGACTACATGTTGTTTGAAAATTTGTTATTTTTTAATTGAAATAAACGTATCTCTGAAAGTTTTATGAGACTAAGCATGAAATGGTAATTTAACTTTTTAGTAAATGTAATCGTCTGCCAAATGTATTAGGTAAGTATATGTCACTCAACTGGAAGTTATTTTTTTGATTATCAGGCATGGCGAAAGAGACCAATCCCAATATATTTTTTATTTAAAATGATTTAGGCAGAACCAAGGTGTTGTCGTATTTTTTTCATATCACACGTTGTGTAACGGATAGGTAATTCATTATATAATATATAGAAACGTCTGTTGACTTCATCTAGGTTAATCATTGAGGGACTTGTTTAAATTTTTTTCACCATTTTTCCCTTTTTCATGGTTGGAAGCCCATCGTTGCTACTCGCGACAAGATATTCTTATCGTGGCTGCGGTAAATTTCCCTATGCTTCTTCCTGGAAAAAAACAAGTGTGCATCAAACGCACGGTTTTCACCTTTTTTTCTGAATTTACAAATGTAATTTTTTTTTGGAAGATACCGACATTTCACGTCATATTAAAACACGACGAGATAACGGTCGCGTATTGGCGGAAGGTATTGCTTTTATTTCGAACCAAATAAACACAACTCACTGCCCATTGATTCGCTAAACTAGTTGTTGAAGAGCGACCAGTGGTGGGAATGGGTGCAGAGTGGAGCCAGATTGGCTATTGATAAAACATTTTACGTATAGTCCCGTGGAGTGCTCGCCGGCGGACGAAGGATTGGCCAGTGGGATTCCACGCATGCGATAAATAATATACCTATGTGTTAGATCATTATTATTTACTACCATTTAGGTTTGCCGACAATACAAAAAAAACTTTTAATAATGAGCATTGTCAAAACTGGTAATATGATTATAAAATAGTGCAGAATGCACATTGGAATGCACTCACAGGTAAATAAATGTGCACCATTCTACCTAAGATTTTAATAGAGCAATAGGATGAAAAACAATATTACTGAATAGAAATTTTTGTCTAAAAAACGACATAAGCTAACATTTTACTGGAAGTCCTTGATATCTATATAAAATGCTTTTACTATAAAAAAGTTTTTTAGCGTATTATCAAATACAAATTCTCCTTATTTCACTAGTTTCTAATTTTATTAATAATTCACATTTGAATATGAAATGTATTAAGACTCATTCTTAAATAAATACAAGAACTATAATTATATTAAACTTTTATTTTAACACTTTCTATCAAAACAGGAACAAAAATCATTGTATCACGAAGGTCCGTACACTACCATAACCTTACGTAGCAACACAACGTATTATTTGGGTTTCAATTTTATAAATTGTAAAACAAGTAACTGGATTTTTGTGAACAAATTCTAAAAATGGTTACCTACCTACTTACAATTTATTTTTTCGTATTCAATAAATCAGATATTAAACCTAAAACTAACCCTTTCTGGTTGTAGGTACATGCGTATAAAATATTATAACCTTACGAAATAGAAAGAAAATTCAGATAATTTAATTTCGATTTTAATGATTTTTTCTTATCAGTTCAACAACTTGTAAAATTCTTTTAAATACTTGAATATCGTAGGTATATAATTCAGTTGTGTACAGATGATAGCGGAAAATAATGGAGACAATATTCGATACGTAGGTAATGCGGATTGTCTTTTTACATATCACAAAAAAACATTTGGAGACCCACTCTTCACAGAGAAACCTGCTGATAAATGCTACCAGCGACGAAGTACCTACCTACCCGCCGCACACAGCGATAAAACGGTACTAAAGATGATAAAATAATCTATGTATCAAGTACTGGGCTCAACACAATAGGCTCTTGCTGGTCGAAAGTACTATACAACGTACAACACATGTACGAGTATATGTATACTCGCACTGTGAGTTTCTGCAGGGGCCGCGCAGTGGTGTGGTGGTGTAGTGCTGTGGGGGCGTCTTGGAGGGAGTGGTCAGCCCGTCGCTGATTGGCCAGCGAGCTCATCGATCGGCGGCCGCCCGTTTGAAAATGGGGCTCCTAAAAAACTGTAATGACAGCGTTTTCGCGGGAAGAATGGATCCATTAACGTTACCGTGAAATTTGTACCCGCATTGGGTATATTTCTCGAAAAAAAAAACGCCTACGATTTAGCCGAGTGAAGAGCTTTTAGTTGTACTTCTGAAGGTGTAATTATTTGAGAAATTTCAAACACGAAATTTAACTTCTTTGGGAAGTTTTTAAAATTGAGTTGTTACCTACATTAAGGGCTATTGTGAAATTATTAAGAAACATTAAAGTAAATGCCTCATTTACGCAAATTTGAAAACTTTAATTAATCACGTGATATAACTTGAATTGCCAAGAAAAAATATTGGTTGCTTTAATTATTAACCCATTTTAAATATAGAATAATGTCTGCTGAAATACATTATAGCTAGATACTGTATTAGGTAGGCAGGGATTTGAAAAGATTACTTTTAAATTCGATGAGGTTCACAATCGAACGTACTACGTACTCACAAATGAAATTATATTTTGTAACAAATCACTAAAGAGGAAAACTGATAGAAGTGTGTTGTGTAAGTTTCTGCGTACTCGAAGTAAGGGCAATTTTTTAATACTTCGGGGGAAATTTTTCAAACGTATTCAAATATCAAAATTATTTTTTGAACAGAAATACAATTTCATGGCTTGCCTAGAGCCCGGGAGTTGAAAGTTCGGTAGGGTTAAAAAAAATCGCTGATATCCTTTCATCAAAATTATCTGCATTCTATCCATAACGTAGGTACGTATATTACGTAAAATACGTACAAGATTTTTTTCTTCTCCATCAAAAAAGTTTTTGACAAAAGGCCGCCGGGTTACTTAATCGAGTCCTGTGAAAAATGTTTTTCATAAATTACGCCGAATTTCCCCGTAAATGAATAAAATCACCACCCTTCAAAGAACCCCTTGTGGATAATGGGCGATATTAAGTAGGAGTACCTTCTCCCCTCCGCGGGGTCGTCTGGATCCGGAAGATTACACAATGCGGCTTTTTCTTGCTTTCAGGCGAATGAGGCTTTGTGCTGAGCGGAAGTCTAAGGCTTTGTCAGTCATTGTGGCAACGCCAACGGTGGAAAATAGGAACACAGTTTAATCGATGTTCAAATAATACATGAAAGAACATTGTTCAACTCTTCCAATCTCAATTTTATTTAAAGGAAGAACGGGAATCCTTAACTGCATATTTTATGGCAGATGGTAATTATTATTATTCTGGTATATAAGTGAATAAACTACCCATTGCGATTAAATATAACGTTACACTTCAATCATAATCACTAAATACGCCATATAAAATCAAATACTGTTATCATGTCATTCTCCAAATTGATAGTTGATTATTTATTTGCATTATTTATTCTAGAGTGAAAAATTAAATGAACTTTATTTTATTCTTTCGCTAATTATTGACGTTTTTCCCTACTAAATTGATCTTTGTTTTTTTCTTTAAAACGTGATCCATATACATATTTTTAGACTGCATAGAGCTTTTTCGTTTATTTGAAGTATGTATGTATTATATAGCTCAATAAACCGCCCATTTGCTAACATTTCATTGCATTACCTATATTAGGTTGATAAGTAGGAAGGTATATAACAAACATTATTTTCATTTTTTCGTAAACAATGTAGTTCTCAGTAAATCACCCAAGGTCTGTTACTTCATCAAAAGTTATAATTGCATTAAAAATAAATTTAAGTGTAGATAAAATTAAAATTTGACAAAAACATTAAAATGTCTAATTTATGCTATTGAAGTATTTAAAATGGTGGCCGGATATTTTTCAATTCGATTCTGCAATTGAGCGCTCAGCAAAACATGTGATTTACGATGTGGCAGCTGCAGGCATGCAGCTTACAAATAAATAATGAAGAGTTGTATCATTGAATTTGCTTAATTATGCACAATTGTGTAAATATTTAGCCATGAAATAAATAAAGGTTGCCATAGGCAAGCAAAAAAGCAAGAATTGTTCATTACTTTTAAAGCTGAAAATATTAATGAGTGTGATTTATCTGAAAAACTTTCACTATGTCAATATTTACTATTTCTGAAAATATTCTTAGATTTGAAAAAATGTGTTAAAATATATCTAAATCTTTTAAGAATACAAATACTGCCTGTCAAAAATGTTTATCAAGGGTTTCGTAATTCAGAAGAAAAATCGCAGGAAACACGACAATACAAAAAGCTTTACTCCGGACACCTACAAGCATACTACTAATAACATTTATTTGATAGTTGTTACCCGTAATAACGTAATTTACTTGCCAAATAAAAAATAAAAACTGAGAGTTATGTTTCTACAGAATCAAAAAATATTAGTTTGAATCCATTTTATTTTCCAGAGAGTCATTTATTTTATTTTTAATAATTGTTCTACGCTTATATTAGTTCCACTTTGCCAAAATGGCCTTTAAATTTAAGACATATGGATGCACATTTCAAATAAAGAATAAAAATACTAGTCTGATAAAATATTTTACCACGTGTATGGATTTGAAAAGATTATTTGTATAATTTGAGCACATTTGACACCATTTTAAACTTTAAAAACATCAAACTAGTACGTACGTACAATGAAATTATATTGTTTTATTTAGAGTCAGAAAGTACAAAAAACATCCATAGTATTTTACTCCAAGAAACTATTCAGAAACTCATTGTGTAGTGGTTTATATTATTCTCTACAAATTGTTTATGTTATATTTAATCGATAATAACTAATAACATACCTACATGTGACGCACTACATGAACCTATATAGTGAAAGCGGATTCAACGCTATACAATTTAATAACGCATAATAAATAAAATTATTCGATGACACCTCTTCTCTATCCTCACTAAATTTCGAGCCCTATTCACGAGGACACTCGTAGACCCAATACTATGACGTTTTTATGAGACTCGCCGTTGGGAAACGGGCATTTTGCGGCGGGAGCTTCGCGGCTAAAAAGCTCGGCATTAGCACAAAGAGAGGCGCGGGACCGATTAGTATTCAAAGCGGCGACCTGATCAAATAAAATCAGAGCCGTCCCGGGCGAGTGGGTAACGGCTCCCGCTATTTGCTATCTGCTATCGGAATAGTGAAGTAGTGACTGCAGGACTGCGAGAAGTTGAGAATGTAATTTAACTACTACTGCTATTTGCAACTGAAGCACGGGGTTTACAAGTAACGAGGGATTGATGATTAGTAAAGGCATACAGATGGGACGATTACGCGCTGACAAGACAATCTGTTTTTGGGCGTCTTTTTGAGTTTTATCTCACGTTGAACTAGTATTATTTTAAAGAAATGCAAAATAACTTTGGATAAGACCACGGATATTATTTTAATTTTTATGACCGGCCGGTTTCGCTTAGCCTAAGCATCATCAGGGTACAAAATTAAACTAAATAAAAATGTGTGCGGTTATATAAACATACAGAGGGAGAACAAATGATAAAATAACAAAGCAATGAAAAACAATATAATAACAATTAAATTATGACAAAGGAATAGAGAGAGCGAGAGAGACAGATAATATAAATTGAAAGAGATAAAACGTCTTATTCAATGTTATTTTTTTCATTTCTTTAAATATGGTAAACCACAAAGTGATTGCTTTCTACGAAAACATTCTGTTATTTTATTTGTTTTTAGAGACAAAAATACATTTTTACAGTAGCCAACCCATGAACGACGAATACACGCATAAATTTTCAAGGTTATATGTTTCAACGGAATGTATTTTATGGATCCAATTTATTACTATTCTTAATTTGCTTTTGAAATTACTACCGAAAATTATTTCCTCTGGCGAGAAGCGAAAAAGTTCGTAGATCCTTAAATATGACAATTGTTCTCACGAAAAGTTTGTGCTTAAAATAAAATTACTGGTTTTACGCGATTATAATAACCACATCTGAACCCATGAACTTCTCAATCTTCCTCCTACGTTTCTCGTCATCTTTCCTCCAGTATGTTTCTCAACTATTCGCTGTAGTAATTAATGATTTTATTCCATTCCTTCCTACTATTTTCCTGCAATACGAGTGTGCATGTATTTATACTGCGAGCTTTTTTGTGGACACAAGGAAGAACTTAATGTTTAGGTATTTTCTACAAAAACAAAATTGAATTGGAAACACTGAAACGGACGAAATCATAATTTTATGACATGTTTTCTTGAATGAGCGATCGTTTCTGCATCGATGCGTGGTTTTGTCCAGCTGCTAAATTTTCTTCAAACCTGCCAGTACAGCTGAAATAAAACATTAACAAAAGGCAAGTAAAGTTCCAAAGATCGAAGGAAAATTTGATTACTACCGCGCTTAAATTAACAGACAGCCCAAATCAAAAGCACTTTTCACAAGGTGCCAGATTTTGTCATACAAAATAAAATATTAACGGTTTGATCAATCCAATCGCAAATCAACCTGCCAAATTCTCCAAATGGGATCAAGCAATGAGACCAAAAGACCAGCAGTAACATCTAATTACCGGGCACCATACAGAAACGTTCCGACCATTAATTTAGCGCGAGTTCGAATGTGAGCGAACAGGATGCGCGTTTTAATTAGTTTTCGATCAATTAGAAGACCGACTAAGAGGTCCTTAAGGTTTAGCAAGGTGGGGAGGGTAAAAACAGTCGGCGAGATGCACGCCCGAAAATGCGGCGCGGCCGGTCCGCGGCGTGCGCAAGCAAAAACACCCCGCTTTGTGGCGACCGCCGCGCCGACCAGCACCACTAAACTTACAGTCAACTTTCCTTTAGCCTGTAGCCTGTTACAGTAGTATGCAGCCTATCCTGTCATACAGCCTTACTGCAGCGGGTAAGTGCAAACTACTCACATTCAACTCGCTGCTAACTGATCTGATATATTTATGGACCACTATGAAAGCAAGGTGTGTGAATGGTGCAAAATTAAATATTCAAGTTTTAGTCATCAACCCAGAAAACTTAATTCAAATTTCATCGGTACCAGGTTTGGCCAACACCCCGAAAATCTAAATTCATTACCTACCTTCCTAGTTACTTAATTGCAACCATATTACAAAATTGTTTTTCAAAGAAATATTTATATCAGCTATCCGGAATATTATTTTAGGAATGTTGGTCATTCGGTGATTAGATAATAAGTTGGAGAATTAGATTATTCGTGATTCAGCATCGAGTTTCAGCTTTCAGGATATGTCCGGCATTCATTACTTAAATAAATCAATCAAAAATTGTTACCTACTTACTATTGCGAACATTGTGATAAAAAAATCTGAAATCGTGTTTTATTCTTTATCGTGTGATCATAACTACTCATAAATGTCAACGATTATATTTAGTAGGTACATACCAGTGGTTTACATAGCAAACGCAAGGTCATTAAATAACGTTAATAAACCTTTTCAGACCGCGAGCAAATTTATATGCCTGTATTGTGTAAGATTTCTCGAGCATTTACGTGCCAAACAAAACATTTAATGCGATTTTGATGTCCGTTAACCTAAACGACGGTTGTTAACTTGACAAATGATTTAATACTAATCAAACACCACACCATGCAAAGCTTATCCTGCATATTTTTTTTACTGTGTAATAAAAAACATTAATGATCATAATAAAATTGTCATAAAACAACCATTGGGCCACCCGGTCCTTCTTCATACATAATATACTGTGTTTACTGTAACTACATACACTTCCTTGGCAGTTCGGAGATATAGCTGCTACTGAACGAATTCCAATGATAAATTCGCGGAAGAAAAAAAACCGCATCTTATTAGGGTTGATTTGAGAAGAAGGAATGTCGAGGGACTGCTTTTGAAAATTGGATCAAACTTAAAATTCAATACTTTCATACAACATGCATTCCACCACGTCATCGAGCCCCGTGGTGATAGGCAGATCCGATATTGCACAGAAAGCTCAATGAAATCGTCTACGTAAGTATTCCAAACTTTCTATCACCCTGCTGATAATGTTGTTTAGTGTTTTATTTCATCGGTTTTCTTTATTTTGCTAAAGTTATCTGTTAGATTTTTGCCGCTTTAGAAAGGGTGTTGAAATATTATGTGAGCCGGTAAACTACTAAGAAACAACTCATGTGTAATAAGCCCACTTTTACCATAAAGGATCGAATAATACTTTTCTTTAGTTTTATAACTTTTTAAGAATTCGTATAAAATTATTTATTTTATGGTAGATAGGGTTCTGAATGACATATTTTGAGTATTAACTATATTTCTCAACACGACATCTCACAATCCGGTGAACCACAGTAACGTACTCGTAAATATTAGACTAGGAATGTTGAGAATAAAGTGATTCAATCACACTAAAATAACTTATCGGATTTTCACGAATGGTACGTTGGTAGTAACCGTTTTAGAATGAGGAATATGTTAGAAAATACTAAATAAATACTGTGCCTTATTGATTATACATCGGTGGCACTGTTAGTATCAGTAAAATCTTAACTTACTACGTCTAAATTACTACAATATATTCTTTGAAAACCATTTTTTTGTTAATTTGCATGTTTTTAAAATAAAAAAAATGTTTAAAAAAAAACACCCAAAATTATTTGTAATTTTTTTTTGTTTACATCAATATTTTCGATAAGAAACAAAAAAAACCTTTTTTTACAATTTATAAAAAAATGTATTGATTCAACAATGCGCTTTCTTTACATAACATTCCTTCAAAGAGTAAATTTAATAAAACGCGCTTAATAGTGACGTACATTGTAATTATTTCTTATGTTTCGTGGATTAAGAACGTTTGGCTTTTGTGTTTACAAAACGTAACCCAGAGGTTCCAAAGCATGATATCAGCCAGAGTGCGTGTTCTTATTAACATTTTGCGTCATTTAATGAGACTGGAATATCCGTTACATGATACCTGTGGTGAAGTTAAAAGTTTTTTATGTAAATATTGCCATTATGTACTACCTATTCTGTGCTACTCTAAATCTCAACTTTCGTACTTTAAATAACTTCAAAGCAAAGCCTAAAAACAAGGTTCAGTATTTAACAAATAATATACGTCAACCTACTTAAATTAAGTTATATACAAGTAGAATGTTTAAAGGGAGAGTGAAACATCAGTAACCTTATCCTTTTCTACCATATCCACACCAGTGGGATTGGGGTGTAATTAATCATCAAAATAAAGGGTTTGGAATAATTATGATGCTTTTTTTAGGGAGGGAATGACTAATTAAAGCGATGATGAATAATATCTTACCAGCCATCGTAGGGTAGCTAGAATAGGCTGCGGTGTCGAGCGCATGCGCGTGGCCGTGGTGTGCGCTACTCGCTTGATCGTGTAATCTGAAAACGGAAAATTTGTATACTACACACAAATAAATGCTACTTCTACTAATCTTCATGTAGAATTTTTGGATCACAAATTTTATTGGTTATCATCTCACTATCTCCAATGTCATGCTGATTCATTTATTTAATATAATCTACCACCTCATCCGTTGTCTTGTTGATGCTTTTCTTGATATCTTCATCAAGATCAATCTAGGAAAATCATATTTGTCACCCGTTTGTAGTTGTTCGAAGAAGGCAGTCTGACGCCAATCAATTATTGATTTGATCTTGTGGGTAGGTGATACAGTTCAAAGCTTTGTTTTCGATTTTAGTGGTTTCTATTTGGATCTGGATTCGAAAACATCACGTTATGGAAGCCTGCAGTTCTCAATTAAATGACCGCAGAAAAGTTTAATAATCTACTATTCTTGCACAAGTGTTTTACAATACATGTCATGCAAAGTTGCCACATGGCTGCTTGTCCGCAGGTTGGTAGCATCAACAATAATATCTTCAGAATTAGATTTAAGGGGTTGAAATACAGTTTGATGCTTACCTTGATGTGTGTGATGCGGACCAGTCTACGGGAGGTTTGTATTGTGCGTGGTGAGGTAATCTAGTGGGTAGTAACAGCCCCCCGTACTGCGCCATCGTGTTGTGATGGTGGTGGTATTCGTGGACAGCCCTGAAAACAAATTCAGACATTAGGAATCCACAGTATATTATGATAATTAACGTTAACCCACAATGGGCGGCACGATGCTGAGGCGTCGTACTTGTGAAGCCATATTCTTACTAACTACCGTGCTTGCCTACTTGCCTACTTGCACGTGTACATGATGCACACGCCTATCACCCATATAATCAATTTTAAAAATCCGTTTTCATCCAGCAGGGAGCATGTATGTTTTTTTATAAGTCCGGAGTCATCTGGTTCACAAATATTCCAGAAGAAGGCTATAGTATTGCCACCAAGAGCTCCGTTGCTACCTCTCTCTATCTGTAAAGAGGGGGAGTTTTCAACTGATCTTTCAGTAGTATTCCTTTAGAAATGTAGAGAACTCGCCTACGATGTACTGCTGGTAGTACGAGGCCAAGGAGTCTTTTGCGTGTATAGGTTTAGGTAGACCTGGTCTAGATTGTCCCAGAACTTAGCTGGAGGAGCAAAGAACTAACCAACCTGTTCTGCTAGTCCGAGGCCCAGGGGTCGCCCGCGTGCATAGTTATATAGGTCTAGGGTGACTTGGTTGTGGATTGTTCCAGAAAATCGAAAACTCACCGATGGTGGTGCGCCGCCGCGGTGTACTGCTAGTAGTGCGAGGCCCAGGGGTCGTGCGCGTGCGCCGCGTGCGCTGCGTGCGCGGCGTGCGCGTGGTAAGGATCCGCGTACAGGTCTGAGGCGGTGGGGGCGGCCTGGTACTGGCTGTTCCAGAACGAGGGGGGGAAGTTGCGAGATGACATAGGGGAGGTTTCTGGAATAAAACGGAACACCATTAATAAAAACTCAGTGCAAATAACTACCCTGCTGAAAAACAGATGATTGGACAATATCACGTATAGGTCTGCAACTGAAAATGAATTGGAAGATGCTGTGGACTGATGACTGCTAAGTAGTTTATTAAAACTGATAATAAAACTAATATAAGAGTACCTACTGAAAAAAACTTAAAACAAACCTAGGAATAAAAAACAAAAAAGAATAATTGATTTATATACACATTCCCTCTTCTGCCATTAACTCTTTTAAGTTGAGACTTATTTGGTAAAAGCAACTGAAACTCATCTGTTAAACATCATTATTCTTACTCAGCAGTTAAGATTTTTAACAAGCTTCCTAAATACATGATAGATGTCAGTGACTATGACATTTTCAAAAATAAACTCAAAATACACTTTTCACTAAAATAACCTAAAATGTATTATATTCATTTTTAATCATAAAAAATATGTTTAAGAAACCCATAATAGTACTTTCCTCCCTAAGCACGAGAATCTTCTCAATTAGGGAGATAATTATCATGAACTAGAAACTAGACATTGTATATTATACCTACTGTAAGTATTAAGTTTAAAAATGTTAATTATGTACAATAAGTTCAATACAAATACTTGGTTTATGAACAAAAAAAACGCAAAGTTTCTCAAATATATTTTTATTCACTTTTTAACAGAAACACGTTGGTAGAACTTAAGCATGGTCTTACGAGGACTTGATGTTGACTTGGTCAAAGTAAAAAAATACTATTGATGTGGGTAAATAATCTTACCATCTTTAACAGTGTGAATTTTAAGAATTTTCCGAAAGAGTAACCAATCGTTTTTTAAATATAGATCTGTCCGTTTATTGGTAATCTAAGCAGTTTTGAGACACAAAAAACGGTTGCTTTATAAAAAAGGCTTATCTGAGTGCGTGATCATAATATCAAATGGCAAAAAAGGATCCCGAACAAAGTGCTTCCTACACCGACGGAATGCGGTACCGGTGGACTCGAGGATTGTTCACTGTTCGGTGTCCACGAGAAGTTAACGTGTGCCACCGAATTCTGTGTCCGCTGACAAGTCCGGGCAGCTGTCACCGGCCGCAGCGGGAGGCGGTTATCTCCCGAAGCAGTACCAGCCCCGCGGAATCCACTATTCCCGAATTCCACTAAAATTCCCTGGAATATCTAAATTAGAAGAAAAAAGCTCAAACGCAGCTCAATTGTTGGAATTAGGCAGGTGAAGATTCCTCGACGCCGCGTGTTCTAAGCCCGGCTCATATCGGTCGCCATTACTAATGAGGGACTATTAATTTGGATGTAAATACTCGGCGGTAGTGGCGGTAGTGGCGGACGGTTGACATCCGCTTCGTATTGTCGCGATGCGATCGATGATGTACTGCTTTGCTCCTGCGTTCTGCGCCCCCTGGACTTCTGATGGCTCTTCGGCTCTCGGCGGCCTTTGATGGAATGCCTTTTGTTTTATGATACATGACCGAGGATATTATAGTCTATGAAATACTACTAAGCGGTAATATGTATCAGTAAAGTTAGTCTCCTTTCCGGGACGAATTTTTTTTGAAGATGTAACATATGGTATTATTTGGTGTAAATCGTAAGAAATATTTTAAAAAACTTATAACTTGCTTCCAGGTTATAAGTTATACTAAATCACCTAGTCGTGTCACGGGGTGATATTTTATAAAAGCAGCGCTATAACAAATGTTAATGTATTTTAATTATTACCAGGTAAATTTATATATTGAGAGGGCACAAATACTTGTAAATGCTCGTAGACTCATTTCATGCTTATGTAGGTTTCATTAAATATATTTTTAAATAGGAATGATCGCCAGACAGATATGCCAAAGAGAATTAGTAATTTTGGTACAATCTAAAAAGCAAGAGCGGAGCTAAAGTAGGAACAGCGATGGCGAACGAAAAGATTTAATATCCAACGAATTACACGGCCGGCAACAGGTGACACGCTCGATAAATCCCGCCTTCGCCAAACCAATTGATAAATGAGCCTAAACTTTGTTTCACACGATGTGTAATTTGCATCAGCCCGGTGTTGCGTCTCTCCAGCCGTATCAGCCGGCGGGGAGGAAGCGGGAGGGCTGTAATCCAACATAATCAGAGGAACTCCAGATAGTGGTGCCATCTCTGGGCGGCGCCTGTCTCTCTCTACTGGATATATCTGTTTCACGATTGTTTTTATTCGTTTTTTTACTATCCCGTGATTTATAGAAAAAGTTGAGAATGCGCCTTCGATCGTTCCGTGGAAACCGACGACGCCAGTAACAGGGGGTCAACATCCGTAAGGAACGCGAGCGCGGAGCGGCCAGGGTCTTCCAGACCAGATGGAGGACGCCTTTTGTTTATTGTCGCTGCCTATTTTTACCCGCCGAGTTCGGCCCTTTGAGTAAAGCACGGGAACCCTTTTATATTCGCGATCTTTAATCACCACTGCCGCAACGTCCTATTCTAAGTTGCGCTTGTCGCATCTACTCGTAGTTATACTTTGTGCCAAGATTACTCCTTATTTCTTCCCGTTGAATTGCAATGACAATAAAACGACAAACACTGAAACTTTTGTTTTTAATTAAAAAGAAAATCTATTTCGAATGAATTGGTTCGGTTTTTAAAATACCTCTACGAGTTGAATAAGAATGTGTTTATTTTGTAGAACTCGATTTAAATTTATGCGTTTTTTATTTAAATAAAACTACGACGTTTTAAATTTTGCTGAAAATCGTCATTATTGCGAGTGTCAACTGTTTTATTTTATTTGCATTGTCAAAACAAAGAATAGGTTTCCACAATAATATGTATTGTGAAACTACAAATGTTTCCTAATGATTATTAATTCTCGTAAATATTCGAAATAAAAAGAAATAATGAAAACTAAAATCACTTTAACAGCGAATGAGAAAACTTTGTAAAATATTTAGTAGTTGAGAATATTTTGTTTTTTTAGGAAACGTGATCAGGGTCATTGGAAATGAAAACAAAATCATAACATGTTGTAGGTATCGATAAATTTGTTTGGTATATTCTTCGCTCAGCGGCTTCGACCTAGTTTGAAAAAAGCGAATTAAGGCGAAATAGCTGTCACTCGAAAAATGACCGCACTTACCTGCAGCGGCTTAGTAAAAATCACAGGCCATGTTTCGTGTATGAGTGTAGGTATATGAATAATTGAGCGTGTAAGATGCAAGAATCCCGCCTCGGAGAGTGTTAATTCACGGTCGACGGCTCCCCGCTTTATGTGGCCGCCATTATTATTTGAAATACGTGCACATTATGAGAAAATGCCTCCGTAAATTCAATAAATCCGCCCGTCGACGCCGCGCGCCGCTCGTAATGACACGGCGGCCATATTATATTATTACAACATACATCTCTAAATTAAACCTACGTGACACGTCCTTTGTCTAGCCACGGCGAGATATTAAAAGTGTCGACTTGGACCATTTTTCTTTTCCACGGTACAAGAGCGATGTCTGCCATTGGCTATAGAAAAAGTTTTAGATAACCATGAGGGTGTATTAAGTTTCTGGAAAATGATTCTTCTGACAAACCTACAATTACCGTAAAAAAGTTTTTGGTGAAATATATTTTGGCAGGACTTTCATGGCCGTAAAACTAAATGTACGTTAACGGTCATCACTCAAGAATGACGCCAAAAGTCACTTTGTAGCATTCTAATACAAGCAATACTACAAATGATTTTTCTGTAAATTGTCTATGGGTAGTAAAAAAAATACTGAGGTTTCCACTGTTTCCAGTGAATACATTTTTTAAACTGTAATCCTTTTTATATCTACATTTAGTATTTATAGATTTTTCGGCATTTTCGAACGTTTTACCTTAAATTCCAGTTTGCATTTCATAGAGAATTTGAAAGATTACTGTTTAAGAATTGTATTCACTTGAAACCTTAGACATTTTCCTAACTACCCGTATAGAATTGACAGATACATTTGTGGTTTTGCTTGTACTAGAAAGAAAACTAAAAAGTGTGTGTTTTGGGTCCTGACCCTTAATTAAAGAATTATTAAGTGTACTTTTGTACCTATATGGCCAACCTTTTTAAAAACCCAACATAAAGACATATATCTATGTGATATCTATCTCTACCGTTCTACCCTCGATATCTACCTAACGATATCTACCCTCTAAAAATAGCCCTATAAAATTGTTTTGTTAAATATGGACATTGGTGTTGAAAGTTAGCTAGTTTTCCATATTAACTAAAGATTTCAAGAGAAACCTTAACGTTCAATCATTTTTTATTTTTTTTTTAAATAAATAAACTCACAAAAAAAGGTTGAAAATTCCTGTTAGTAGTGTCTATAGAAAAATATGTAATTTGCGTTAATCATTCATAGTTTATATTCCTTAATCAAATACTTTAATCCGTGGACACTTTATAACGAAAATTGTCTCATGAATTAGTTCGCTACACGGCTAGAAGCAAACGAAAGGCAGCCCAGAGGCAGGAGACAGGCAGAGCTGGTATCCGCTCAGAATGCCGCAGCTCGGGTAGGGTTCCCACACTAATGAAACAATAATTTTTTCGTTTGTCCTTCTAGCGCTACCTTTGTCATTTTATTTTTTACGATCTCGCGGCGCTTTCAAGGAGCCAAGCAGAGGAGTGTTTCTCCCGACGACAAGCATCGAACAGGCACGAACTCGGGCGCGGTATTTCGATTAAATCAAATCCATATCGGAGCCATCTAGCATCTAGCTCGGCCCGTCTCGGCGGCCTCAAATAATAATCGATGATACAGCACTTAATGTCGATTCATTTGAGATATTGTCTCTGAAATAAAAGACACCAACTTTTATTCAACTCATTTGGATACCCGTGATTTGGGCTGTGTGTTTTTTGTCAACTAGCGTAGGCATCTGGTCGATGTAAAAAAGGTTAGTATAGTATGCCTTTTGCGACCTACGTAAATCAACAACTTTTGTTGATTAGTTCATTTTGATGTAAACAATCTTAAATATACAGCGGAAAATCTGTTTCTGTATCCTATTAAAAGTTCTGCCGTTGTAAAATTTGCACAGCCTTCCATCTGGAACTACTAGGTATCCTCAAGAGTTGAGAAGTTTTGATTATAAGCTATGAAATATATCTTTCTATTAACATATCCATTTATCTTTAAAAAATAACGCAAACAATGTGATGAACCCGTACGGATCCGGGTAGTAATAATAGTATCTTAAACATATTCCCGTGTATGTATTTAGGTGATAAAAGTAATTATTTATATTAAATCTGTTAAAGTTTCTCACACAAAAAACCGATTGAAAAGTTGACGAACTGCGATCGAGCTCTCCAACATATTTAATCTCATTTTCCCAGCACCGATACAAATTCCATTGAGGTAAACTATGAATCACTTCCACGAACTCGCTCCACATCAAGATCCTGTGATACACTTTGGAAGAATGTCCCTCAATAATTCCAGAGAAATCGAATGAATCCAAAGCAATCTCATTAGTATGCGGTCAGGTTGGTCCGTATGGCTATTGGCTATCATCTGGGTCTCAAAATTCTATCGAGCACCGATGAGTTCCCAAATCTATATGAACATGTACTGAAAACTATTTACTATTTGCATCGACTTACCTATACGAGACTAGTTTCTGAACCGCGAGTACAATAAAACAAATATCGTAAAAGTGTAGACTGCGGATATTATTAATATTAATTATCGATTACGTGTGGCATTCTCTGTAATAAAAATCTAGGGAAAATTCAACAACACCACTGGCTACGTACATCTAAGTATTTACATTTTTTAGTTATTTTTAGTCAATCAACTTATAATGACTACAAATAATAAATTAACAAAAACCACAATGCATTCGATATATAGCTTATGGGTTAAATATATTCATAGCAGTAAAAGCAGTTTTCAGGGTGTACAATACTCTCTGTATCGCCCTGGTAAGAAACACCAATGCAGAATCGATGCGTTGCTTCAAATAGTATAACGACCAGGTCTGAAAATGATGGAGCTACTCATCCTTCTACTTCCTCTTCAAACTCGGTGCAGTTGCGACTCTCACGCGGTATTTCTCAAAAGAAAAGAAAAAAAGCTAGGTATCTGTGTGTGTTTTTTTTTAAATAAGCTTAAAATTCATAGATTTCGACGAGCCTTCCAAGATTTGTGGAATAAACTTGCGGTATTTTGTATAGTAATATAAGTGTTGATAGTAAACTCTCCCGGCTATCTCGCGTGGTTTACGAGCTTCGTCTATGCATCTGTTTGGTGCTGTTCCGAGTTATTCCGGTACTCGCAGGTGTGTCGAGCGCCCGGTAAGTTATCGCTGGTAGCTCTTCACCAAAAGGAAAGGTCGATCGTCTTACCGATAAAAGCAGAGTGGAGTCGTGTTATTTGCCCCCAAAAAAATTAAAGGCCCGGGTAATATTAAAGGCATTTCCACGTTGTCTGAGAAACGGTCGGTGATGCTTGATAGCCCAGATTTATGTGGGTGCCGAGACCGCTACCAGATTCACTACTGGACGGCTCCCCGGATTGATTTGTAACATTATTTTTATGCAAACGGCCCAAAATGTCCATTAAAAATGTCTCTCCCCAGCCCCGTTTCCAGACTAGGCCCCGAGATCAAACATTTATTTATCCGATATCAGTATTGTAATTAATTAAACAAATTAAGCCTACACATATTTTTTATTTATGCATTAAATCACCGCTTGCTGTAATAAAGATGCTTATCCGGCGTTTAGTTGAAGCAAATTTCAATAAGGAAATATTTAAATGAAATTGATAAGCCTGATATCTCGAGTTCTGTGGTTATAGATTACTTTTATGGGCATCACAAATCATTCGTATTTATAAGCTTCTTTTTTATTAAGGAATAAAGATAAAATGCAAAGGAAAGATGAATGCTCATTTATACCAATGTTTACTATAACCGCTGTAAAACCATTATTGTAGGGTCCATTAAATTTAACATACAACATCACACTATCCAGGGGCTAGCATTCTTACGAGTAAGTATTGTGAATCGATAAAATCTATTTCACAATTTTTCGCACGGCTGGAATCAAACCCGCAACTTTATCGACTTGACTATTTGGTATTTTGACCGTCTAATTTTTTATTTTATTGTTTTGTACAAATCATTATTTTTGATTGCACATATTTATGAGGGTATGAAAAAGTAAATAATATTGGAACTCCTAGATGTAAAAATATACCCCAAAGCATCACAAAGATGGCTCGTATAAGCAGAATATGTATCTGTAATAGACCACAAACAATATTTAAATACATTGTTTTTCTTAGAATATCATTATTTGATTGTGTAACAGAAAAAACTATACAGACTGTTACAATCTTAGGCGAAGCTGGGTAGTGAGTACCTATAATCCAATATCTTCCAAGAAACGATCTTCTTAAGTCAAAAGCCTTGCGTATTTAAATTAGGAGATGTTAATTCTGTCCTAAGCAGGTAGGTAACTTACAACCACATGTTTCCAGTGGCCGGCTTCCCACAAGGTCTGAGATATGTCCCCGCGTAAGGGACCAACAGTCCCACAAACCAACCGCCCTGCAGCCAAGGCGGGGACAGCACTAATTTATTTCTTGTACAATTAATGTAGGTGCTTGGCTAAAGGTCCACCGAAAGCTGGTCAGATCCAGCGCAGATTAAGCTTAGACGACCACTTATTGCTTTGTTCGCTTGACATGCTAAACGGACGGGATATGTTGATAGTCGTAATTGGGATTAATAAAACGGACATTTGTTTTAATGGCTGCCCAGATTGCCGGGTGAGATGCCAAATGTTGGATCGTCTTTTTTGAGGTTAGCAAGTAGCCGTTGCCTCTAACGTTTGATGCGTTGTATATTGCGGTCATTGAAAACGCGAATCTAAATAAAGACCAACGAAACTTTTATTAGAAAAAATAATGAAATGTCTACTTTTCGTTTATTAACTAACTTGGTATGAACATGATTCGGAGGTTCGTACTTACTTCTTTAATTCATGATTTTTTACTGAAATAATGCGTTTTCCAATAGTAATATTATATCCAGGTGCAGAATACTTTATCCACTGTAATAAATAATAATTGAGATAGGGTAATGGTTTACGCATTTGACTTTGATTGACCGTAAAAAAATAGCCGCTCATATTTAAGATGTCAGTAGGTACTAAAACATATTTATTTTTAATTAAAATTTTACCCGTAGTTGGCACCAATTCATTATTGCTTAATTAATATTTACCTCTTATTACTGGAATCTAATGTAACTATTGCATTTGAAGGTAAATGAGGTTTTAAATTCAACGTGATTTTTGGATTGATGATTGAGATTTGATCAAATACTCGCGTACAAAAAGTATATACTATATGAAATAAGTATTATTAGTTGCCTGTTCTGCATCTGTGTATGTACCTACCTAGGTACCTACTTACAATAACCTATGAATTGTCATAAGTATAGTGCATTTGGAAGTTGGTAACGGGTTGCTTTAAAAAATTACCACCAGGCAATAAGCCCGGCTTTACTAAATACATATTTCCTTTGGTGAGTAAATAGGGTCGTAAGAGTGTGAACTTTTCAAATTTTTAACTGAATGATGTGTTCAGAAAATTATAAAAAGTTGAAAAAAATATTTTAAAATCCATACCTACTTAATAAAGTACCCATAATTAATGTATTTTAGCAGACATTATTGTGTATTTGAAATGGGAACTAATATTTTTTCTTGGCAAGTCAACTGATCTTGTGATTTTTCACGCGTAACAAGTAAATAAATTGAATAAAAAACACATATTTTCCTGGAATATTAGGCATATTTTGAACACTTAAGAGAAAGCTAAGCAGCAAAAGGGTAACGAACTTCATCACGATATCTCATACCCATAAATAAACCACCAGATATTACAATAAATACACTCCGACTGGACTTGACATATTATTGTACAACTTGAATTGCAATATTTAAGCAATTTAAAAGCAACACAGTAATATACCCAATTTAAGAAAACCAATGAGCAGTTAAAAAATAGGTTCTTCATCACAATGTATTACCTAATTTTATTTTCATAACAAAACTTCCTTCCGTATTTGTACCCGACTTCGCCCGTTCTTCATTCTTAGTTATATCTTATCCTTCAACACTTAACCATAAACAACTTTTCAACATTTATTCATCTGTCAGCATATATAGGTGTTTTGAATGCTCCGATCATGACATTGCCGCATTAAATTCCCATCAAAGAAGCGACATCTGTCACATTGAACGACTGTCATCGTGACTTGTTTGATTGTCAGATATTATATCAACTTTTTTTGTTTTCTATAATTACACAACAACGCCGATGAATATTTTTCGCCCAAAAAAAATTTATGCCAATAAATATATTTTGTTGATGATTTACCAGTGTATTTATAATAGATGCACATAATGTTAAATTTGTAATTTTACTTTTGAAGGAAAAATAAGTTAACTTATTTTTTTTTGCTTTTTTTCAGAACTGTGCGGAAAAAAAAAATTGCACTACTTTTACTTTAAAGTTAGGTACATGGATAATTTCAAGTATGTTACTAGAAGGTATCAAAAAATCGAAGAAAGTAGAAAAATATGCGCTTTCCAGTATTTTGAAATATTTAAATTTATTTATAAATTAACGGACTAAAGTCCAATTACAAAATTACATATAAAACACGAAATAGAAAAAAAAGTAACAGAGAAGGAATGGCATATACATCAAAATAAATGAAGCGATGACAAAAATAAGGCAAAATAAACATAAGAGAGAACATTCAAGCCATGGTCTAGTCAAAGTTTTTTAAAAATGACAAATTCAAATGCTATCAAAAAAAAGACCATGGCTTGAGTTAAATAAGTCTGGACATTCTGGACATTGGAGGACTTGAATTGAATCTATAACGAGGTACTTTGTTTATTAAACTCCTTCAAAATAACGTCATTTATCCATTAAATATGCATTGGACTTTAATAATCATGAACGAAAGGTGAAGTTGACTGCGAATAACATTCCTGGCATGCCCCACCCTCCCTATGTGTCCGAAGCCCACGAATCATTTACATGCGCGAAATTTTTACATTCTTACACTGCCACCAGCTCGTAAGGCGCGTCCTTGCATTATCGATGTGACAAGCTTATGAGAGGTGATGAATGTTATGCGGATAATTCATTGTTTAATAATATACACCAGATGAATTCCTCAATCGAAATTTGTTCCTCTCTTATGGTGAGAAAGGCTTGGATATCGTACGAATCTTCGGCCCGTCGTTTGTTGGCATTTTACTCAGTAGACGATCAGCTAGTCGTTTTCTGTACTAATGAGGGAAGCTAAATAAACAATACACAAGAAATACTCGTGTAAATATGTTTGTTTGTCTAAGGCAGCAAAAAATCACAAACCGTTTTTTTTTGTTATTTTTTTTTTTAAATATAAATACCGCACAAGAGTCTCAACTGCTCCCAATCGTCTAGAGCCAGTGAGACAATGGCATCCTCAAATAGGGCATGTTGTGAGGCTGAAGGTAGTGGGGAGGGTAAGGAGATTGGTAAGAGGAAGGTTGGAAAATACCTGGCTATTCAGATCTGGTCACCAAACACGGCTAAAGCCATTTCAAACAACGTTTTCGATTCTCTGAATGGTGGTCTTTCACCAGGGTGATACTTGGAGTATCTATCACTCTGGAACGTGCCGCAAATATACTTTTTATTATTTTTATATGAATTAAATGTGTCACGACAATTAAATAAAAGTTATTGTCGCACACCGGGTTTGAACCCGCGACCTTTCGATTCGTGGTCGAGCGTCTTACCACTCGACCACGGAGGCCGTCAAACGGAGGAGGTTAGCTTTAGCGGTATGAAACTTACACACCTTTCTTACTAGAATTTCTTTGGCCAACGCAACTATTTTTAGATGGCAACGTTCTTTCTATTTTGTACTATGAAACTTTTAAAGATTCAATTAGTTGATTAAAATCGACCAGTCGGTAGCTGAGTGGACAAACGCGACGGATTCCCACCAGGGCTTCGTGCGTTCAATTCCTCTGCTGGCTAAGTACTCCATCGTTGAACAAGCAACATTTTCCGCTTATTATGATGGCAGTAGGAGTTTTTCAAATATTGCCAGGTTATTCGTAACCCGGGAATGTTTGTCTTTCTTTTAAAATAATACTAATAAAAAAAAGACAAGAATTATTTATTTTATTTATTAATCTCAAGTTAAATCACTTCGTGAAATATGGTGATAAAAATGGCTTATACTATAATATTATAACCTAAGAGTAAGTTGCGACTCAAATCGGTGGCGGCAAACGACAGGCGATGTTGTAGTCACTAGGTGTGAGAATAGATTTAATATTTTTGATATGTGGCTACAAAATATAAATGTTCATAGCACCTAGCATATTCAAAGGAAGTGACGTCATTTACAGCAAACATTTTTTTTCAATGTTGCATATCTATGTCTCGAACTTTATATGGTTCAACGCACGGCCAAGAAGATAATTTAATGCGCAAATTATTTTTTCATGAAACATTTCTACGTTTTGTTTATTTCGGATACGTATGTGGTTTCACGGTGGTATGAATTTAACGAGTGATACAATCATATATGTATAGGGTAATCATTTACATAATCCGCCGAGTGGGAAGGATTTTAACACCTACGCCCATACATAATAGGTATTCTGATAGCCATAGTGTTTTTAGATAATTTTATATTTCTGCAGATTTTTGGGAATCTTAATTGTTTAGCCACGCTTCGGGTGGGCTGACTTTGTGAGTGGTGTCAAACTATTTTATTTATTTTAATGATCCATAAACATGACAGTGAATAGGTTTTTTCTTTCACCAATTTTAATTACCATATATCAATATTTCAAGCCAATAATACAGTAGCATTCCATCTGGTACATTGTCATGTTGGTTTTATAAAGATATCCTAATAACATAGATGGATTCATTTTGATAATGGTGAAAATATTAAAATACGACCTCACAACTTCTATTTTAAAAAAAAAAAACATCCCACACTAATGTGAATCCACCTATTGTTTCGGAAATTTGTGAACACAGAAAGCAGTCCATAACAAAAAGCACTAATCATCTTTTCACCCAACTAAAAATAACAATACATGAAGACACATCGGACACACGAATATTAACAAAAATAGACTACAAAAAATTAAAAATTGAATTCAAAACAATGTGGTTTAATTTACTGACTGAATTCGTTTTGATAACAGATTTTTTCACTGCTATCTCAATTCAAATTAGCAATAACGACTAAACAAAAATTTTCAAAAAGATTTCACAATTGTTTACATACCTAGATTCCTTCCTTAAAAGTCTATTTACTGAACGCATATCGCAAAACGTACCTATACTCATAATTACATTATTCCCCTTTCAAAATAAAAAAATAAAGTTACAAACGATGTTTACGCTTCTATCTGGCAAATTAAATCTTCTTTCTCTTAAAAACAAGAAGTCATAAGTCACGAGGCGTGTAAATCCCGTTCGGGGGCAGGAGTCAATTCCGATGGGAAAATATTTTAGCGCTTCTGTTTCGTATTCATTTTCCCTCAGCGTGCGAGAGCGGTCCAAGTGGGCACAGCCGACTGCATTCATTCCCTGCAGAACATCTCTCTCTCGCGTCGAGTTGGTACCTACCAGCCTACCACCACCGCGAGCTTTAACTTCGAGCTTTGAACTCGCCTGCCTGGTATCTACCTTCTACACAGTTCACATTGATCGCAAACGTTGCTTGCAGAAACTAATGCCGGATCGAATATTTTATTTATTTTCTTCGAGCAAGAAACTTTTTAGAAAAGCATCTGTGACGTTTTCCATGGGGAGGTAATTACAATTATTTTTCTGAACATAAATGAGAGCTCAGCTTTATTATGAGTAAATTATATTAGAATGAGTTTTTTTTATATTGCGTAACATAACATTGTGTTTGAGATATATGCTAATTTAATTTTACATCGAATTTGTTAGATAGATATGTAAAAATTTGGCACTCACCAAACTGATGAAATTGTAATTCGATTTATTTAAAAAAAAGAAAGACAAACATTCTCGGGTACCGAATAACCTGAAAATATTTGAAAAACACCTCTTTTCACAACAAGCGGAAAATGTTGCTTGTGCAATGATGGAGAACTAGCTAGCAGAGGAATTAAACCCATCCAGGCTTTTTTGTCAAACGCTGTTTTTGTCGGTAAAATTTCCGGAAAACTGACTTACTAAAGAGAGGGTTAACTGATTTCTTTGAAATTCAATTTTTTATAAAACCTTTAGGTTCACTTCAATGAAAGCGAAAGTTCCTAGTTATTAATTTAGGGAAACGAAATAGAAAAATTAGAAATCAGCAGAATATTTTAAAAAACTTATTGCTTTGTATTCGTTCTCGTAAACAAGAAAAAATGTGTAGACCCCTGTTTGCTTGTAAGTAGGTATTTGTTTACCCCGCCAACTTAGAGGTTAAGACCTAACAAGCTTTTTTAAAGCTGTGAGCTTTTCAAATTCACGCATTTATTTCACCACGGCTCCTTTGTTGCCGTTTGTTTGTTTGATGTTTCCTTTTTGAATGAGCTGTTTTCAAATGTTTTATGCAAAGAGATGTTGGTTCCTATGTATCTAATTATAACAACGTAAGTACTGTATACAATCAAAACCATTTATCTCAAAATTAATTAAATCCTTACCAAGAGAAAAGCTCTTCAGTTGTTATTCTCGCAACTCGTAACGAGCATAATTTCACAGAAAATAAACCACCAAAACAAAGTCGAATGTACTTACATAGACTTTGAATAATTTATCTACTGCTATTTTAATTCACTTTTTTGAACTCTTGAACAACTTTGAACATTGCAAATAATTGGAACAAGGTGTTGTAAAAATTATAACTAACTGATCATGTGACAGAAATACACGTAGAGTTTGGTCTATCCAGATTAATTACTGTGCAATTATCACGCAATAAATAACTTAGCGATAAGCCCTTTGACGCCTATATTCAGCGCGAGGCAAAGCATTGACAAAAATGACATAAGAAAGATCACAATACCGTAGTTTATGTCCCCCGTACAGTCGTATCTCTGGCGTCGGGCAATAAAACATTTTTAATGAGACACCATGGGTGCCGCTAGAATAACTAGACAAAATTATAGCTTGATCTAATCCCAGGGAGAAACTGCGGCAGAAAAAAAGCAATATTTATGAGCGAGGCTTTGTAAAGTGTTCTGGAAAATCTGCGGCTTTGTTACTCGGTGCAATTTGAGCAATTACACACCATTACTACAAATGAACAAGTTTAATTAAAATCATTTATGCAAGCTGAAAGCAAAATGCAGGGAACTCTAGTTATCGTGTGTACCCACACTTATTTCATTTTCGTAAGAACCTTCCGCATATGTACCTAAAGTTCTGCTGTCAACATTTTATCATTTCGTAAGGCTAAAAGATATCCGCTGTTAATGTAATTAGTATAAGAAATGTGTAAAAAATAGCTGGTGGTGTTATTAAAAGACATTTAAGAGTGGGTTGGAATTTCATGATAAGATTGTAATAACATATTTGTGCATTTCATTATTTCTGATCAAACGCAAATGGTATTTTTTTGTAGTTCGATTGCCTGAACACGATGCGCTACGGGAAAAAAACATTATTTATACAATTTCTAAGAAGTCTTTGACAAAAACCATAACTTAAACATTCATACGCCTAGTGACCTAGTTTATCGAAAAAAAAATCAAATGCAGGATTTTTGTAATTTTATTGCTTTCCTCTCTTTACTAGAAAAGTACGACACATTTGAAACAAAACGTTCCAACGTTAAAAATCACAGGATGTAACGCGACTTGCCAAGAAAAAATATTAGTTGCTTTGATCAATCCATTTCAAATTTAGAATAATGTCGGCTTAAATAAATTATAGGGAAGGTACTTGTGGAGTTTGAAAAGATTCTTTTTTTAATTTGATAATTTTCTGAACACATTCGTCAGCTTTAAATTTAAAAAGTTCACACATTCGTACGCATGTATGTACGTATGAATGTGGTAACAAAATAAATAATGTATATTTAATATTTGGTACAAAACTGAAATTCATTTTCTTTCATTGTATTTATGTTTGTACCAATTAAAAACCACTTAGAGTGCCAACAGAGTATGAAAGACTGTGGTACATTAGTTTATTTACTGATCTACCTTATTTACCTACATTAGGATACCAACATTATTGGAATGTCCCTAAGATGGTCGATGAATGTGAATCGCTCCTCACATGAACAAATTTATGTCGCAATGTTTTAAGCTGATCATGCCTAACACTGAAACATTCAATTATGGATTGTAAAATAAAATTAAAAAACTAACCAAGAACCACCGCAGAGTAAAATGATATATGTAACTGGCATAAAACACGGCAAAGCCGGGTATAAAATCAGGCGTTTGAGATAAAATATTTAGTAGGCTATTTCAAAATACTAACCGAAATTCATCGGTACAATAATTTGACAAGAATTTCAGTGATTAATATATCAGTTCATTGTTAACATAATGGTGTCAAGCCACAGCTGCGACAGACCAATAATAAACGATTCATCACTTCAAGCGAAAGAAGTGAGAAGTGAGTTGTCACAAGAGAAGAAAGCTTCTAATTTTATGTTCACAAGTCGCAGGAGCGGAGAGGAGACGAGCGCAGGGGCGGATTTTGTGGCATGCCGGAATATATAATTGCTTGAAAGAAAGAAATTCGTCGGTTAAATAATACTAAACTTTAATTAAATTTTATAAAGCTGGACGTTTTCATTAAATATGTTAAAAAATATAAAATCAAACTGAATCTTCAACTTCTAACACAAGGAGAAATGCGTAAAACACTACGCTATAAAGGTCTTGATCGTACGACCACGATACTTGTACTATGTACGAGTATATCGGCGAAAGATCGATTATAACCTCTCTGTATTTACCCAATCGACGCTTGTAACAAAGAGAGAAGTTACAATGAAGATCTCAGTAGCAGCACATATAGCACGCAATTTTGACCACTGGCATAAGCTATGACGTAGCTATTATCAATTTTCGATTTCAAAAGACGCCGAGCTTTTAAATCATCATAAAAATTACCACAAATTTAACAATACTTTTGTCTTCTCAATCTCAGCCTTTTCAGCCTGAAGCGTTGTGTAAAAGTAAAAACTGCATGATTCAAGCAGACTATTTGCGTTTGCATACGGGAAAAGTGACTTATTAAGTTCATATCTCATGGAAAATCCCGGAAAATTTGAGTCCGCCGCTGAGAGGTGGAGTGTCTAATCTAATGGAGGGAAGCCGTCCCAGACGTCTCAGCCGCCGCACCGCAGACTTCACGCCCCCAAGTTTGATTTATTCTCGCGATATGTTTCTTGTATCGGCTTTCCCCGGGGTTGTTTTAGTAAACACAGTTACCTACGAGTTAAATGAACCAGTTAGCGGAGTGAATTATTGTGGAAATGTCACTTAAAACGACGAATACATTTTGAATTATATGCGGGCTCCCCTGCCATGTGTCTTTTGCGTGATGACTTTTGTTTTTTTAACTGATTGAATTAATCAAGACATTTCAAAGGCATGCCTAAATAACTTTGATTTATTTGATCCCAGACAAGAAACTCAACTGCCTGGAGCCAATGTTTCAATTCTGAATAGTAGTATCTCATCAAGTGCAGATATACTATATTTTATGTCATACTAATATTTAATACATATTTGCCCATTATCTATAGGCTCAGAATCTACGAGGTTACTATTGTCTATAAATATAATATTTTTAGTTTTTAAGCCACTTTATTTATACACATATAACAATTCGACCGGTTTCGATTAAGCTTAACCTTCTTCAGGAACGTATATATATAGTAGTATATGTATATAGTTTATATATATACGTTCCTGAAGAAGGTTAAGTTTAACCGAAACCTGTCGAATTGTTATATGTGTATAAATAAAGTGGCTTAAAACTAAAATATTTTTTATTTAAATTAATTATTTATTTATTAAATATTTGTAGACTCCTTGGCTTTTGTGTTATAATACACTTATCTTATAAATTGAACATAAAATTAATAATCATTTTTTATTACCATCACCAGCGTGATAATTAGGTTAGAAAACGACAGTGTAAACTGATAAATACAAAAACTAATAAGTTTAAAGAAGGATGTAAGTTAAAGTAACTCGAATGAAATAAATATTTAAAATTAAGATTCAGATACCTACCAGTAAATTTCTTTAACTGAAAACTTATTTAACTATTTGTATTGAAGCTACGGTGAGTACGATACAAAAATATTTATATTACAATGTTTATTTTTCCTTTCATAATCAATTTCAATCAAACAAACAATCTCTCTTAGATAGGTAATCTTAGTAGCGAAAGGCCGATAATAATTATTAATTTTTTTTTTACATATTCATTCTTCGCCCATAGTTCTTTACTAAATCTTCCTAATCCGAAGCAAACTTAAATAATGATATACAGGCCTGCGTGTTGCAAATAATACCTACTAGGTATAAGCACTCCTTACAGTTTATCGTTCTAACTATGCTCACAACATCCATTTATACGAACTCTTATTATACTAATGTATATTTCAATTCGAGAAGTTCATGGCGTTTTCGAAAGAATACTCCACCTTCAAAATAGGGGTCAATGAAGAGAAGATCGACGTACTTCTCAAAGAGGAACTCTGGCCCCGAGGAGTGGGTGTACGTCATTACCGTTTTACAAAAAGAACTTCTTTGGACCAAGAAAGTCGTCAAAAGCCCCAAAAATACACAATGACTACTTTTGTACCAAAACGTGCGAGGACTCAGATCTAAGATGACATTATTTTCGGAAAACTTTCTTAATCAAAACCACAATGTCATCGTAATTACTGAGACTTGGCTAAACGAGTCTATATTCAACGCGCAGATTATCGACAGTAGATATATCGTTTTCCGAAAAGACAGAAGCACTGCTCAAACCCGAGGCGGCGGTCTACTGTTGGCGTTGCTAAATGAACAAGATATGCGAGCAGAGAGACTTCCCATTTGGAAACGGGAGATGACAATCTATGGGTTAAAGTTATTGACGAACATTTTAATTCTAAAACAAATGCGATATTTTTGAAATGTTTATTAGTAACTTAAGCTTTTTGCTGACAAGAAAATTTTAGTGATTGGTGATTTTCAATATTCATTCATCGCAAAATTCTCGTGCAGTGAACACTGAACTCTTATATGTTATGGAACTATTTCAACTGAAACAACTGAATACAGTGCTAAATTCTTTTGTACTTTTAGATCTAGTTTTTAAGTAACTTGTTGTAGAAAATCAGATTTCTGTCTGGTTCCCGAAGATAATTATCATCCAACACTATTGTCGAAATCAGCCTTAAACTTGTTAGGGCCGTTGAAAATCTTCATCTCCATTCTGAAAACAATTTCCAAGTGGTTGGAATTTCGGCAAAGGAGACTTTGCTATCAACTGCGTGACCACAATTGGCACTATCTTGGAGTTTTCCGATGTTGAGAGGCAGTTCAATACTTATACGACACTTTATACGCGTACTTTTGATCAATGTTTTCCAAGGAAAAAGGCCGCGAAACAAAACTATCCTAGATAATATCAAGGACATAAAGATGAAATTCATACATCATCGGCGGTGGAAACGATCAGCTTTGGAAAGTGAACACGAATTGTTCAAATTTTATCGTACAAAATTAAACGTAACATTTCAATTGCACATAATAACTATATCTTGAACGTAGAAAACAATGTCAAACACGATCCTAAATCCTTCGGAAATATATATTTCCGACAAAAAAATGTAACGGAGGTTTTTTAAATCACATTAACTTCAATGATTGCACATACGAAGGAGCCGACATACCGGAAGCTTTCGCAAGTACTTTAAATCTGTATATAATCAGGAAAAGGTCGATTTTGAATCTTACGTACCAGGGCTGGCTAGATCAATATTTGCGCAAAACATTTCGATTGATAACATACGCGGATTTCTGTTTAGCAGTTAAAACACTGAAACCAAAAACATCGTTTGGTCCTGACTTAATTCCACCCTTGTCAAGGGATGTTCCGAACCATTGTCCAAACCACTGTTGCATATATATAATACCACGATTAAAAATGGAACTTTTCCCAAACTATGGAAGCTGTCAAAAGTTACACCTTTACACGAAGATGCGTCACGCTAATAACTACAGGCCTGTAGCAATACTTTCCGCACCTGCAAAATTACTGGAAATAATTTTGCATAAATATTTATACGCCAAAGTCGAACCGTTTTGATCGAACAGCAACACGGATTTAGACGTGGCCGATCAACCACTACAAATTTGATGATATTTACAGATTACGTATCTAGAGCACTAGATAATAACGAGCAAGTTGACACATCATACCACGATTTTGCGAAAGCTTTCGATAAGGTTGATCACCTAGTTCTCCTAAGTAGACTTGAGGAAATTGGATTATCTGTAAATTTAATGAAACTTTTTTTTGTGACTATTTGAACGGAAGAGAACAATTCGTATCTTATGGTTCATACAACTCCGACGCGTATCCTACAAACTCTGGTGTGCCACAAGGATCCAATTTGGGACCCTTATTATTTTTAATCTTTATAAATAACATTAGAAATAATATTAAATACGCTCGTTTTTTACTTTTTGCTGATGACATAAAATTATTTATTCGAATAAGGTCATTGGAAGACTGTAGGCATCTTCAGGAAGATATTAATACAATTATTGACTGGAGTATTGCTAATAAACTCAGTTTTAACTTCAGAAAATGTTCCGTCATGTGCTTCACGAGGTCACACAAGACCGTATATTTCAATTACAAAATGAAAGATACGTCTCTGAAGCATACGGTTACTTGTAAGGACTTGGGAACAGTATTTGACGCTCGTTTAACGTTTCATAATCACATCGAAAAGATCTGCAAATCAGTCACAAAAATGTTGGGTTTTGTCCTTCACAATTCAAGGGAGTTGACAAATCTTGCAGTTATAAGGCTGCTTTACTTTAGCTTAGTGCGTAGCATTCTCGAGAGTGGATCTCAGGTATGGGGGCCAGAGGCCCGCCTATGTACTAATGGTCGAGAAAAATTCAAAAGAAATTTTTACGGTTTCTACATGAGAGAGTTTGGTTTTACCCATGGCTGTTTCCAACAGCGTTTATCTCGGGAATGCTGGGTATCTGCAGCCTTAGCTCGAGGAGGATATAGCATTACTGCTTTTTTTTGCTCATAAACTCCTGAACGGTGTATTATTAATACCTGACATCCTGGCAGAAATTGGATTTTATGTCCCTGATAATTTCACGCGTGGCCGCCAACACAGGCTTCTGTTTCTTCCCAGGTGCAGAACTAACTTACCAATGGTGATGTTAATCAACTGCCTCGCAGGAAATTTGGATATTTTTCACACGAGCTACAACAAGTTTAAGCAAGAACTAGCTATTAAGTTCTAACTATATTATGTACTTCTTGAAAACTATTTTTTTGTTTTTAAACTTCTTTTTTACTTTAATCTTTGTGTAATTATAATTACCATTTTTTGTGTTTTTTGCAATGTTTTGGTGTAAAACTGTTTTTGCAAATATAAAATAAATAAAATAAATAAAATTGATGTTACCTTGAAAGGTCATTATACTGATGATTGTATAAAGATAAAACTCTCGATAACTTTTTGACAACCACTTCCTCAATGGTTATTTTTATTAATAATTCTTAATGCTTGGCTAGTTTTCATAGCCTGAATCTTGGGAAATATTATATCAAGGTATTTAAAAGCAATAATATTTTTATAAGCTATGGTTAAATAAAATTTTGGGTTTTTTCATCTTCTAGCCATGGCTCAGCCTATTATATTTTTGGCTAAACTATAATATTTTCTCCGTTCTAAAATATGTTAAGATTGCATAGGCAGTCTTAAGCAATAATTTACAAATATTAACCACACTACACGTCATATTTTATTTACTATCGAAAACTACTATTTCTACATCAACAGGTTTTGCAGGCTACGAAAGGGTTTAGATATGTGGGATAAACTGTCAAAAACCATAAAGACAAAGATGAACTGAACATCAATATCGGCAAACAGAAAATAATGTCTTATTTTGACAGAACCTTGTATTCATCCAAAAAATATTACAATTCGTATAAAATATACATCTAAATAACAATTTAATTTAATAATGAAGCGAAGTAAGTAGTGTGTTTGATATTCAAACCGATTCTGATGACACACCTAGAAAATAACCTAAATAATAAATTAACGGCATACCATACCATGAATCACAGATGACCAAATATGTAACGAAACGGTTTTTTCGCAAAGGTAACTACAATATCTAAATTAGCAAAGTCCTCGACTACACAGTTACCAATTTTGTGCATCTGTATCATTAATAATCATATATTACCACTGTTACAATTAATAAACAACTTTATTCAATTATGTTGCTGGGTTTGTAAATTCGGACGCGGCATTACTAGTGGCCCTAGTTAATGGCAATATATTGCACCAGACCTTGAAGGCAGATGCTTAACAAGGTAAAACATTTTTCAAAATAACCAGGATTCACTTACAGAACAAAATACGATAAATAACGATAGCATTTTGGACGATTGCCAGGAACACATTTGATGCACATTAGAAAAAGCACTCTTCGAATCTCCAGGGAATGCACAGCTTGAAAGTATGTAGCAACTTACCTCTATTCCACATCAAAATCTGTGCGAATACTGCGAAATATTTTCTTGAAATATAACACAAATATATCAATCAATTTTTATCACAACTATCCACAA
This sequence comes from Drusus annulatus, assembly GCA_022651775.1. Taxonomy (NCBI): domain Eukaryota; kingdom Metazoa; phylum Arthropoda; class Insecta; order Trichoptera; family Limnephilidae; genus Drusus; species Drusus annulatus. The sequence continues at coordinate 733,584 of JAGWCC010000084.1, forward strand.
ATTATATTTCCTTAATAGAAACCACCATACCAGCCCAGTGCCTTACTGTATTTAAAAAAATGCCGAAACTCACTTCTCGTACATTCTGCATTCGATGAATTTACTGAAGCAAGAAAATTTAATTATTTTACCTACAGTAAACACATTTTTTAATATCTTATACAATTTAAGAAAATTTTCTAAAATTTTTTTTTTTTCATAATTTTTAAACATATACTTTGCTTTCAAAACAAACAAAAAAACTGACGAAAATATGTGGCGTATTACCACAAAAAAATCATTGACTTAACCAATGATAAAGGTGACAATTATATTTCAAGGGGACAAAGCAATGTAAAATGAGTAATGGTAAACATTTTAAATATTTCTGTATTTCGGAGCTCTCGTGTTTTAACATGGGTAATAACTTTTTACAAACAAATAATTGTTTGTATCAAAGCAAAGCGTTCGCCAAACACGTCAAGCGCCTCATAGAAACATAAATTAAGCAAGTCCCCCGCTACTTTCATTTAGAGGGGCCGAATGAGAAAACATTAATTCATTGTGACAGTGGCTGCATCTATTGCAATGGGCCGGCGATAAATTAACAATTAAAATGCTTGTAGCAATAAACAATGCGATGCCCCACACCTCTCGAGACAGAGACAATCTCAGGACTGACGGAGATTAGGACTTGGCACTTCGCTAGAAGATGACAACGTTGCAATGCCCTAGGAAAACCGCGTATGAATTGAATGCCTTATTTCTACTCCGCGGCCCAGATTAATGCCCGTGTTATCTCAATCTCGGTAGGTGCAGCTCCTTCCTAATGCACTGATATTGCCCAGTGCAATGGCTGAGATAGCCATTATGCGAATTCCGTGTGAACATTAGCGCAAGGTGCCAAATTAGTGGTTTTATTAGTAACTTACGTGTTCAGAGTACATGCTCTCATTTTACCTAAAGATCTAGAGGTCTAAATCAAAGAAGGGGCATAGAAATAAACAAATTATCGCTTATTTTCATATCGTTTTTCCATTTTCATGTGAAATGAAAGGAATATTTAGAAAAATGAATAAAACTCTAGACTAAAACTCTAAACTAAAACTCTAGACTAAAACTGTAGACTACAACTCTAGACTAAAACTCTGACCTTGTACAAATCACAAGTACGCCCCACTGTTGAATTTGGCAGCCACCTCTGGTCTAGAGCCCCTAAATACCTGAAAAAACCCTTTGACTCTGTGCAGAAACGGGCGGTCCGTTTGATAGATTCTCCTATCTTAACAAACGGATTGCAAACTTTGGAGCACAGACGTCAGGTGGGAATGCTGTCCTTGTTCTACAGGTATTTCAATGGAAGATACTCCGAGGAACTTGCGTCATTGATCCTTTTGGCACCGGTGCATAGTTGGGGAAACTCGCCAAACGTGCACCTAACATTTGTAAACGGTTGACATTCAATACATGAGAACGGGTCGCTTTTACGACTCGTTCTTATGTTCAACAGCTCGGCTATGGAACGATTTGCCGGCCTCTGTGTTTCCTCCCTCCTTCAACATGGGTCTTTTCAAGACCCAAGTTAACCCCTTCCGTTCCTCGAAAAGACCCTCCACACAGCATCCCCAAAGATGAAATAGGCCCTGACGGAAATTATTTCCCTCAAGGTCTCCTGTGTGGAGTTATTGTAAAAAAGCCAATTTTAATAAAAAAAAAAAAAACAATACAATAAGTGCTCGAACTGCTCGCTTTGAATGTACGGAGTTAACCACAGTAAATCAAACAATATGAGTTTTTTCTACCGTGTAAATTGAAAGTTTGTGGAGAGCACCCAGACGAAAAAAAAAATTAACCAAATTAGTAGGTACCCCTCAAGAAGACTGTCAGGTACGATATGTCACCAGCCACCAGAAACGGGTGCGAATAAACAATTCAGCTACAGACCATTTTCATAGTTGCATTAATTAAAGATTTGTATTATAATGTGGCCGGCTACAAAAATACATAACAAAACTCTACTACCTATTTATATACTTTTTTAAATATTCTAAAACATTTTATTTTATTCAACTCTTTTTAGGAAGCAAGTGATCCATTGAGAAGATATTTGCCTGGTGCCTGCCCATTCATAAGGATTTAAATCTAAGTAACACATTGCAGACATTTTGAGACACAATGCACCTAACACCGACAGGAATAGTTCTCCAGATTAGTTGTGGTATGGTTAAATGCATTTATGCGCCATAAATAAATAAATAAACCCCATGTAATTTATGTTACGATTGATTAAGATTAAGCGATGGCTAAAATAGATTGACCAGACTAAATATGTCAGTCAAAATATTGCGTGCGCACATTTTCTTAAATTTGATCAGTCTGCTCATCATTTCGATAATTTTAACATAATATTCAAGGAAATAATTTAGTTTAATTATATTCAAAATAATACATGCTTAAAATATTTACGAACCGGAGTAAATTCTATCAATTCAACTATGAAGCAGATAATATGTTTCTGTGATATGTGAAGCAGTAAAAACTTTAAAATTGAACAGCTTTTTCCGTTAGGATTTTTTAAAGTTAACGCAGTATTTTCAGCTCACAACTTATTTTACCTCATGAGTTAAATAGCTTTAAATTGTTCATTTAAATGGAAAAATAAGGCATGATGCCATATTGTCTGCTTCGTGAAGATTGGACAGCTTTTTAATCTGTCTCGACACATGAACATCCTAGTGAGACGGACATGGACCAAACTCACGTATTTTTTATTTATTTTTTAGCAAGAATAAATAAATAAATATATCTAGAATTCATAGGTCAACGCTTCAAAACATATTTCCATTTAGGTAGGAATATGGGCACTGCCTTCTATTTATCACTCTTTCTATGGGTTGCAATGTCGATTCTTAAATTGGTGTAAGTTACAAAAAATACTCTTAAACTGTCGTAAAAAATAATGGTAAAAAACCTATTTTGTTTCATGAATTATGTTCAATAGTTCATTAGCAAAAAAGATTTCGAGAAAAGTGGAGACGAGTATTTTAATTTTCGGCAAAGCCGGATACTAAAATTAGTATTTTGGGTTTCCTGCTGAACTTATCTACCCACACATAATCTCAAAATGATTATTTACCAATAAAATATAATAAAATAATCAGTGTTATCGTTCAATCTGATAAAAAGCCGCTAAAAACAGTTTTTTCTGCAAAATAGCCCGCCTTAAAATCCCGCAGAACGGTCCAAACGACAAAATCATGAATGAAAAGCTCCAGCGACACCAACTCCACAATACCATTGGACTCCACACGCCGTTTTACACGGGGCAATAGAATTTTAATTACCGGTGTGATATTTTTATGGTCCTGATAAAGCTAATGAATGGACTTGCCGGGCTAGCTCCGCTCAGTCACGCTTCAATGGCAGCCGGCACTGCCTCACCGCCGCCCTGCCGCACCCAATCTCATTATCTCCAAACAAGCAGTTATATTTGAATATTCTAAATGGGTAACCCGCTCTTGATCTCCCGTAAAGATTTAATCAAAATGAAACGTGAGAGATGAATTATGCGCCACTCGAAATGGTTGTAAAAATGACACACGTGGCTACCTGGAATGTTTCTGGAGGGTGTAAGATAAGTCACCTAAGGGTGTGTTTGTAATAATATTATCATGATACCAAGATGCATAAATGAAACGGAGGGATTTTTTCAGGTTATGATTTTTTTCCCTACAAAAAAGGCATAAGTAAGTTACCTTGACCTGTAAAGTACCCTCTACGGATGGTGCCAATGATGTTATCTTATGTAGAAGTTTACCATTCGTTATATTTCTCTAAGGTTTATGGCTTAATAAGATAAGATAACCTACCTAAGGCATTCATTTTAAGCAAAATTATAAGGAGTGACAATGTAAAAAAATCGTAAAATCTGTAAAAAAATATAAATGTAATTATATAAAGAACAGGCAGTTCGTTCAATTTTAAATATAAACCGCCTAATATGTATGTGTATAAATTGTTGCTATAGCCTACCATTCAATGCGTGATATCTTGTATTACTAAAAACTCTGCCGTAATAAAATTTGCCCAGCATTAACGCCTGAAATTTCCAGGATAACATGAGCAATTATATTTTGAACTACTAACTTGTTCTTGTAACCACCATCAGAGAAGACGCCATTTGTGTGTTTCATATTTTTCAATATTGATAAAGTTAATTCAAAAATGATCTTCCTCTCTTATTATATTATGTAAAATACGTATATGCATCAAATCTATATTTGCATATGTATTGTTTGAACAACATACGTAACCGTTTAGAACGTAGCGATATGCTTAAACGAGCAATAATTAAAGATTCATATTCACAATACCTACGGCAAAAAGCATACATAAATACCAAGCTCATTTATACCCTACTTAGTCGGTGTTCGCGTGTACCTTTAGCGGTAATGGCAATCATCAATGACGTTAACATGTGTTATTTATTGTTTATTTATACTTTGAATTTACTTAACTTACCTTACCTACCTAAAAACCTTATCTAAAAAATCTAAGAAGAAAACGTCGTTTTGCGGTAGTCCGAAGCCGATACTAACTGTTTCTTCTGGTTGAAAAAATCGTACACTACTCCGATATTTTGTTACATTACGCAACATTTTTTTGCTCTCTGGACTCAGATTCCGCGGATAAGTAACCCAGTGTGGATCGTTTATTTTCACATGTACAATTTTAATATAATGATATCTACATAATATGTGCTGTGTCTAGTTCCGGAGACCACAATTCGGAAGAGAAACGTTGTTTAAATTTATATTAGTAATTTTCAGTTACTTGATCAGAAAAGCCGAGTATTTCCCAGCCTGTCTAATTCCTTTCCACTGCCTCTAACACAATTTATTCGACCTTACAATATTAGTCAGATGGGAGATACCTTTTGGGAAAGCCAACTTCACTCTCTCGGGGTAGTGGGAACTTTTGTACGATGCACAGTATCGCACAAAAGGGGTGAACATACCACCTTAATTTTAAGTTCACATTGTTAAGAAATAAGTGGTATAATTTTCAGAATTAGGCCAACATGAGAATTGAGCTGATTACGAAGCCAAGTCAGCAATGCAAGCAAGAGTGGGTAAGAAAACCAATTATCTGTCATAAATTAGTCTCTATTGAAACTCCTGATAAAATTTGCTCCAATTCTCTATGTGCTAATTTCAAGGCAACTATTTTTACGTAGGTCATTGAGATCAAACTCATAACTGTAATTAATTCAACCTATACCTTGACTGTTAGATATTCAATAATCCTTTACGAATCAGTTAAGGATTGTTGCAAGCCAAATTACTTAATTTACTATTTAAAAAAAAAAAAAAAAAAACTTAACACTTTGTTTTTTACATTTTATTTAAATAGCATATATATGCTGTTCTTTGTAATATAGTTTGAAGGCCATCGTATCTAAAAACCCAATGGACGTCTAAATAAATAAATAAAATAACTAACTGGCTGTCTTTGCAAGCAAATATATATGATGATTTTCTTTTTAAATAAAGCATATATCAGAAAATTATATGAATTTTAGTTTTCGTAATGTGCTATCCAAAATATAGAACAGGCTTACAACCTATTTAGTTTGGTATCTGCCTACTTTTTCATCCAATTAAAAATATTTTTTCCATAGTCAGTTAACCGACAGTTACTTTGTGGGGGTTAACTTCATAAGCGCTCTTGTGAGAGCTTATTTCGTTAATTCAGTATCAAGAGTCAGTACCTGTTCCTATAACATCTGAAAGGGTAAGTAACTCCGGCAAGGGTTGAGAAGGGTGGTAGCTACCGTCTTAAGACGTAATTAAATTCCCCGTTGCCACGTATAATTAAATTAGTTTTGAACCAGTTAACAATTGAGTAGGTCTACTTTCATGCCATTTCGTACTTAGTACCGAGTCGATCTACGGACGAGTGGGAGTTTTTCGTCTCGACGGCTTCCATAGCGTTTTAGAATACGCATTGGACTTTCCGTCGGTTGCGGGTTAGATTACCGGCTATCGCAAAAGTGTCAATTGACACAATGCAGAAAGTTGCTCTTATTTTTATTAGTATTTAGAAAATGTCAACACTTTTCAAAGACACTCCAAACTGCGCGAAACAAATTGGACCATGGCATTGTCATCTAAGGAAATGGTGAAAGGCTGTTGGAAGTTATGGAGGAGCAGGAGAGAAGTAAACGAAAGAGAACGATAGGGAAGTGCCTGGGTATTTACGTCTGATCAGCAAACAATCAATGTTTGGATTCTGATTGGTGCTTTCTCTGTGATTCGCCAGATCATCAGTTTGCTGAAAGTATAATTATCTTTGTCTATGCCGGACTTTAAATCCACTAACTCTAGGTTCAGTATAAAGGGATTCCGTCCAGCAACAAGCTGAGCGAGCAAATAATGGATTCCATCCTTTAGTCTTCAGCCGAAGTAGCGCAAAGAGTCTAGTTAAGTAGGCTTGATGAACTCACCTTTGTTGGAGCCGGCAGCGCTCTTGTCAGTGCAGCCGAGCGCCCGGGTGAAGTGCTCGTCCACCACGCTGGCCACGTCGCCCGAGTAGTGCGTGAACACCACGCAGTTGGCCGACACGTACTGCGCGCGCGAGCCGCCCGCCGCGCCCTGGCAGCTGCTGTCATCGTCGTCATCGTCGACCGCTCCGGCCGCTGTGGAAGAAGGCGAGGGTTCACAACGAGAATTACTTTGGCTTTGGTGTTTCTACAAACACATTGGCCCCGTTAAAAGCATCGGACTTTCATCACAATCATACTAAATACCTCCGTATAGTGACGAAATTGTGTTTGCTCTGATTTCGTCCCAGTTCTCGATGGCTCCGGCCGCTGTGAGCGACAACAAAGAGTTGGATTTGAAATACGCTTAATTTGTGGTATCTTAGCAATTTAAGATGGTGATAGCGATTATATAAGAAAAGTGTGCGGTTATTTTGCTATGACCGTCGTTGGCTCCGGCCGGTATGAACGAAGACAAAGAATTTAGCCTTGGTTTAGGTGATCTTTTAGCGTATTGAAGAAGGCTCCACTTTCGCTTTATAGTGATTGAAAACATTCAAGGCTCTAAATTATAATAGGCAAAGGGTTTCACTAACTTGGTCATCGTAATTAATGGCTCTGATGTAAATAGAAAGCAAACAGTTAGGAAATGAAATGCAATTAAAGTTGATAGTTTTAACAACACATTATCAAATGAATACCACTTAAAGACATTGAAAGGAGACTAACGACGTAACATACAAAATTTTGCGCTGATTTGGTTGGTGGCAAAGAGTTACAAAATGTAATTCACAATGTAAGGTAGTTGTATCAACACATTGGCACTGTTAAAATGAAATGATTTAGGCCTAATGCGATAAAATGCCTGATTTATAAAATTGACTTATAATTTAATGAGTATTGATTTATCCCGATGACAGCTGAAGGGCGTGTTTGTAAGGGTCATCAACACTTCGATGCTGTCTGGAATCTAACAGCACCAACATATAACAACAACATACTCGTGAAGTAATGCACCGCGTGGGATTCGAACCTCCTACCACAAAAAGTCAATTGCATAGATCACTACACTACTTTAGATCTTAGTTTGTCACAGCTAATTGATGGCGGGAAGACTACCACATCCACGGAAACTTCAAGTAAAAACTGTGAGTTTATTGAATGAAACTTCCGTTCCAAGAAAAAGTATTGCTGGTCAGTACCTTCAATCACTCGACTTTTAGAGTAGACCTTTTGATGCAGTTACTGTAGGAACCGGCTTCTGAGCTTCCATCCAATCAACGATTCATCATTTACTCACAAATAATTATACGAAACACATCTTCCGACCTCTTAAAAACATCTATTGTCTTTCCCTGGCCAACAATCAGTCAGTGGTGAGTATGTAATTATTCACATTACCTCTTTTAAAAAGTTGCAAATTTCCAATACGGATTGCTACAGGCTATAAACATTCATTTAACAGTGGAATAACTAGTTTTCCAAGTTGTTCTCTGACTAGGGAATGGAAAATGGAAATTAAGTGTCTTCACGTATACGGCGCATCACTACTAATTTTACTGTAAAAAAACTGTATATAAGTGGTTACCAACATTTCAATGAACTTTTTTAATACTTCGTTATAATTTTGTGCGTGGTATATTGTATTTTTTAAAATCTACTTTGGTACCTACATCAATAACCAAATGCAGGTAGGTTTCGAAATTATAGTGATATTTTTACACAATATGAAAAAGATTATATTTTAACGACATACATATTTATGTATATATTTTTTTTATTTACGTAAGCTTAGTATTTACCAAATACAAATCAGAAATTGGCCTTATTTGGGTCCGCTATATGTATAATATGACTTTTGTTTTTTTAAGTGTTAGTGTGTTCAAAAAATACCTTAAACATTTTGCTTTTTTTTGACAGTCATATATTTACAATTTTTTGTTTGAAATAGGGGGTTATTTCCTTATCTTATAAACACTACATTTATTGTTTTTTTGAGAATCGATTGCGAAAGTATTAGTTAAAAAGAAAAAAAAACTATCACTGAGAGCTTTATGCGTTTATTTTTAATCAATTATTGGTATTTTCAAAATAATTTTAAATGGCTTTGTTTTGTAGTAATTAGGGTTTAATGATTTTTGTCTAAATCTTACCGTAAGGTGGCGCCCATATTAAAAATGTGGCGAAACTTTGAACTTATTATCTAGCATGTTTTCTTACCTTCGGGTTATGTTCTTTTCTGACAACAGAGGGTATTTTAAATTAAATACTTAAAAATGCAGTTGAAAAAAGATACTCCATTTCTTTGAAATCTTCTCACAGGTATAAATCCCTTCGAGTGAATTTTACGAGGAATTTGTAAAAATATCCAATATTGATTTATGATCGTCTCTGCAAACCATATAATATTATTGTATGCAGATTTATTATATCTGCATGCCTTTTTCAATACTCAAGCATACATTTGTTAAAATTAAACATTTTTTTCGTATCGGGCGATACTGAGTGGATCTACCACTTCAAAACATTTTTAAAATATTTTTTTGTGAATACCGCACAAGAGTCTCCACTGCTCCCAACCGGGGTATGTTGTGAGGCTGAAGATAATGGGGAGGGGAAGGAGATGGGGAAAAAGAAAGTTGGGAAGTACCTGGCTATTCAGATCTAGTCACCAAACACGGCTAATGCCATTTCAAGCAAATTTTAACCAAATCCTGTACTGTGTGACAAATTCAGAAAGTCAATTTTTTAAATTTTGCTCCCATGCCCTATATCGGAAAAAAAAACTAAAAAATAAATCAAAATTATAATTTTAAGTTAATAAGTGTGTCTATCTGATGGAACCTGCCAGGTTAGTATGTTCCTGTATATTTCCTTATTTGAACTAGGAAATATTATCTAATAATAGAACATAAGATCTGTACAGCGTCCTTGAGGTGATTTTTCACAAAAACGGCGCTATACAAATCATCCAAATATTATTATTACTAAGCAATGTTCCGATTCTGAATAGTGGTCTTTCACCAGGGCGATGATACTTAAAGTATCTAACACTCTGTAACGCGCCGCAAATATACTTTTTATTATTTTAATATGAATTAAATGCGTTATGACACATATTAATTAAATAAAAGTTATTGGCGCACGCCGGGTTTGAACTTGCGACCTTTGGATTCGTAGTCGAGCGTCTTACCACTCGACCAAGGAGGCGGTCCAAATACAGCATATAAAAAATCCCGCAAATACACTTTACGAGTAAATACCTATCAGTCAAATTTCGAGCGGCTATTTTGTACGCTGTCGCAACGCTGGCTGCGGGCGAAAATAAAGGTCCCGCGCCATCGCGTTCAAACCTTTTGAATTAGTTTTAAATCGTTATATCTTCGAAAATAATGTACATATTTTAATAAAAAAATTCTACGTAGTACTCAGCACACCCCTGTTTTAAAATTATTTACCTAAAATCAAATAAAATTAGTAATGCAACTCAATTAACCGAAAACAAGTCAGTGTCGAAGTGTCAGTGCTGGGTCATTAATAATGAAAAGCTCATTTTGGTTCAATTTTTTAATTATATTTTATTTATTTTATCAAGACGCTTAGATATTGCCTATTATCTTATGTTTCGGGTGTCGCTCGGATGGTCGGAAATAATCGTGTGACATCGGAAATTGCCCCGCCCTCAAATCCTAACACTTCTCGCGGTACCCTTGTAGCTTATCTTAGCCCTTAGGTGCCCAGAATGCCCATTACGGTAAATTTTTATGGTCGGTGGCATTTTTCGGTCATTGGTGTCTACCGCTCGCCCGGTATGTTTATTTATCAAAAGTACAAAAATAATACAGTAAGTAAACAATCATACGGTATATACTATTATTAACTTTAGTTTTACAGATTCATGTGAAATAGATACGGAAAGATCGTGAAATTTATTAGCATCTTTCGTTGTATCTGCAGAAAATTATTTAAATACAAGAAACATAAATGATCAATTAGCCCCGCGGGTAGCGGTGACGTAATAATAATAATACTAATATTTGGACGATTTGTATAGCGCCGTTTTTGTGAAAAATCCTCAAGGGCGCTGAACAGATCTTACTTTCTATCGTTATATATTAATTTCTAGTTTAAAAAGAAAATATACAGGAACATACTTACCTGGCAGGTCCCATCAGATAGACACAATTATGAACTTAAAATTATGAACATTTGCATCGAAATTTGGACTTTCTATCATACAGTACAGGATTTGGTTGAAGACATATCTAAAGGTGATTCGTAAACAGATTATGTTGACGGAAAAAAGTTTTCAGTTTGGACCGAAAATTCTGTTGGGCTCGTTATACATCTTAGTTCCGGAGGGAGTTCATTCCAAGCCTTCGGCCCCGAAACTCCGAAAGTAGATTACTATTATTATTTTTCTGTGATTTATTGAACATGTCGTTGTATCCGCGGAAATCATAAACTGACGGAAATCACGTCCGATACAACCATATAGAAACATCCCGCAAATACACTATACTCCTATGTACCTATCAGTCAATGAACACATTTCGAGCGGCTATTTTGTACGCTGGCTCCGGGCGAAAATAAAGGTCCCGCGCCATGGGTTGCGAATATTTTAAATTAATTTTAAATCGCTATATCTTCGAAAATAATGTACATATTTTAATAAAAAGAAATCTACGTAGTACTCAGCACCTTCCTGTTTTAAAACTATTTACGGAAAATTGAATAAAATTAGTAATGCAACGCAATTAACCGAAAACAAAGTCAGTGTTGGGTCATTAATAATGGAAAGTTCATTATGGTTCAATTTTTTTTTTGGTATAAATAATAATAATAATAGTAAATGGATAACTTTTATAGCGCCGTTTTTGTGGGAAAATCACCTCAAGGGCGCAAGCATGTATTTTACAAATTTTGCAAATTATTACTATTTTCACTTAGTTCAAATCATTACTAAAATAATAATAATAATTGTCGTATTTTGTTGTTTTTTATTTTATTTTTGTTATAACGATCTTTAGTATTTACAGCATTTTTGACATAGACTGGTTCCCTTATATTCATACCGCGCTGAATGCGACTATCGGCTAATTCTGGTAATAGTGATTCTGTATAGAAGTTTGTTAGCCGTGGTATTACTTCCAACTCAAAATGTGTTGTTTTCTATGTTGTGTTTCGGGTGTCGCTCGGATGATTTGCCGAAACTCGCCGAAAAAATCTGGTCGGAAGAAGCCACGCCCCCAAATCCTGACTCGCGGTAGCCATCTTACGGATTATAACAAAACTTTTAGAATAAAGAATTCTCTCGAAATCCATACTAGTAATCGATGTATTCAACAGATGCTCAAATGTAGATTTGTGATGAAAAGGCAAAAATGATCGTGGTTGAAGAACAGATAAAAATGAATACCAATAAAAACACGTATAATGTTATGCACGTGTGAAGTGTGGACACTGCAAAACTGGTCAAGACGTTGTTTTGAGAAAGGAGGTCTACTCTAAGAGGTGAAGCATATAAAAATAATATATAAACAACGGCTAAATACCCTAAAACTCAAAAAAATTGCTTTGGGTGTTTACTGACCAGATCTGAATAGCCTGATATTTCTCAACCTTCTTCATCCCCATTTCATTACCCTCCCTACTTATTTTAGACTCAAAACACACCCCAATTGGAGATTCGATAGCTCCACTAGCTCCGGGCAGCTGTTATTCTTGTGTGGTATTCACACAAATAAATAAGGTTTAGTATAATTTCCTACCTATGCATGCACATATCATTGGTAGCTCCAAAGTATCGTTGGAATAAGAAAAAACAAGAAGTAAGAATAATATTTGCTGTTCTTAATCATGAATATAATAAGTAAATTACGTACTTGAGGTATATTTGATGTTACCTTCAGCACTAGTCCTTCCGTGCAGGCTGAGGTCCTCCTCCTTGGCCCGGAGGCGGGGCGCAGGTCGGGGGGGGCTGCCCGCCGGGGAGGGGCCTCCACCGGAGCTCACCGAGGCCCCGGAGCCACCCGTGGCCCCCACGGCACCGGCAGCGCCATAAACATCCTGGGACAGGGGCTGGGAGGACTGCACGTTGAACTGGATGGGAGGAAAACACAAAAAAATTATTAAGATTGTTTCATCAGATTGTCATCTGTTCTTAGCTTTCATTCATTATAGGGGCTGGAGTGGTAACTGGAAAAAAACTCCACACAATTCTGTCTTGGTACGTCTATAGCCAATCAAAAGACTTAACTTTATTAGTAGACTGAGTGCCGTGAGGCGCGTGTGTATAAAAACAAATACGACATTATTGCGAATGTGGAGATTCTAAAATAATGCCAGGTCGACTTAAACGTAATGAACAAATTTAAGAAGTGGACGCTGATGTGAGCAAAGTTAGAAGTATGTGCCAAAAGAGAGTCGTGTGGTGCTGAATGTTCTCTGCCTACCCTTGCAAAGAAATGATTCGATGTTAAGTTTGTTACAAAAAATCAAGAAGTAAACTTTTCTGTGGTGTGGGTACCAACATATTCGATAAATGATATCTTTACCGATATAAAAGGCGATCTCTAGGTTCCTGTTACTATTCAGGTTAGTTAGGTAGAAAGTAACCGTAGATGTGTTAATTATTGCTTCCTACCTGTTCCAAGTACCTATAAGCATCATACGAGTACATTGCAGTTTTTATGGCGTTTTCCGCATTATCTTGAGTATTTATTGCCGTTCATGTATACATGGAACCATTTTAAAACTCTTTGGTGTTCATAATTATGTGACTATGTGAGCCAATAAAATTTATAAGCTGAAATCTAATATGATCCTTTTGTCTACATCTAAATTCTAACTGATTAGCCACCAAGATGTCACCTGTCTTGGCACATACCTACTTCTTGCTTCATCCATATGCATACACCGTTTCACACATACTCGTATGTTCTTCCAACTATTGGCACGCCCAACTCACATTTTCCGAATATTCCACTCTACCGCCATCCGCTTTTCACGGACAAGCAAATTAACATTTCGCTTATTTATTTATTTATAAATTAACGGACTAAAATTCAATTACAAAAAAATGAAAAAAAGAGCAACGGAGAAAGAACAGCACATACATAATATTAAATGAAGCAATGAAAAAAATAGGATAAAATATACATAAGAAAGAACATTCAAGACAAGGTCAAGTCAAAGTTTTGGTAGAGTCATAAAGAATGACAAAAAGCATTAAGACTGCTACCAAAAATTTCAAGACCATGGCTTGAGTTAAAAAGTCTCGACATTCTTGACAGTGGAGAATGATACCCATAATTAGTAGAGTGATGATTAAGGAACAGCAAATTCATTGTTTCTGGGTCTACGGCAAGGAATGTTGAACTGGATGTGTTGCAACAGAGAAGGTGAATCTATAAAACAATTTAAAAAATTGAAAATGCAAATTAAATCAAAACCTTTCCTGCGATTTTCTAATGAAGAAATTTTCAATGATTGTTCAATTTCGTCATATGAATAATCGGCCTATATACGTAGTTTTACCAAACATTCGCCTTGGGATCTTATTTATACTGAATTCAGTCTACACCCTTCTTATGTCAGTTCCTTATCTCATTGCTATAGATCAAAGCTGGTATCAGAACTCAAATGTGAATTGGTAGCCACACGTTGATAACTCAAACTTCATATTTTGTTCAAATAAAAAATTAAAGAAATCGAATCAAAGTACGTATATAAATAAATAAAGGAGAGAATTGTTAACACGCTTTTTATTCGGATCACATCCCCTTTATGATTCCCACCCATCAATCCTCCGTCTTCCGTTACCACGTGGCTCACCACCGCCACCGACCAGCTCGAAAGACAGTATTATTATCCAAAAGTCGACAGCTTGATTGTTTGCACTTGAGGTGAAATATCACAAAACTGCGCTATATAAGTTCACTGTTATTACTATTATTGTTTGCAATTATTACGTGTGTTCTGTGCTCCCGGCTGCGGCCACTCTTCCCTCGCCCCCTGCCCCGCCCCTCGTTGCTTGTGGCAGGCAAGCCGGGTAAAAAGCCGCCCGGTGCACTATTAACTGAGGAAGCAAAATGGCTGGCGGATATATCTCGGTCTACGTGGAAATGCGATCGAAAAAATGCAAGCGAAACGTGCGTTTACTGTTTTTATCATAATAAATATAATATATGAAACTTTTAGTAACCGTATAAAAGTGAGCTTATTGGCTCCCAGCAATATTTTATCGTAGAAACCGAAAAGAAAATCATACAAGGAAAAAAAAACCACAGCAAAAATCTGGTGAAAACGGATATTGTTTTATCAGTTTTGACATAGTAAAGCGCCCTCGAAGTTATTTTCCCACGTAAACGGGCGCTAAAGAAGCAATCAATTTATTATAGTTATGGTTATTTAATTTATTTAGTATGATAATTTTTGTTAGATTGGTCAACAGGCTCCATCAATATATTTTGTAAATAAGCCCAATACGACCATTTAGTTTAGTTATTTATTTATATATCTCTACTGTCCATTATAATAACACCCTCACACTCCTATTTAACATGCAACCTTTGAGAATCGACAACTTCACTCACAACATTCATGTTTCCGAAGGATGTGCCTCAAATATCACTCTCACTATTCGTGTTTTCTATCTGGACTGGGAAATCACAACACACTAACTGTGCACTTCCAATCCCTAAGTGATGATTTTCATTTTTTTTTTCAGAATGGTAAAAACAGATTCATCTTTCTTTCATTTAATAATGATTTGTAATGGGCATTGAATAAAGTAGTTTTATTATTTCATTCACGTTAGTTTATTTTTTCCTTAGATTTTTTCCCAAACTAACTAACTAACTAACCATCACGCCGTTTCTCCGCAGGGGTAGGCAGAGAGGACGGAGCACCAAACAACTGTGTCTTGGCATATACTCCTTGCTTCATTCATCGTCTTTACATGTTATTCTGACTCTTCACATGACCCCATTCAAGTATTTCTTCTTTTTTTTTTTAAAGAAAGACAAACATTCCCCGGGTTACAAACAACCTGACAATATTTGAAAAACTCCTACTGCCATCATAAGAAGCGGAAGATGTTGCTTGTGCAATGATGGAGGACTTAGCCAGTAGAGGAATTGAATGCACGAAGCCCGGGTGGGAATCCGACGCGTTTGTCCACTCAGCTACCGACTGGTCAAATTTGATTCATTTGATCGTGCCATGTCTTCCTCGGGCCTCCTCGACTTCTTCTTCCATTCACTTTCGCATCATATATTCTTTTCACTCTCCTTTCTTTCGTTCATTCGCTCTACATGCCTGAACCATGTAAGCGTCCTTTCTTGATCCTATTCATTACGCTATACATCAGCCTTGCTTTTCTTTCCGGATATCCACATTTTTAACACGGTCATACATGGTTTTACCGCACATACGTCTCAGGGATTTCATTTCCACAGAATTCAGTCTGTGTTCATCCTTCCTCTGCCAGTTCCATGCCTCACTGCCATACATTATGGTTCGTATAAGCACTCCTGGACTGCTAGCTTCGCTTCTTTGGACAATTTTTTATTTGCGCCAACAGCGTCAGTCCTCCATTAATGTAGTTTTCTGCATTCACCCTTCTTTCAATATCCAAAAATAAAGCTGTTTCAAAATGTACAGGCGGAAACTTCAGCATTCAATGCAACTAAACTGCAAAATGTATCGTGTGATCGTTTAATAATAATTTGTGTTTTTTCAATGCCATTAGTAAATCTACCAGTAAATAACTAGGCCAGTGTGGGTTGGAACATCCAGCGAACAATTCGGCCGCTTTGAAGTCGGCAAAAAGCTAACCTCTCTTAATGTTTGACGAAAGCTATTCTGGCTAGGTGCGGTTTTGATCCTAATGCCTGCGCGGTGAAAAGTTAAAGCATTCCGCGCATTGCGACCTGCGCACAGCCTTTTTGCGCGCGCGCATGCAACCGCTGTTGCCGTTAATAATGTGCGCCAAATATACCTGGTGAGTCTAATCATAAGCTTCATAAAAAAAATGATCTGACATCCAGGGTTGAAGTTTTTCGTTAAAAAGACTAGGTATAAATATTTTTAGCTGAAGGGGAATAAGGCAGTTTGTTGCCCGCTGCTGTCATATGTGCATAAGTGTTTTTCTCACCCTTTCGAGGATATAACTTTTTTTTAAGACCTACTTAGGTAAATCTAAATTTCACCATCAATAACAAGGTTATATTTGTTAATTCAAACATGATTTTTTAATCGCGAAGGGACCAACCAAATTTATAATTCTTATAGCCATTACTCGTTATAAACTTTGTAAAAGTACCTACCTACTAATATCGTTACTACCAGGGTATGAAAGCTTGCATATTATAAAGCAATGCATTTTTCAGTTGAAAAGTTAATTCTCAAGGGAATCTCAAAATTTTTAATAAAGTATTGACCATCGGATTTTGATAGAAATTTTGCCCATTTAGAGAGACAAATCATGGATATAAACCCTCAAAAAACGTGATTTGCAGAAAGTCAAACCATGCCGGGCGGGCCATTTTCGACTTGTTTATGACATTGTTTAACTGTTTCCAGTGGGTTTTTCTCATACCCGGGCGCATTGAATTGTGATAGTTTGGACGTTATATCAGTGAAGCGACCTCGGGTTATAACCCCACACGATTGTATGAAAATAAGCCCGAACCACTACTTTAGCTGTATGAGGCTCTAAGTGCCAAAAATTAACAACTTTTTTTTTTACAGAATCATTTTGGTGATGGAAATAAAATACGGATCTTTCCCATGTCTTTTAAAAATTTTCAGTTTAAGTGTTTGGGCCAATTGTTGTTGCGATTGGGTTGGGTCTTCGTCCAACGCCTGAAATTCCTCGTCATCGAACTTTTCGTTGCACCAGGATGTTCATTGTCTATTAAATCGAAATCTCCACTTTTAAATTGACAAAACCATGTCTCGCTGTGCATAGAACATGTTCACCATAAGTTTCTACCAGCAACCGATGAGCTTTAACTGCTTTTTTTTCTTTTGATGAAATAAGAAAAGCAACGAATGCCGCAAATGCGATTTACTTCGTGAAACTCGACATATTCACTGAGGTAAACTAACACTATTTTTTTGGCAGAATGTAACTTGTGTATTTTTGAAGGTTAATGTCCATGGAAAAATATGACATAGATGTCAAATCATAGAAATGTATACATATCTCTTGCGACATCTATGAGCGAAACCGGCAAACTTCAACTAACACCCCGTATAAGTAACTTAGCAGGGTTTTGGTTAATTATAATAGAAATATATTTTTTTACTTGTACACATTGTACATGTTTGGCGGCCTGTACGGTCGAGTGGTGAGACGCTCGACTCTAAATCCAGAGGTCGCGGGTTCAAACCCCGCGTGCGCAAATAATTCATATGTGTCATAACACATTTAATTGATATAAAATAATGTATAGTTTATTTGCGGCACGTTTCAGAGTGGTAGATATACGTAAGTAAGTATCGCCCTGGTGAAAGACCACCATTCAGAATTAAAACGTTGCTTGAAATGGCTTCAGCCTTGTTTGATGACCAGATCTGAATAGCCAGATTCTTTACAACCTTGCTCTTCCCCATATTCTCCCCCCTCCCTCCACTATCTTCAACCTCACAAAGTACCCCGATTGGGGATGCCATAGTCTCACTAGCTCTAAACGGTTGGGAACAGTTGGGACTCTTGAATAATATATTAAAAAAACCACGAACAGAACTTATTCAAAAAAAGTATGACTGAGAATACGGGACGAAATTGCAGAAAGCAACTACCGAAACATTTGAAATAACTATATTAATGGTGGCATATTTATTTTCAGAGCTAAACAAATCTAAAGTAATACAAACGAGTTTATTTTTAAACTCAAGTCAGCGTATAATTATACCGCTCTGAAAAAACATTCATGACAGCACTTTCATCAGTTCATCCGTTTTATTAATCATACTCAACTTAATAAAGGTGCTAATTTATAGGCTAGCTTCGTTTTGGGTTCGTGAAAACATTCACTAGCGAGTTGATAAAAAGTCAATTTTATGCGTTCAAAACGCCGCGTCTGTCGCCATGATTAATTAAATCTATTAATAATGAAAGCAGGAAATATTGCCGAGAATGTTTGAACTTTGATGTGGTGCTTTGGAGGATATTTCATTATTATAATTAGGGGCGGTTCCCCAATACTCCAGAATAATAATACATTCCTATGGCCCTGATATGCAAATGATCCTTCCACGTTGATTACGTTTAGTTGCTTATGATTATAATAATATTACGATTGCATCACAAACAAAAATAAATAAAAATGTTATATTAATGAATGGAATATATAAATACCTAGAAAACAATGTGTATTCATGGTCTCTAATTGGAGGCTCTATGAAAGAGCTTTGAGTAAGAGGCGTGAGTTGAAAATTATTCTGTAAGCTTTCTGGAATTTAAATTAACTTTCCTTTTTGAGTTGTATCTATGATAATGAGCCTATTGGTGTATTCTAACTGAGTTCTTTTGTAGAAAATCACCTGAATGGCGCATAAATCAGGCAGATAAGCGGAATATTATCTATGAGGCCAATTCAGAAAAAAACTATAAATTACCTCTCACGTGTAAGTAAAAATAATCAAAGGCGAAGATATGAATTCCTACATAACGTATAATAAACTTATTTTTTGAGACATGTATAACGGATAAAAGGGTGTATTGACGGGAGAATTTTCGAAGCGCAAGTGAGTGGAAGTATAATTCAGGTACGTCCCAGAATTGATTCAAAATACTTGAGTTGAGTCATTTTTAGTATCTGAACAACAAAAAGTATTTAGAGAGGGTTTTTTGTAAAGATAGGGTTTTGTGGCGTTCCATCTTTTCTGCGTACTCCTGAAGAGATTCATTTTGATAACTTCCATCTTTAAACACCTACGGAGGATAGATCATCCCATGCAGCCAACAGCCCAGTAGAACAGGGCTCGTGGTACTGGCAGCGGATAGTTGAGATCTTCAAGTATGCCTCTGCGAAGAAGACTAAACTAAAAGCTGGTTATTTGTTTTGTGCTGTCATTTGTAACAGTACTTTTTTTTTTAAAACGAAATTATCACGTTACAAACGAAAATTATATTTATATTATATTTTTCAAATTTAACAAAAAAATTGCAGGCAGTAGTGAAAATAACGTGAATGAAGAAAAACTCGTTCTCGAATCATTATGATTTCCATTTTGAATCTCTTCTCACCAACCCTTGACGTCTGGAATATCCGGGAAAACACAACTATTATCACCAAGAAAAGGCAATTCCAGCACGAGCTTTGAAGCTTTCAAGTATTCATTTTACTATTTTATTCAACAGTAATATATTTATTCTTCCCCACCGATTTAATCATTTACAGGTTTGTTCTATGAGCAGAATGATAGAATAATCAATAATTACGCTGTCTTAGATAGTCATTAGGAACGTAGAGATTAACGCGCTCCAAAATGAGTGAATTCTCTATCCAACTTCGCAGTAGTCCAAAAAAGTGGGTGACGGCATACCTCTCCCCTCGTGTAGAGAAATCTCAAAAATCCTTTTCTGAACTATCTCCAATATGAGGGAAGTATCCCATCACGTAAGGTTTCCAATTAGAAAAGTAAGCTTACTTTTCATAAACAATTCCAAGATTCTTCATGGTAGAAACACATTTGAGATTATGACTGAGGATATTATACCTGCGGTAGGTAAAATTAAATGCTCTCGTGACAGACAGGACTACACATTTCGAAATATTGAAATGATGCTGGTTTCGTTGAATTCATTCAGAAATGTTATTGACATCGGCTTGAGGGTGCAAGCAATTATCAAAATTTCAAATTTGTAAGTATTTTGAGATCGTCTGCAAAAACGAGAACTTAATAAGACTAGAAAAATTGATTATTTCAGCAATATCATTAATGAAAATAGAAAAGAGAAGTGGCACCAAGATTGACCTTTGGGAAACTCCAAAAAAACGGAAAACTTTTCAGATTAGAATATTCCGTGTGTGACAAATTGCTTTCTGTTTCCGAGGTAACTTTAAGAAAATTCTAGCATGTGAAGGGAGAAACCCATTTGTGTAAAGTTTTGTGGGCAAGATATCGCAATTCAGGGTATCAAGGGCTCTGAAGAAATCATTATACGAACAGTCTACTTGGTATCCGCTACCTAGGGACCTAGCAACATGGTCAGAGAATATCATCAGATTAGTTTATGTGGATCTTCTTCTTCTGAAACCATGCTATATGGGGGTAATTTGCGCGTCTATTTAAGGCAAAATGAATTTATAAATTGAATTATACAATATGACATGCTCGTTCTTTGCTACCAACACCGAGACACTAAAATCCGTCAAGTGGAGAGTTTATGGAAAAGAGATATTTCCAACCTGCATTGATAATAATTTATATTCTGCTATTTTTTTTATTTACCTGTAATTTATTGCATTATTTAATTTCATATAAGAATGTTCGATCACCATAATACGAGTATGCACATAGCGTTGTGGGTTATACATATGTATTTTTTAATTTTTTTTTTGTAAATCATCCATAAACAATCTTGTGTTGAACAATGAAATAAAACATTTTACATTTGTTAGTGAGATTTTAATGTTACCTTTTCTATAGAAATCGTAGGAAAATATATTGTTGCCGTCGGAAATCAAATTATTTCGGTGCCTTCAAAGAAAAATACCCTGTAGAGAATTTGAAAGAATATCAAAAAGTGAACCTGTGTTGGCACATATTCCTACACTAATGCCGGTACACTAAGTAATAAAACACACACAAGCATGTCAGAAAACAAATAAATTTCAACCTATTTATAAAACAGTCTATTTTTAATCCGAGATAATAAAAACGCGACACTAACTGTCCCCGAGTGTGACAATGAAAAAATGAAACCGCGAGTGTGTCCAATTTGAATAATACAGCTCCATCGAAAAATATGCAAGGAATGTGAACTTTACGAATTTAAGGCATTCTTCGGCCGTTTGATCCTAATTGATTGCTGAAATCATTCGCATATTTAAGTCGGCTTAAATATGTAGTAGGTAGGTATTTCCGAGGTGGCTAGATGAAACAACATTCGTTAGGAAGGAACTCTTTAACGGGTCAATGCCTCCGAGATTACCACATCCCAACTTGATTAATTTCATTCAATTAACGAACGAAATAGTAATCTATTTTATAGAACTTGTAGAAAATGAATTATCATTTTATAGATTTCTACAAATAGCATTCTATGTTGACATAATTTAACCACTAAGCAGCTGGGAAGAGGCAATACGCAGAGAGGATTAACCGCCAAACAACTCTGTTTTGGTGACGTTTTGGTACACACTCATTCACCTTCATACACGTTTAGATGTATATACTTTTCAATTATACCGACTCTCGACCTGACCCAAATTAATTTTACCTACCCACCGCATAATAATAACGTTATTAAAAATTGAAAAACAGTTCACTTATGTTGTTAGATTGGGTATTCTTATAATGTTGAAATATCATATATCTGTTTAATATAGAGGTTAATCCAATAGTTTTATTACACATTGGTAGTTAACATCAGTGAAAAATATCATCCATCTCTAAAAATCGTTCTGCGAAATATTTTAAATGTTCAATCTAATCTATTGAGCTATACTCAAAGTGAATATTTGCAAAATATTCTAACTTAACTATTCTTTACGGGTGCAAACCTTTAAAGAATTAAGTCATTTTGGAGTTGAATATCTTAAATTATGTATACTTATTAATCATAACAAATAATATTATTCAACGTTTCAGGTTTTTAGGGGAATTTATGGCAAATCTAAATAGAGTGATACTGTGGTTTAAGGTCAAACAGGGTAATTTTATGGAATGTAGTAGGTATGTCAATTCATTAAGTTTTGTGTTCTCTTTCACAATAAAACTATTATAACTCTACCTTTTACATAAATGCTACAACAAACAAAAAGAATAGTTTAAAATTCTGACAGCTATCACGTAAATTTGAGCTTGCCCCGCGCAATCAGCATTTTTTATTGAATATTACTGTTGGTAGACTATAGTGTAACTGATAAATAGCAGTGTGTTACGTTGAAAAAAGTGAAAATGCTATACCTAAAAAATACGCGATTATTTTTATACGCTTAGATTTTAAGGGTAAAGTGAATGAGTTAATACCATAGTGTCACTGTGACGACTAATTAATTTCCATAGACAAATGATCAAGTTGTATATAATTTTTGTCCATAGACTTTTTTTTCAAAATTATTATTTTAAATAAATAAATATACGATATTTTTTTAGCAAAGCATTTAATCTTCTGAGTTCTTAATTTTTAAATATGTAAGTACGCTAACGGTAAGATTGCAACATTTTTTTATTTAACTAAATAAAATAGTCTTCTTAAATTCAAAATGCATCGGCCCAAAAAACGATCTCTAGACACGATGATGTCTCCTTATACCGAGAAAACTAGAGGAAAATGCGTCTCGACTAAGAGTATAGATGAGAACATTTCGAACGCCCCTGAAGCGGAGTATCCTCGCACTTCTGGAGTGTATGTGTTTAATGAAACCCGAGCTCATCTGACAGCCCTACAAGGCGTCTTGGCAAAGAATCAGTCGGTGGTCTCGAAGGATCTGCAATTGAGAATCTCCAGGAATGTATCTGAAATTTATAGATCCGTTTCTCAGCTGCTGTTGGAGCGCGAGACAATGCGTTTGCATTTAGCGACAACTGCTGCTCAACTACGAATGGCGAGAATCAATCAATACGTCACAAAAGAGCAAAACCAAGAGCTGAATCAAAAAATTGTATTATGCGGAGAGTAGCAACTGCAACGGAGACAACGGAGGCAAGCTCATTTGCTGACACTTGTCATCGTGTTTATGAGATGCCTGTCACCGTACGCAAACTGTTTGTTGAACAGGATAAGTCTTCGTGAACTGGACTTAGTGCCGCGTCAGAGACTTTGTTGAATCTTCCGTCTGCACTAAGTATCAGTTGATTGGACACTCTTACAAACATTGCAGATATCAACATAGATATGGGCACTTTGCCTAAGAAAATCACATTCGCAAAACCTGCCCAAACGCCGCCGTCAAACCAGTGTGCGCTAAGTGCACCAGATTTGGTAAGCCCGCTGCTCATTTGACTTGGAGACGGGGACAACTGCCCGGCCTACAAAGCTGCACTTAAAAAGGACCTCGCTACAATCGACTATGGAGTGTAATCGTACGTGAACACAAGTGCCTTACTATTGACGACTACAGTTCTGTGGAGAGCTGTCTGAGAATTGTGTATATGAATGCGAAAAGTACACAAAACAAGTTTGACGGGGTTGAAGAAAAATTCAGAAGATTACGCGGTACTGTACATGCCCTTGTCATCACTGAAACGTAGCTTTATGTTGAAGAAGAAAAATATTTGGCTTAAATTATTGCAATAGTGCTTTTGTTTCTCGCCCGAATGAAGGAAGAGGCGGTGTAGCAATATATGTGCTGGATACTATGAAATGCTCCATCATTGAGAAAATTCCAACGAAAATTTCTTTTTGGGTATAGGTAAGCGTTTGTAGCAGTGATAGGAAACCATTCGGAGACTTCAACATCCACACTTCTTTAACCACATATTCGGTGATTTACTATCATAGTAAAAATTTGAGTGATATTAAAGTTCAAATGAACAAAGATGTTGCAAATCTAGCGAAATGGCTGCGAATAAATAAATTGAGCCGCAATATTAAAAAAACCCACTATTTAACTTTTGGGAAAAAAATACGTATTAATTTCGTAATTAAGTAACGAATAATAATATTTGGATAATTTGTATAGCGTCGTTTTTTGTGAAAAATCACCCCAAGGGCGCTGCGTAACGAAATACTTAGAGTTACTCATAGACTTAAAACTTTTGTGGAACTTCCGTGTTGATCACATGTTAACCTAAGATTTCCCCGATAACTGGTGTACCATATCGACTCCAAGGCTTCCCCTCTTTACGTATTTACTTAGCGCTACGTATTATTCTATGATCTCCACTCTTATTTGATTTATCTACTCGTATTTGGGGCACCATTACTAAGAAACAATGATCAGAAATACAAATTATTCAAAACAAAGTCATTAGAAATATATACCATCCACTATGAAATATTCATGTCAAAGATATATATTCACATTCACAAATTCTTCCTTTTACGATTTTGTCAAAATATAGCATTACAACTGCCATATTTTAAATAATTAAACGCTCGTTACACACCAACATTAAGCTAGCTTTTAGTTCCGACATACACTAGCACAAAGCAGGATCACAAAATCGAATACACTTCGTCATCTACTCACACAACTAAATTTGCAATCCTTACAATACATCGCATATATACAATTCAACACATTACCCAATGAATTAAAAATACCAGTGTAAAAAATTTTGGCAAAAGCACTTTTTCAACGGATATTTTCTCAACAATTTTATAAATCAGTCATATATTTTGTAAAACTTCTGTGTGGTTGAATATCTTTCTTATTGTATTTACGATTTTTATTTAATTTATTTATTTCTACTCTTATGAAACTCTTTTTAATGTATTCACTCGCTTGTTCCCTTTTCTTTTCTACTCTATTTTTAAAAATATATGTCTTTGTAAAAATATTATTCCCTTTTTTAATAATTTTATCCTTTTGGATTGAGTTTTTTTTAACTCTTATGGAATAATACACCAATTGTTTGATGTACTATATTATGATTCAAAAATAAATAAATACTCTATAAAATGTGAAACACCATACCTTACACGCAATGAAAGCTGAAATATTTTTGTTCGGGTTCTTTTTTTTAATGAACCTTTCTTAGGTTTGTGTCGTAATTTCTCAAATAATATAATATTCGTAAGTTTTATTTTATTTTTACGATTGAGACTTTTTTTCTATATGTTTTGTTTATAACTATTTTTTCACCTTTAGTGATAATGTTTTTGCACTGAAGTAATTTATTTTTTTCAGTCAGCTCACAGAGAACGAATGTTTTTTTCGATCAATGTGTCACCTAGTGTTGTTTGCATCAATGTGTGAATGCATGAATCTGTATTAAATGTGTACAACTCCTGCACTTGCCTGTTTTATAATCACGCACACAACACATCGCACTGCATTATTAACACTTTTGTTAAGCACGTACTGCTTCACTGAACTGACGCGGCGACCTTCAGTCGGACGTCTGTGATATATTGGAAACGATCCCATCCAACCGCTTTTACAATATAGATTGAAATGAATAATGAATTGATCGAACTGATTGATAGGTCTAGTAGCCGGTAAACGACTGGGCTACAAGGATAACAGGAGATAATTAAATTGGATTGAATCACAGGGTATATAAGTGAGAATTAGGGTGAAGGGAATGGCGCAATATGCGAGGGACGAGGGACGTAACACAAGGTGTTGTTTGGGAAACATCCATCTGATACACATTTGTACGGTGAAACCCTTTAAATAATCCTAAATGTGGAGGTTAAACTTCTAACTTTTTGTCAGAATATTTAAATGAAGCTTTTTACAAATGTTTCATTTGTTTTGTCCACGCGGATGGGAAAAAAACTGTTGTCACTTGGACAGTAAAATTATATGGAATTTGGCAGCAAATTTTGAATGAAAATGAGGCTGGTGTCAATATTTTATGGATTATTTATAATATCGTATAAATATATACATATATATATTTTTAAAAAATTAGGTCTGTCAACGGTAATTTATATCAACGTACTCACAGATATATTTATTTTAAACATAGATACTATCACTAATTATAGACAAATATATCAATATGTATAACTAAAGAAGCTGGTATTTCCATTTCAGCAGATGTGATATTTTGATATTACTTCAGAAAACCAAATAGCTGTCAAGCGTTGTAATATTATTCTGAAAAAGAAACGTGCGTATGAATATATTTACTGTAGCACTGTGCCTAGGTGGGTAGGTTAAGTTATGGGAAAAAAATAACATTAATTATCCATTACCGATGCTTGTAGACTGCATGGACATACGCATAATGTGTTAAAACCTGCCTACCTTCTCATCAATCAAAAACACCTTCGTTCATGCACAGATAATACAACTTATTTGATTTGCTCTACCATTATTCCCGCTAAGGTTGGAGCTTCCTGAACACTGATCAAAAGAAACTCATTCAAAGAGGAAGGTAAAAACAGTTTTTTACCAAACACAGTAAAATAAGAGTTATTTTACAGCTATTGACTTAGATTTAACTTGACATCCCCGGGCAAGCGTGGTTAGTGTTCATTTAGTATCAACATGTTGTCTCATATTTTATTATGCAGCTCTATTTAATTATTATCAAATATCTTGCTAACATACATAGCAATCCCGATGAGTTAAAACGAGTAAAACTCACTCTTATTTAGGTGAATTTTAATGTAAGTCATTAAAAACATAAATCACCCCATAAATAAATACGCTTAGATTGTTGTTCACGTAAAGTTAACGGACGAGAAAAGATATTCCAGGAAAATATACCTAACTACCAATTACTCTTTTTTTCTCGCGTACAGTGTTGGACTTTAATCCTTTAAACATTACATAAAGTGCACTAATTAACTATAAATAACTTCCTTTGTGAGTACGCACGTCCGTATAAGTGTGAACTTTTCAAATTTGAAACTGACGTGAATTGAAATAATCAAATTTAAAAAGAATCTTTTCAAATCCCTACCTATCCAATAAACTACCTACATGCATGTAATGTATTTTAACATACATTATTCTATTTTTGAAGTATGGTAGGTGGATTAAATCAACTGATATTTTTTCTTTGCAAATATCATCTAATATGTGCATATCGTGAATTTTCACGGTTAACAACTAGATAAAAAATCATCTTTTCAAATCCAGACAAGACATCAAATAGATACATACCTATAATATGTATTTTTAAACAATTGAATGACATTTAACTGTCAGGTGTCTATTATATTGCAGGTTAAGTTACATCCCGTTAGGAAATAGTTAGATTTTGAAACTGCGCTATATAAATGCAATTTCATAATTATTATTATTACATATAAAAGTTCAGAAGAAGTGTAAACATAATATATAACCAAAGTTGTAGAGAATCGTGATATAAAATTTAATACAGGGTTTCACCGAAGTAGATAGGTACCTATCGTAAATTTGAAAAAGAATATGCCGATATCGTGGGATATAATTCTTCAGATGTTTTATTTACTCCTTGCCGTAGACTCAGAAACAATTGATTGCTGTTCCTCAATCATCACTTTACTAATTACGGGTATAATTCTGCACTGTCCAGAATGTCGAGACTTGTCAACTCAAGCCATGGTCTTGACATTTTTGGTATCACTTTAAATGGTTTTTGTAATTCTTTGCGACTCTACCAAAACCTTGCCTTGACCTTGGCTTTGACTTGAATGTTATTTCTATTATACTTTATCGTATATTTTTGTCATTGCTTCATTAAAATATTATGTATGTGCTGTTCTTTCTCTGTTGCTCTTTTTTCCCGTTTCGTGTTATTTTTTTTGTAATTTGACAATGGTCCGTTCGTATATAAATAAATAAATATCAAATGGACATTATAGACCAGATATTAAATATTTATGTAAGAATGTAGATTATTATGGAAGCCGTATATTTCAAGAACAGTAAGTACCTGGGGGAATTGTTAAGAGTATGATTACCCTATTTTATGTTAAAATGCCTAGCGGTTTCCTAAACCTACATCTACTAAAATACTTACATACTAATTGTAATCTAACGTTATATCTACGTAACATTAACAGCTCCATAAGTTTTTAAGTTCTAAGTAGTAAGCAAACGTTATACAGGTACATCTCTGCACTAGATTAAAACAGAACGTAATGTGTAAGAAGTAAGCATTTGACGAAGAAAACCTGTAAATCAAGATTTAACTAGGTACCTTCGTCCACTAAGCAAACAGGTTCGCCGGTTTCATGCTGAGACTCTTCTAGCTGTATCATTGATGTTCACATAATTACCAGCTGTATCTTTCTACATATACATTAATAATATTAAAATAAACAAAGCGACTGATTTTCAATGACTGATTTTATATAATTATGGCATGTCACATTAAACTGCATATTGTTGGTATGATTTTCCGAATACATCAATATGTTTACATCAGTAATGAAATATTTAAAAGGGAAATTGTTTTTTTATACTTGGAAGAATTACTTCTCACTGACGTGACCTTCACCGCTGCCTCCGTAGCTTTGTATTATTAATAATAATCAGCGAGTAAAATTTATTAACAAAATGTATTCAATATTATATGTTCGTAGTATTTCTTAATTTAAAAATAAATTGATTATTCCTGTAACCAATAACTGCTTTTTACGAAAATGGAAATTAATAAACGAGCATTCTCGTTTTTGAGTTGAATGGGCTTTCAGTATCGCCTTGGTGTTAGACCACCATCCTGCATTGACTGAAGCAAGATTTTTAATAACCAGATCTGAATAGACAGGTTCTCCGAACCTTCCTCAGTGGTACCGTTTCCATTTTGGCTGCTTCCTCCTTCCTACTGGTTGGAACTCTTGTCATTATTACTTTATTTATGATTGCTTAAAGCGCCTAAATCAATACCTCGTCCCAGCTCTGTAAACTATAGTAAATCGCACCCACTGGGTAGGTACTTGACATTCTTTGGTTTCCTTTTTCATTCCGTTCCATAATTAGCTCCTCTAAAATCATTTTTCTAATCTGTTAAAGCCGAATCGTGGACATTGACATTTATACCTGTAGAGTTGCTAGTTTTATTATTATTTCATGGACTTTAAATTAACGTACAAAAAACTTTGATTATAAAAATTTTTGATAAAATATAGCCAAAATTTTCCTTGGATTACCGTGGATATCGAATACTTACTCGCATTTTATGTACAAACGAAAAAAAAACTGTGTCCTATAGTTTTATTAGTAATGAGAAATTTTGAATTAATATTTCTGATATTTAAAAATAAATCTATTTGTTGAATAATTCCAAGTCAAAAAATAATCTGTATAATTTTGGCGATGAGCTAAAACTGGTGAGTTTTTTAAATTGACGATTCAAATATTGTATTTCTTGAAGATTGTGTATATAGTCTGGTGATTTTAATCCAGACACCCATCCTTATATAAAACACAATCCATCTGTATTATTATTTTGCCTTGTTTATGTTATTTTCTTGGTAACACATTTTGCACTCCCTTACAGATACGTAACGTTCATAACTCATATTTTATTTCTGTTTCTATTTAATTTGCCATCTGAATATAATAACCAAATATGACATGGCTTCATGCTGGTATAAACAAAATATGATGTTTGGAATACACCAAAGTAAAACATTATTGAACTTACTGCTTTAACCCCCATTTTGAGCAGATTGGAAAACTTTATTACATGCCGTAATTTACATGGTTAAACAGACTTCTCGCTGTTACATGCTAGCTGCTAGCCAAGCCTGTTACCCGCGATACCACCGAACCCTCATACACGATGTGAAACGTTAAAGTACGTACGTACTAACCGCTCGGCAAATCTATATCCGTTATCGTTTCTTCAGCACTCGGCAGAACAACGAGCGATGTTTAATCTCGAATTGATCACCGCTTATGTCACAGATCGTCGCAAGTTCCATTTCCTTTGTTCGTGTCTGTAATTCACAAGCAGGAAGGGAAACCTGATTCACACAGGTAACGCGCAGCTGGCGATAACTGGAAGTATAGTCCGTGGAACAGTGGCGAATGAACAATTATTGCTAAATATCAACCAACAAACCTTCTTAGATGAATTAATTAATGCCAACCTTAGGTTGTTAGAATTACTCTGAACATAATCGAACTAATATTAATTAAAATTTAAAATGAAAGTAAAATAAATGTATAAACTAAAAAAATAAATTAATATATAATAATAATCATCATAATTTTAAGTTAAAAAGTGTTATCTGATGAAACTGGTCAGGAATGTTATATTTTGTATAAATAAATGTAGTGCTAGAAAAATCTAAGCGCCCTTTTTTTTTTCCAAAAAATATATAAATCATCAAATATTATTATTATTATTAGAAACTTATGAAAGTATATGTATAAACTGGAGTTTATATATATACTTTCCTGAAGAAGGTTAAGTTTAACCGAAACCGGTCGAATGTTATATGTGTATAAATAAAGTGGCTTAAAATTAAAACATTTTTTATTTAAATTATAATGTCAAGCTACAAAGTGACTATTTCCTTCGATAAAAAAAACTTATGACTTTGAAAAGTTTGTATTAGGTTCATCTTATCTTTATTAATATGTTATTTTTAAATACCTAAAAGTAAAACTATTTTCAAACCATCCAAGTTGGTATTAGGTTCATCTTAACTTTATTACTATGTTATTTTTAAACACATTAAAGTAAAATTATTTTCAGACACACGTACAAGAGTTCCAACTGTATGGAGTCTATGGGAAAGGCATTAAATATTATGGATTGTTGAGAGGAGAATAACTCGTGGGAGAAGATGATGAAAGGGTCGAGGAGGATTAAGAAAACCTGGCTAGTCAAATTCGCTCAAAATATTAACCTAAGAACACACTTCTGAAAATTTGAACTCTCCCTACTCCCATCATGAAGAGCTAAAATTGTTGCTGGTCCAATGTTGGTAGATTTAACTTGCAAAGGTTTGTATCCACGACGCGACGCCTGGGTGCGAACCCGACAGTTTTGGCAACTCGGCCATGAACCTGTATACCTGTAAAGTCTCTGATTTATTACGTAGATACTTAAGATAAAGATTTACTAATGTAATGCACAAATCCGACTCTGCTTCGGCGATTACTAGTGCAGACTACAGATTGATCAATGCTGTAACTTCTTTATCGTGGATGTAACGGAGAAAACCTTTTACAGAAACCTTCCCATGGATAAACACTAAGTAAGAAGCTACCGTTCAATGTACGTACTCCTTACTTTCAACTTACATTTAACTTGACAATTCTAAATTAAATAATAAACTGTTTTTAACCCCTGTTTGTATAATCTTTGAAAATTTATGCAGCACAGAGTTTCGTGGCTAGCTAAAAGCAAATTTATATCGCTTTAACTTTGCAAGTAATTTTAGTTTGTCAACACAAGAACAAACTATCATACAGTGATGTCTACTTTTAGTACATACCTACCTGATAAATTATACATACTTACCGACCTACATAATATGTACCTACACAAGTACAAGTAATTTTCTAAATAATTTTAATTTCTGTATAATCTTTCCGCTGTCGCTGAAAACAACTAAGTATATTTTTTAGCGGAAATGTAAATAACGAGTTACTAATCTAATGACTAGTAATTATCCTATTGAACCAATTTATGTTCTTGCATTCCGAAGAAATGGTGTTTCTCACGTGAAATAAATAGAACGGAATGAAGAAATTCTTCATTAGTTAGGTACCGACTGAATAGTAAAGTGAAAAAAACGTTTAATTTTACATAAAAGTTTGCATAATTCGATGAAAATTATACCAGCAGGACTATAAGTGGCGTGCCGAGACTTTTCCACCAATTTGCACTATTTTTCAGAACTGATTGTTTCCATTGTTTTTCCCCCCTTTTTACAATTTAAAAACTCTGCTTGAAGGAGATAATTTTTTTTTCAAAATTCTACTCATTATTGATTAAAATCTAAGCCAAAGAACTTTTTGATCAGGAAAATATATTTAAAAAAATGACGACTCGAGGACTACGGTCCCGACTAGTGATAGTTTCACGTAAATTAAGTTTGGGGTATAAAAGTAGCGTTATTTTGTAGAGAAGGCTCGACTAATTCAGTATCATATCCGGACTTTTCATATCAGTGGTATATTGGTGACTTTTCAATGTGCAAGAATTAAAAAAACGACATTATTGGTGTTGTTGAAGCCGAAAATTGTTGTGGGTATTTGGCATTATTTCTTCTAAAACATGTCTACACTGGTTTTCGCAACAACAACAAAAATGATCATTACAATAAGTACACTGGCAATAATTTAAAACACACCTATTTAAAATAGTTTTATGTAGGTGTGTGTTTAAAACTTTTGATGTTTTTTGTTGTATTATATACCCGTAATTTCAATTAAAAAAATATATCAGCATGAATTATAAAAATGTCTACAAATCATGCATAGATCTCAAAGAAGATTCTACCAAAATCAAAATCAACAACCTCTGTGGCCCTTAATGGAATACAACATTATTTTTGTTCGATTACTTCGGTCACAGCGCTAAAAAACTGTTTTTTTTCTACGGACGTACAAGTGAAAATTATATTCAAAACATGACGATATCGTCTATTGAACGCATTGTGTCCAAATGCTCACTATTTTTTCAAATTAATTATGGATTATGTATCTGTAATTGTGACTGAAGTGCGAAAAGGTTCTATTTGAATAGATATCTTCAATATAAAAAGGTTTCTACACTTTTTGTTTGCCTTCCGCATAGCTTAACATGCACGCATTTATTCAAGTATTCACGTTCTTATTATTTCATAAACTAATGATTATTGTTTCATAACACGATCAGTCTCCATAAAACCTTTACATTTTATATGCATTTATTTCATATCGACAACACCATCTCCGATATAAATGTCCCTGTAATGTGCATTATATATCATTTGAGTTAAGCACAGGTTTATTTTATTAACCGTGCTATTACAAGTATGGTGACATCCTTCATAGCATAATAGTTTGTGGATTTGACTCGGAAGTCGGAAGGTTACATTCCTTACGATTTCTGTCGCAGCGTTAAAATATGGGATCTTCCAAGCTTGATGTTGTGATGTGTGATAAAATCAATAAATAAATTCCATTGATATATTTTTACTTAGTAGCCGAGTGACCAATGCGTCGGGTTCCCTCCCAGACGTCGTGGGTTTAATCCTCTGCTAGCTAAGTCCTTCATCATTATGCAAGCAATATTTTACGCTTATAATGATGAAGTAGGAGGAATTCAAATACTATCAGGTTATTCGAAAACCAAAAATATCTTTCTTCAATATTTTTAATTATATAATAGATAGATAGAAATGATCAGGTTTTGTATTTGTAATTTTGTGTTTTTTTTTCTTCAATAATCATTATCTCGTTAAACTACAATTAAGTAGTTTGGTAACAGAATTTTGAATGTAATTTAAATACAAAATAAAATACAATAGAATAGAAATACAATCGAAATACAGATTATTTTATTAATAATAAATATACATATTATTTTAATTCACATCTTTAAAATATCTTGGAAATTGGTATACTATTACATCATACCAAGGTGCATTGTGCAGCATAGAATATGTTTTTAATTCGCAAAATAAAGTATCCTCAAGATTAGAAGAATAAATATATTTGTAGCCTGATGCTAAACGTACCAAAGTCGAAAGAGAAAAGGGCTTTCGTGTTCCAAAAATTAACAAATAATTATGCAAAATGAATCACACCAATTATTAGCTTTGTCGTCTTGTATTCTTTCTAACTAGGCCATATTAGGGAATGGGTACTTTTGAGAATGAAAAAACACTTTTTTTTTTAAAAAGAAAGACAAACATTCCTGGGTTACGAATAACCTGACAATATTTGAAAAACTCCTACTGCCATCATAATAAGCGATGGAGGACTTAGCCAGCGGAGGAATTGAACGCACGACGCCCGGGTGGGAATCCGACGCGTTTGTCCACTCAGCTACCGACCGGTCGAACTGAGAAACTTTAAGAACTTTAAGATCAAAACTGCAAAAATCGACTATTTACATATTAATAATATAGTATCTCTCTTTTGGCAGAAAACGTAAGCCCTAAAAAATGAACACTTTCTGCTAGCACAAAAACGATATTATTCAGTAATGTTGCAAACTAAACGACAGGCCCCACCTTTAATCACCGTCTTTATCTCCCCCAGATATAAATGCGTGTTCGAGTACGAATACGAGTAGCTGCTTTAGAATACAGAACGACGGCTGCGTCATGAGTGACGATTTTTTTAACTTTGTGATTTAATTTCCACTATAACCCAACGCGAAGGCTGTACGTTTGGCGCAAACCGAGTTAACTGTATGATTTATCACCTTGGCAACGTCAACACTATTGTTCTTCATGTTTATGGCGGTTATTTACATCAAACTGTGACTTTTAGTTTTAGTTCACCGTTTGTTTGTGCCCGACACGAGTTCTATTTAGTTAATTAATGCTCGTTGTTTTTGGATACCTACCCAAATCGTTTTAGCTGTTTACAACACTTTTATTTAGCCTAAGTGACAGTTTATATTTTCCAGTGTAAATAATAAATAAATCTTTGCAATAAATAACCTTATTTTAATCATTATTACTTAAAACAACTAATAATACATTGACATGCATATTTAATAATATCGATAAATGTTTGTTTGGTATACATGTTTAAATAAATGTGTGAGGTTCTTATTATTTTTAAGAGCGCTCTTTCTTATCGAACAAACAAAAATATATTAATTTTATTTTCTAATATCAATAGCTCATGATGGAAATGACTTTGTGAATTGAAAATAGTTGCGTTCACTTAAATATTTCGGAAAGAAAAATATGTGAACATTTCAAAACACCTGAGCTAACCCTTCAAGGATATTTTGCGAGTGCAGGAAACAGTTTTCTGCTATTTAGTTCATGACGGATCATAAAGGGAATATTAACGAAGTTGAAAAAAAAACGTCTGTGACTGTAAATATAATTATTTTAGACAACTTGTTTTGAGTGCACATCATTGATCGTCAGGTGCATTGTATGTTATTATAACATTAGCCATAAATATGATTTTAAGCGTTAGAATGCAAATATGCAGTCTGCTTTATTCGTTAATAATCTGCCCCCGAGGTTGCGCAACTTCAACTTAAGTAGGAAATAAGTAACTGGTACCAACTTACAAATTTAATTTATTAAAATGAAAACAATGAATAAACCCACGGTGAATCTCTTAACGA
Source organism: Drusus annulatus (assembly GCA_022651775.1). Taxonomy (NCBI): domain Eukaryota; kingdom Metazoa; phylum Arthropoda; class Insecta; order Trichoptera; family Limnephilidae; genus Drusus; species Drusus annulatus. Next base: position 769,159 of record JAGWCC010000084.1, read on the forward strand.
CAATAATATGTGTATTATATTACTATGAACATATTTTGGTAAATTAAGACATTGTTTGTTATTATTTAAAAATAAGGGGTAAGAATTAACTTCTGGGAGAAGTAACTCGAGCAAGACACTAAGCACACACTTGTTTATGATATTTGACTGAAAGATTGTTAAAGTTTTATAAGCGTGAAATGTTTTATGGTCAACTTCCTTTGATAATTATTATTTTCTAACATACTTTAATTACTTCGAGCTTAGTTATCATAGGTTCAGTCTATAAATTATATCTGCTTGTAATAAAAGCTATCTGATTTGGAAACAACTATCTTGTACGCAAACGAATTTGTTTTACTGTCCCAACCCAGTGGCGTCGCAACGTCCTGGGCAGTCGTCTGGGGATCAAAAAGGGGCACGTGCCAATAAAATCAAATGCACAAGAAATAACAATACTCACATAGGGCGTTAGTTTATTTTTCCTTTTCAAGGTGAAGGCAATATTAATTATTTTTGAAAATCGAAATAACTTTAAAGCATTAATGCTTATGTTTTTTTTGTGTATTAGTTCGAGTCTCGGTTGTGACCATTGTCTTTTTATTTTCTAGCTCTTTCTGTTTTATGTTTGTTTCTTGGATTATTAATATTATTTAAACTTTTAATTATTTTTATTTATTTACTAATCTTAAGACAAACAACATAATGTTATGCACTTATATTCAAAGATATACGTACAAAGATTGACAGTTATTGTTTCATGAATTTCAAATGGAATTTCTAGAATTACTTGATTTTTTCCTTGTAGGTAAGCTCATGCATTTTGCATTTTTCTTTGCATGCCTGTATATTTCATAGCTATAAATTATTTATTTTATTTTATTTTGCGATGACATCAATAATTTCATCGTAAAATAAAAAAGAAAAAGTTTATGTACATATTGTTATTTATTTTTTTATTTTTTTATTGTCAATTTTACATCGAATTTGTTAGATATGTAAACATTTGGCACCTACCAAACAGATGAAATAACATTTAATTTATTTTTTAAAAAAAGAAAGACAAACATTCTTGGGTTACGAATAATCTGACAATATTGGAAAAACTCTCAAAATAAGCCGAAGATGTTGCTTGTGCAATGTTGGAGGACTTAGCCAGTATAGGAATCGAACCCACGACGCCCGGGTGGGAATCCAACGCGTTTGTCAACTCAGCTATCGACCGGTCATATATACGAAATTAACCAATAATTTTTATTTTTAAACACTTTTTTTTGTTATGTGAATACCGCACATCTGATCCCAACTTTCTGAAGCCAGTGGCACTATGGTATCCTCAATTAAGCTATGTATGTTGTAGGGCTGAAGGTAGTGGAAGAGGGCAAAGAGATGAGAGGTTGAGAAGGACCTAGCTAATTTAAGTCTAGTTACCAAATATGAATAAAGCCATTATAAGCAACGTTTCGATTTTAATTATATTATCACGCTTTATCATATCTATATGTGTTTTAATATAACCCTATGAATCTTGATTAAAGCGAAACCGGTTGGTGATAATACTAAAAATAACATAAGTGGTTAGAAATAGTTTTTGTTTCATTTCAAATATATATTTAAATATATTCATTGTAATGAATACTTATCTGTCATCATTGATATATTTTTTTTATTAATTTCTTTTTTTTTGATTTTTTATGTAATTTTGTATTTTTTTTTTAAATCTAGGTGTTCAGGGTCCAAAATCAATGCTGGGACACAAATAAATATTTTATTTAGCGTTCCTGTAAAAATTGAATAAAACAAGGTAATTTTTAATTTATATAAAAAAAGTTAATATTAACTAAGTGTGAAAACTCACTTTACAAGTTTGCCGTGAGGCTCGGTGGTCGGTAGATGCACCCCTGACTGTAGCTATCAAATTCGTGAAGTTTATTCGATCGCACTGTTGTAACGTTGTTTTTAATGAATGCTATAAATTTTCGCGGATTAGAAACCATAATTCACGACTGTGACTTTCACATTGATAATTTACTGTGTGAAATGCATGTTTCAATCAAATGCTCTTGTAATTAACTGCATGTTTATGCACTAACGCGTATGTTTGATTCCCAAATGCGAAGTTTCTACATTAGGTACTTTTACGATAATTTAATCATACAATTGTTTGGTGAAAACAATTTTACCGGTCTCACGTTTTGAAACAACAGCGTGGTGTCGTCTTTCAGATACAAAAAAATAACGTTTTGATATAATACAATTTCGTGTTAAATTTTCAATAGTTATCATTAAAACAATTACAATTGAGAAAACAAGAAAAAGTGGTTTAGTATTGACGAAATGATTCGCATTTCAAAAAAAATAACAGTCACTCAACTCTGAACACCAAAATGATGTGAAACCATCGCTGTGTACTTGGAAAAAGTATTTCCTTCTAAATATCCCTATTCCTAACCCCGGTAACATCCTGACTATCATCATCAACGCCAACAGAGGATGAGTCATCTCCTCTGCAGGCAGTAATCCAGTAGAAAAGACCTCATTCTACTGACAGCGAATAATTGAAATCTTTGATTGATTCTTTTGCGAAGGGAATTGCACTTAAGATAAACAGATTATTTTGATTCTGCTGTCATATTACATCCGCTATAATCCATCGTTACATCCCTGGAGTTGAAAATTTTATTTTTCTTATTTTACTCTTGTTTTTTAATTTCTTTCATAGCATATTTAATATATATAAATATATTATTTTTAAATATGTCACACATTAATAATTATGTAAGATTTGAAAATGAAATAAATATACTAATAATTAATAAACAGCCCAGTAGAGTTATGAAGAACAGAAAAGTGTTTTCCTGAATTTCATCCGTTCTCGTACCATAAGGACAGAAACAATGTGCCTACTTATTATGTATAATATCATCTCCAATGCCTACGTTAGTTTTTATAGGTTGAGTCTATACATTAGATATGCATGCATTAAAGTTAGTTAAATATGCACATAGTTCAATGTGGAAATGACTCGAGTGAAAAATAAAAGGGAAAAGCTAGGTATTCTTCATGACGCCAGAGCTCACAAAAAACGGTTTTGTACTAAGAAGATAACGCCGTTTTAGAAAAAAAATACAGATATTAAAATTTTATAACAGTTTTTGTTAATTTACATGGTATATTAAGATTTGAAACTTTTATATCATCTTACTTCTGAAAAACTGTCACTTTAGAAACTGACAACAAACGTTAGCATTTTGTCTATTGAACGTGAAATGAGCTTCCATTCGCCCACACGACAAAAGGATAAATGGGGCAGATTTTTCTTTGTGCCGTGTTTTACACAAATAAAGTGGATTCTCCCAGAGGCGTGGCCGACGATTTTTCACGACGTTTCTCGGTGTCGTATTTTAAGTGGGTGTCTTAGAAACAAAGCATGATTTCATTTCTCCACGCCTTTGTTGCTTTCAAAAATGTTTTTGAAAACAAGAAGGTGTGTATAGAGCGTGTCGTAACCACTTATAAGCAACATGGAGGAATGAATACTCGATTGACAAAAGAAAAATACAGAAAGAAAATGAATTTTTGTAAATAAAAGTTGTATTTGCTCGAAATCGGTTCCGCTCGTATTGTTCCGCAAAAACTTATTGATATGGTATGAATATCACTCAAGGGTATGTGCCAAGACAAATTTGTGTGGCAGTATATCCTTCTGCCCACCCTTGTGATATTTAACTACTTATTTAGTTAAATAATTATTTTGAAGTGTAAAATACTAACGTCGCAAATTTTTTTTATCAAAAACCATTTTTTTATCACTAAATAATATTTTTTATTAATTATTAAAAATATTATTTAGTGATAAAAAATGGTTTAAAAATCTGCGTTGTATATTTTTACACTTCGATCTAAATAAGTAGTTATAATGGGCAGTGGCAGAAGGCATCAAAGGGAAAATTTAAGAATTGATTGCTCGAAACTGTACTTATTCGTGAATAACCACCATCATACCAAATTAGATAGAAAATATTCGTTATCTTTGGGTACCCCAAGTATCAGTATTGAGGCTTCAGTTGCCATAACTATTCAACACTTTATCAGAGGTATTCGATTTATTCAGTAATGCCTATCACCATCGCAACAACAAATTATTTTCAAACACGAAATCAAGTTTTTCAATAAAAAACAATAATGTGAATGTTACTGCAAAAAGCATCAAGCGCTTGATCGAATAGCCGTGCGTGAAAGCTGAGAGTAAGTCAAACTCAAAAATTAACATCAAAACGCCGAGGCCCGTCCGTAGGTATTTGAAATCTTCAAAACACAACGTCAAATCTTAGACCATTTTTATACAGATATTAACTATGAATAGATACAAATATCATGATTTCCATTTTATTGACTCCAACAGAGAATAAATAGATTACACAAGCACGTTGGTAAGTAGGAGGTATGTAAAACCTAGCCTTTTCTAAAACAATTACGCCTTCTAAGGGTTTCCAGGAAGCGCCTTACGCCTCGCGCTGCGAAAGAGCCAAGGTAAATGAGAGCTGGGCCTCCCTGCGGCCACGGCTGGCCGCCCCTCTCCCTCCGCCCTGCTCCTCCGCCGACCTCTGACAATTATAGCAACAACAACGAATACATTACGCGCCCTATAGACAGCTGCGAAAGCATTACATTAGGAGTAAGCAACCTTTAAAATTTGTTCACCTACCCTAAGCAGAAAACTTCAACCAAATTCAGTGCGAAACATAAAACTCATGTCTTTTGAAAATCATATTAATAAATTAATATTCATATTCAAAAATCTATCCAGGAAATTTCATAGAGCCTGTATTATTTTAATTTTATTTTGGAGTAACAAAAAATATATATTCTGAATTTCGTTTCCATGCCTACCAATGAAAAACAAATTTGTGTGGTCTATTTTCACTACCTGCTTTGTAATGGTTAAAATATTTTGGAGTGGCGGCTGGTGACTTTTTAGTGTGCTAGAGTGGTAAGGTTGAAAAAACGTCATTAATGATGTTGTTGTAGCCGAACTCAATGTTTACTTATTTTCCAAATTTCAATTTTTTGTATGAAGATTTTTCAGATATCCGTGCAGTGCACCACCAAAACTGAAAATCTTCATACAAAAAAAATCTTGAAAAAAAATGAACAATCATTTTCGACTACAACAATACTATCAATGTTGTCTTCTTCAATCTTAGCACTCTAGCACACTAAACACTCACGAGACGCCACTAGTTCTACAACAATATCATAAAATTATATAAGTAGGTACCTACGTCATTAATAAAATATTTACAACTCGTAATACCTAGTCTCATTTTTCTACTGTGCGCGAGTGGAATGTCTGTAGATATCTATTTCTTTGTATCATTCTGGATTTGTACTTTGTGAAGTCCGTACCAAGACACATTAACAAGGTAGGTTCTCCCTTGTCAACATGATCGACATGTGCATATTACTTATATTACATTATATTTCCTATATTATTTTATAGAACGTAAAAGCATTTTTGGTTCCCCCAAACGAGTTGTCTAGCAATGCCTTAGACCGAGGGGCCGCGGCGGTGAAACAAGCCCACGCTTAGCTAACTGCTTCATTAAGCGGCAACACTTCACCATTAAGTGCAAATTTTCTTCTCTCTCCCAAATGAAAGCAATATTGATGCTACGGACTCGTTTACTCCGTGACGCAAAATTACCCCAATACCACTCGATGTTGATCACGTTATGACGGATGTCTGTATCAAGTTACACGCAATATGCCTTCATAACAAAAAGTTAGAAAGATAACAAAACATGAATAATTATTAAAAAATATCGTGCAGTATAAAACAAGACAAACTAACGGTAATGTGAAAATTCAAATGAAAAATTGTTCTAAAACAAAAAAATTGATAATGCCTACATTCAAAATTTAAAACAGAACACTCGGTACTCTACCTTATGGAATAAATGTATTTACTTTGAAAATAAAATTAATTTACCTATTTTTTTTTTTCTTCTTACCAATACAGTATTAACTAAATACTCATTGAAAAGCTCACTATTGGCGATTTCTCTCAAAATCGATTCAATTATTTTTGTTACCAACTAGATACGCATTACTTGATGGATTTTTTTTAAAGTTTTAGTAGTAAATGTCTAAGCATGCTAATTTTTTTGAAGAGCATATAATTCCTTACTAGAAGACAGTTTTTTAAAATCTATTCCAAACGCCTTACAATCGGTTAAGCAACACATTAAATTAATTGTTTAATAAATATCATTTAAAAGTTTAAGCCCATAATGCGGTTGTTAAACCACCCTAAGAAGTTAAAATGCTGACTTAAAGGAAATATCCCAGCTGACAAATGAACGAACCCTTCCAGCTACGACACGAGTAACGAGTGACTTGACTGTCAATCAGTATTTAAGCTTAAACCAACTTCGGCCAAAGTGAGAGAAAACAAAACAGCTTCTTCGAATTGGGAGTGCGTCAATACTATAAAAATACTACACCCTCTATTGTCGAAGTAGATCCTCTAGAAGCTGAGGACATTAGAGTTAATTATAGGAGCGGTATGAGATGGAATCCTAAGCCATTTCGTTCTGGAGCCGGTTGAGGAATGCCACATTATGGAAGAAGTAACAATTTATGTTTAATTTGAAATAGATTAAATTTTACTGCGGTTTAGAGATGAGTTTTGAAAACACAAAGGGAACAGTTGCATTCCGAATTTATTTTTAAGTTGAATAAACTTACGACACCTTTGTTACACTGTTTTGCAGCTCTGTTATGTTGTAGTTAAAATAATATAATAACTTTTCTATGAAATAAATCATTTAATATATATAATATGTGTGTACCTATCCACATACTCACTGAACAAAATTACTCACAAATTTTCTTTAGCCAATTTAAGCTAAAACAATCTAAAATTTTGAGTTTCAAACTTGGATCAAAACCAAATAAATAGTACAACCAAGAATGAGGGTCACTTTCAAAGTGATATCACTACTCTACCACGAGATACACTGTCATAAGCACAACTACCAAAGAGTTTCAAACAACGTAGGTGGATATGAGAAACTCGCATGCAGTTCAAAATGCGTAATTTTAATTCTCTGTACGTACGAGTATAATGTTTGAAATGCAATTTTAGTTAAATATCTACTGTCATTACTGGATGTAGTACAGTATTGATACTATACTATCTATGTACAATTACATTGATCGCTAAACCGACCGTAATCCAAAGCAAAGCAAACAAAAGGGCGGCCAGTTGTGAAAAAGGACTCACCATCGCGGGGCCCAGCAGGTCGTCCACGGAGACCCTGCTGGTGCGGGGCCACGCGGGCGCAAGCAGCGTGGGCTCCGTGTATCGGGAGGGGGAGCACAGGGCTGACGAGGACTTGGAGACGTCGTCCTGTCACAACATACTCGGGCTTTAGATCGATTCTCATTTTGGACAACCCTTAAAATGCGGAAAACCTTTCAAACTGTCACTGTTCTAAGGGTTATTCTGCAATTCATCGAATAAGATAGTTTTGTTCCATAATATATAGAAACTTACTTAAGTAGACAAGTTAGACATGGTGAGGTTTTTGCTAGATAATAATAATTCATGCGAAGCCAAATAACGTAAGAGTAAATAAAGAATAAAACATCGGTATAGATTGTTTGTACCTAGCATATAGGCAATTCATATAGCACCAAGCGAAAAGCGGTAAAAACAAAATTTATTGTTTGCTATATATACGTCGGTATTTACCAATATATTTGAATAAGGTAGTTTTTACGATTTTACTTTGTTTATAGGTTGACAATCCCGAACTATAAAGTAGATCGGTAGATGAGTTTTTTTTTTTAATCCTGCGAAAAAATTACGAACAACGATATTTAAAATCTGTACAAAATAAAACTTATAATGTCACGTTTTTTAGAGGTTTTTGTGTAAGGGGTTAAAAAAACTGCGTAATATTAATTAATAAAGAAATATATAAAAATGAAGGTAGGTATGTACTCTAAACTGATAACTTTTCGAATAGGTAAGTAATTTTATGTTTAATTAAGTACAAAAAAATAAGTACGAAAGTTCAATCCGGCGAGTATCGAACCCTTGTCATTCAATTTTAAAACAACATATCGTTACGTCACAGAACAGAGTTCATCGAGTGATAGATAACTCTAAAGTAGTGTAAAGGAATACCGCTGATAGATCCACTGGAACCTCTCCGTCTTTTTCGTAAACGACGTTTGCAACAGAAATATTGTTTAGAACAGAGCTCTCAGCGACAGGAACATTTTTTTGTTTGTTTTCTAAATCCAAGTATTCAGATTAAATACAGTTGAGTTGATATTAATACGTGATTGATTGACTTACCCTATCATACTGGTGCGCGCTGAAGGGCGAGGCGAAGGTGGGCCCCGGCCTGGGCCCCGCCGCCCTGCCGTACAGGTAGGGGTAGTAGGCCCCGTACATCACCTCGGGGCAGCCCATCGCCAGCTCGGGGCGGGGCTCGTGGCGCGCGCGCCCGCCCGCCTAGCCACCCACGTTGCCTGCCGCCACGGCCGCTACACAAGGGCGGGCCGAGGGCCGAGGACCGAGCGAGACGTTATCTTACTATCCACCAAGACCACAGTCAAGACTATACACTGTTCTCCTGATCCTTGATAATCTGAGAAACCAGGCACGAAACACTCGATTTTGAGATGCGATGAAAGAAGAGGGGTCTTCTCTCAAACGTTAAATCTACCCACTGTCTAGTTGATTCGAATTGAGAGTCTTTGCACTAAATACTGGATGCCGAGATGCAAACGGTTCTTACATCACGGTCTTATTAAGATGATAAACAACTTTATTTAAATCTTATACACTGTCAAGTCCATTATTTATGCTGTAAGAGTCCTTGCTAAATAGTGAGAGACGACGAAATATAAAGTAAGGACTTGTTAAAGTAGTCCTTTGGGGATGATCACCAACATTTGTTATATTTTACGCACTGTTTATTTATTTTTTTTGCAGCAATTACTGAAATGTAGGCGATGAAAGCAGTAGAGTGAACTACTTGTCAAATCAAAGAAGACCTTTACGATAGTTCTATGAAGATGTTCTAATAGCCGTTGCACTGACACAATCCACGCAATCACAAGTGTGTAATATACGAGTACGGCCTAACAACGCAATGGTTTTTCTCCTCCGCAGCACAGAACAAAAATCAAAGTACACTTCAACCAATGAGATGATAATTGCTTGTAGTAGTTTCTAGATACAGCAGGAAGTAGTGTATCTACCTACACAACAAATCTTATATTTTCCAGTTAGATTATTTCAGTGAAGAGATTATTGCGGTTAGCCGGAATCACTTTTAAATATAGTTTATCAATACGTCAGTTAAATGTTTAACGTTATAATTAACATATCACGGTTTATGTAGGTGGTTTTAATCATTTTATCACTCGGTGGGTTGGGCTGGATATTTTTGGATTTCACAATTTTTAAAGCACTTTTTCACTGGATTTTCTTTCTTTTGGACTTCCTATTTTTGTATTGTCACTATCGCTCGTTTTTTCGCTCGAATTTCGCCAACTTCAGTCAATCTGCAATAAGAGAATGCATCTTAATTGAATTACATGCATGTAAATCTAAAATAAGTAAATTTATAATTTGCAAAAACATAAAGGTATATAAGTATACCACACATATCTTCGTTGATATCAGATATTACCTAGTCAGGATACATAAACAATAAAGGGATTTTTTATAGTGAACACCGCACGAGAATCCCAACTGCTCCCAACCGTCTCGAGCCGGTGAGGCTATGGCATCCCCAATTTGGGTATGTTGTGGGGCTGAAGTTGGGAGGGGAAAAAGATGGGGAAGAAGAAGGTTGGGAAGTACCTGGCTATTCAGATCTGGTCACCAAACACGGCTAAAACCATTTCAAGCAACGTTTCGATTCTGAATGTTGGTGTTTCACCAGGGCGATACTTAGAGTATCTACCACTCTGGAACGTGCCGCAAATATATTTTTTTATATTAGTTAAATGTGTTATGACACATATTAATAAAATAAAAGTTATTTCCGCACACCGGGTTTGAACCCGCGACCTTTGGATTCGTAGTCGAGCGTCTTACCACTTGACTATGTAGGCCGTCAATATATCTTATAAATAATATTGATATATATTCATCTTTATAAATAAATAAATAACTTAACTAAATTTTCAATTCACGGCATTATCCGTGCCTTCACACGGTAAGACCTACTCGACTCAAATGCTTACACCAAAAAGGTATTAATATTGTATATAGTTAGATAACAAAATATATTTAATATATCCTTGATTGCGGCTTTGGGAATAAATGATTTATTTATACATCGACAATTTCATGAGCACCATTTATATGAGAAGGCAGAGTTCTTCTTTTAAAAAGTAGGAAAAAAAACATCTTATGCCTACTTGCAATAATTATAGTAGGTGGGTACTTACTTTTCGGTGAGAAAATATACTAAGGAAATTATTCGGAAAAAAAGCCGCACCGAGTCACGATCCCTGAGTTCGTGACTCGGCGTGCAGTGCAAACTGAAGCAAGCTACCCAGCAGGGCCTAGTAGTGACAGGCACACTGGCTAGGTCCATAGGTTAATTATATAAATACCTAATCTGGTATGTAGTATGTGATATAAGATGGTGATGATTGATCCTAGCGATCGTCTTTAAGCGATGCCGCCGTTATTTGAAGGTTGGTTTTATTTGTTTATAGAATAAAGGAAAATACGCCTATCTACCTTACCCTTATCTACGCAATCTGGGCGTCACTAGGTATATTTTGTTGTTAAAAATCAGTTAACGCTTTAGTTTGTTATTCGCTCATTTGAAGGCGGAATACATGGATTTTGAAATAAAATATTGTTTTTAGCTTTTAATGTAATTTTCATGGGCAAGTGTATAGGTCTCACCACGAGAGTTGGTGCCGGCCAATACTTTAACAGATGCATAGCTTACGTACAGCGTGTCGAACTGAATGAATAGGACACGCTTTAAGTGCATTTACAATATCAACATAAACACTCGCTGTCCCTTTTCTACTAGTGACAATAAGTAGGCGTAAACAAGACAAAGGGCTCTTTCTTTATGACATATCGTAAATATATCGCCACTGGAGCGTATACCGATACACAATAAACCCAACGCTATGCATGTATTATTTGTTTCAACTCTCGTTGCGCAAGCTATACTTATATCTATCTACCCTATTTGCCTCAATCTCAGATTGATGGTAAATTTTATAGGTAGGTTTTGAGGTAGGTACGTACTTGTCAAAAAATTACAAACATATTTACCGAAATAAATACTTATTTAAGTAGTTAGATGCCAAGGTTGCCTAGGTAGTAGGTGCCTACTTTTAAGAATCTGAAATAGGAAACTAAATAAATAAATATGCAGAGAAAAAATCATAACAGCGCATTTTTTTAATGTAGGTTGGTGGGTACCGACTTAAAATGAATATCTACAAGCTTCTATTCGTGTATTATAAGTACCCATTGTATTGTAAGTTGGTGGTAAGCTAGGTAGGTGGTACGTAGCTACCCGCCCCGAAGGAAAAGCACGTCTACCAGATAGATTGAATAATTGAGTATGCAGTGGGATATAAATCGTATTGCCAGTCGGGCCGGCGCTATCTGTCCCGTATCGCGCCATATCTTTTGACTCTCAAAGGCGCCGCCCCGTGGTACCTTCCCGCCTATATTATAGGTACGCCTCTGATCTTCTATGTGTCTCTCTCTCTATCGCCCTGTTCTTGCAGAAAAAAATAACTTCTTGCAGTTAACGAGTTATGCCAGAACTGAGACCATTTTACATTATGTGTCTTCCGATCCCCTCGAATCTCGCTACTAGATACTTGGTGATATTCGTTTCAAGATAACGAACGAATTGTCCCCGTGGAAGATACTGCCATGTGATTCAATATAAAGTTAACGATAAAGACTCATTCAATACAATGTAAGGTAACTTATACTGGTTAGATAATCGAGACAGTTTTTGATACACCTGATGGAAAAGCCTGGAAAAGCTGAGGTTTATTCTTTCGTTGGAATTAGGGACATGGTAGGTACCTAGTTAACTTATTAATAAAATGTATTATTTGTATTAATAAAACCAACAACATAAGAACAATGTGGAAGTATCTAGCAAATATATAATCAGCGCGCCACTAACTTTTAAGTTTTGCTATTATATTTAGTCCGATGATTTTTGAACTAGTAGTTTTCATTGGATCGGTCGGACCATCAAGTTGATGTTTTAATTGCGTCAACGTATTTTGTTTCAAATTAGGATGATTGAATATTTCACACAATATTTTGACCTATGACTACATTAAAAATCGTTATTGTTAAGAACTTCTAAACTTCAACATCCTGAACAAAGCAGCCTTATTAGTGACGGTTGGATCACTTTCATAACACATGCCACGTGGCTGTGAGACTCTACTTTATACCAAGTCATTAGCACTAAATGATGAGACATTACCAAAGTTCCGGTTATTTCATCCGTGGAAATTTAAACTCCACATTTTTAAATCTATCATAGTGCAGGAAAGTTGTTGAAATGCGTCGATCGAGCTGTCGTCGTAGCTTACTAAAAAACTGACATATTCCAGAGCATCAACATTTAGTTAGTAAAAGGAGGTTGTAAAGATGGCAGCTATATTTCTGATGAAAATGAAATGTTAACTTTGTATAAGATCTCTGATTTCATTTTTTATTTTTATGACCGACCGGTTTCGCTTAGCCTAACATCATTAAATATGTCAAACCACAAAGTGATTGCTTTCTACGAAAAATATATTTCTGATGTTTACAATAGCTGTCATTCAGTATAGCATCATTTAAAACCACTATAACAGTTTTAATTGGTAACAATTAAAACTGAACGAATACCTATATTGATAAACGGCTAGAAATTCGTCCGAGCCCATAAACGGAAAATTAAAAATTATAAAAAATTATAAATTCAATGATTGACAGCCCTGAACTATTAACTCGTGTACCTCGCAAATCAACGTCGAGGCATTATATATCTTATTATTATTGTAACAACTCCAACACGGAATCATAATTATTGTACACTCCCGTTTGCCGTAGACAGAATTTTGGTAGTAATTATAAAAATGCTGTCGACATACTTATCACATCAATAACGAAATATAAACATATGTTGGTTAAATTTGTTTCGGCAAGTAGAACTGGAATTGATTAGATTACCTGGCTCTGCTTGGAATTTATTTCATTGTTGTTGTGTCAACTAGTTTATTATTTTATCCTAACTTATTGACTATAAAGGTGTTGCTAAGGAATATTCTGTAAATTTGATGTTGATCACAAAATGTACATATCACTTAGAAATGACCACTAAATACTAGATTTTCCTTACTTCCAGTTATTTTATGTTTCTCCATGCCATTGTTTTTATACTTTTTGTTTTTTTTTTAAATTTCCTTTTGTAATATTTTATTTTTAAGTTGTATTCGCATATCTGTATATTATTGATTATATGCGTACTGTACTGATAGTTTTTTGTTGTTGTTAAATGTGTATAATGCCCAAATTGGGCGTAAATAAATATAACAATACTAATTATGGGTATAATTCTCCAATGTCCAGAATGTCAAGACTTGTTAACTCAAGCCATGGTCTTGAAATTTTTGGTAGCAGTCTAAATGATTTTTGTCATTCTTTACGACTTTACAAAAACTTTGACTAAGCCATGGCTTGAATGTCCTCTCTTATGTTTATTTTGCCTTATTTTTGTCATCGCTTCATTTATTTAAATGCATATGCTATTCCTTCTCTGTCACTCTTTTTTCTATTTCGCGTTTCATATGTTTTTTTGTTATTGGACTTTAATCCGTTAATTTATAAATAAATTCATAAATAACGTGTATGAATTTGAACTTTGAGTGTGGAAAGCATAATATTTAATATTAATGTTGACTTTTAAAAGGCCCTACCCCCTTAACTGATTAAAAAATTGAAAACAAAGATTAGTGTCAGTAATTTTTTTTTTCAATGGCCTTTTTAATCTAATTTTAAAAAAATTGACACAAAACAAAATACGCGCCATTTTTTAAAGATTATCAACAGTCAAAACATACAACTGAGTTTTTCAAGTTTTCTTTTAGCATATCTAGATGATAAAAAAAGTCATCGGTTAAATATGAAACTGATTGAAAATGATTTTCCTCGGCAAAATTTTTAACTCGGGTTAAATCATAAATATTTAGGAACAGTAAATTTAATATAATATGATTGATCCATACTTTGGAATTAAATTGCCACCTGATCAATTAAAATTGGAAATTAAAACATTTAAAAAAACATTGATTCTACATTATAAAATAAAGTGCCTCCGAAGTTATTCAATTAGGTCTCTAATGCATATAGAAATATATCATATCGATAATACTTGGAAAATCTGTCAATTATACAATAAGGAAAGGAAGGTACTTGCATGTTTTTGGCAACTTCTGTTATCAGTTGATTTGTGTGGAATTCTTTTGTGTACCTATCTATAGGTAATCATAGAAATTATAAGTTTTCTTCCAATAACACACGTATGAAGACAAATCATTATAAAGTAGGTATATGTTAACCCTCAAATTAAAAGTGTTTTGTCAAAAAGCAAATGATTGTTTCAGGGTGAAATATATACCTATTTCTATGCAGGAATTGGTATGTCCAAAGAAACATTCCCTGTATGGGAAATTTATCTACCGACGATGGCCGTAAAAAAACATAATTTGTCTTTTCTCAAAGAACGTTCGTACAGATCGACACACTTAACTCATTTGCAGTCGGTGGCGATTTCGTATATCCGAAAAATTCTTCGCTTATTCGTTAGGTCCTCATTAAACCGCCTACAAAGATAAGTCTGTCAAGCTGCGCGCATGAAAATGTACCTACTTATTCTCATTTAACGAGAAAGGTGTGGAAATACATTAATCTTTAATATTAGGTAGGCAATTACAAAGTTAAAGAGTAGGTGCCTACCAGATATTTAGTAAGAAAGTTTTGTCTCGTTCATCATATCATTCATTTATTTACTTATCTATTTGATGGGTTTTCATCCTATGCGAATTTAAATAAACATCCAAGCCAACCGGTAGGTACCTACTTTAATTAATATATGTACATAGTCATGTTCTTTTGACAAGCCAATTTTAACCACGGCGATAGTTTTGCTCTGTGACGGGAATCGGACCCATAAACTCCTGACTTAAAGATACTACAATTCTTAGACCACTACGCAATAAAGACCGAGTAAGTACCTACGTGCCAATGCAGAGAATTAATGAATTAAATTTTCTGTATACTTGTCATTTTTTTCTCTGTAAAAATGTGACGTTTATTAGGTAAGTTCTTTTGCTTTATAATACACACACTTTTTTTTATGTCAACCGTTTCGACCTTCAAACTATACCTTGATTTATCACACAGTCGTATTGTTATTATTAGATATTTGTATGTACATGTACCTACTACTATCAATAACAACAACAACAAGAAACCAATTTATAATATGAAGAATTACACAAAAACCATAAATAAACAAGACAAGTGAAAATTTTATTTTTGGTGAGAATCGGGAAAAGTGAGCGGTTTAACGAGGTGTTTGCTGTTTTTGTCTGACTTCAGATTGGTTCAAATGTTTCATGCAGGTAGGTACACTGTAAATAAATAATCAACGGGAGGTATATACATATTTGAAAAATGTACATCGATGCCATAGATAAATGTATATTTAACAATATAAAACCTTTTTAATGAGAGACTCAAAATATTGGTAAATATTTCCAGTGGGGAAAATATTTCTTATCTAAAACACTATTGCATAATTAACATTTTCAGGAATATTGTTTGTGAAAACATTTATCAATGAAGCTCGGTTTACGTAGGTACATACTACATGTCTATAATATTGTTCACGGTGAATACAATATACCAATTTAGGTATGCAGAGCTTTTCAGTCTTATAAAATAGTTTGAAAGCTTTCATTTGGGTAATAGTGCAATTCGCCAGGGGGGGTGGGAAATTTATTTCCGTCGTCTTTTTAGATAGGTAGACCTACAATATATACAAATAACGTTCTTCAAATTTAAATATCTTCATTTAGGGAGTGGGTACCTGGCTTAATTACCATGCGGGGGGGAGCATTTGGGTACGGCACATTATGTTCAGAAGCTGATAGGTGGTAAAGTTATTATAGAGTAGTTGTAATGAAATATAGCTTTAGTTTGTAAAGGGTGTCCATTGAGAATAATTAGAATATGTACCTCCCATCTCTTTTATGATAGGTATATCAGTAGTAATATATACCTAGTAAACTTATAAACGGTGCTACTTCCTACCTACAGTCAATTGGGGCGCAATTAAATTAGGAGAAAGGGGTTAAATGGCGAGATAGGTAACAAACAAAAAAAAACAGTTCTGAAATTCGAAGTGTTTAAATTTGTCAAGAAACGTTATCAAACCATAGATTATTGAAACACTGGAATTCACTGTATAAATAGATCTGTAGGTAAGTAGGTAGATAGTAGGTATCTTTCAACATTTTTTTTTTTATTTCATCGACAGCGATATATAACATCACTGAATATATTAACCTACCTAAAAACGGTTTATCCAAAGTCTTGAGATGGTAAACAAATGAGAATCCCACCTCAATCGTCGAATTAAAAGTATTGTCAAATAATTTTCTTCTTTTTCACAGGGCGAGTGAGTTGACCGGCGTGCGGCGCGGCGGGACACTGTCCGATCAACTATCGAACAAAACTGAGACTGTCAATACAAAAAGCGAAAATAATTATCGGGTGATTAACACATGTCCAGGGGGTGGGGTGAAACACGCGCCGATCGGAATTCGCGCGGCCGGCGCACGCGCATTATCTACCTGCCTCTCCAGATACCGCCACTCGACTGGCATTCCTCGCCGCTGCGAACCATCCCCTCCCGGCGCCACCACGCCCCCTCCCCTCCCGACACCGCCTCCCCGCGCCGCCGGCCCCGCCCCCGGCCGAGTGGCAAAGGCCGCCGCCGCCCGCGCCCAATCGGAGTCCGCCCGCTAGCCCCGCCCTAGCGACACTTTTCCGACTAGTGTAGAGCGAGTACAGCGGGTATAGCGAGGATATAGCATATTATCATTGTCCGGCTAGTGATGAAGTTTTTGCAGCGGCGGGAGGCACTTTATTACTTGAGGAGTTATTTATTCTTCTGCGGCACGTTATTTATTTACAACTTTATACGTTTTATCTACGTGTGCATACGTATATATTGTTTATACGTTTTATCTACGTGTGCATACGTATATATTGCCAAAGGGCAAACGTCCCTGTCAGCTTCCGCGCTTATGTTTATTACCTACGTAGGGTTTTTTTTTTCAAAACTTTGCCATTATTTGGTCGAATGGGTGGGACTATAACGTAAACAAAAAAAGTTTTATGTAGGTAGAATGACCAAATGGGGTTAAATAAAACAATCAATTTTCCAACAAACGTTTATTTATATGTACTCAAGACCTTACAATCTTTTATTTGATTTTTATTTAAATGTCCGTTTACGCCACGAATTTGAATTGTGGGAAACTGAAAAAAGGCTGTTGTCTTAACACTGTTCACAATATTATTTTTCGTGTTATTTAATTGACTGCAAACCTTAAAATATTATTAATATGAAGCATAGATTACTCTTTAAGGCTTTAAATACAGAAAATCATTTTTGAGATTTTAAGTTTTGCGACCAAGTTGGTGAGATTTGTTATTCAATGAGTTATGGAATGAATATTTCATTATAATATTGAGAATTAAAAACGAAATTCAGGATCAGCAAAAAATACTGCAGGTGGGTAGTACCTACCTTGTTAAAATATCAAATATTTAACAATTAAAGTTATCAGTCGACATAACTTCGAAAATAAGGTTAATTATTTACGAGTATATTTCGCGGCGGCCATGACAGATGACGTCGTTGGATTGACTCCTATTGGCTGAACCGGAAAATGTTATTTTTGCTACTCACCGGCACCTACTTGGACATTGTAAGTTTAGAAATTAAATTACATTTAAAATCTAATTTACAACGGGTTTGGTGAGTTTTTCAAAATTTTCGATATTTCGGTAAGCAAGAAGCATTTTGCCAATGATGGAGTTTGTGAGTTTTACCCCTCATTTGCTACCCTGATAGTAGATAACTTTCTGGCTATTCAGTTTTGGTAACATACGCAGCCAAACATATTTACCATCGGACGATACTGGGAAAATCTTTGGAAAAGAGTTTAAAAATACACATAAAAAATACCTTTATTTTGCTTCTAGGCTTTAAGGGTCAGCAGCCAAAAATAGACACCTTTTGGCTTTCTAGTACAAGCAATACTACAAATGATTCATCTGTAATTTTATGTGGGTAGTTAGAAAAATGAATGAGGTTTCCAGTGAATACAATCATTAAACAGTAATCTTTTAAATTATTTATGAAAATCATACTAGAATTTTAGGTAACATGTTAAAAAAATGCCTTTTCTGGTTTCAAAAATGCCCCTTTTACTGACAGTTTAGTATGTTTTTTACAGAATTTATAGAATAACAGTTGTAAAATTGTGTTCACTGGAAACCTTAGACATTTTTCTAACTACCTATATAAAATTTACAGATAAATCATTTGTGGTTTTGCTTGTATTGGAACGCTACAAAATGACGTTTGCCGTCATTTTGGGTGCTGACGCTTAATGAAACACCATATAGGTAGGTATATTTATATAAATTTATTTATATGTTGATTCGTTGGTTATTGAACTCGTGAGAGGTCTAAAGGAGCTAACTGCTCTACAACGAAGTTCGTCAATGATTGTGGAATAATATGTGTAGGTATATATACCTATCTGCTCTGAATCTGCTTAGAGAAGTGGGTACATTATTTTCAAAGAAAATCAACCGAAATACCTATATACGAGTATACCACATAATATGTTAGATGGGTTATCGCGGACTTCGGTGAATTTGTGATTTAAACCTATCAAAGTTATAGCTTCTATACAACCTAAATAAAAATGTCTGAAGCAGCAAAAACTTTCGGTCGGTGACCTCCTTTCAAAGATTTTTCACTCTGTAATATCTAGATCACCGCAACGTCATTTCAATCATGATCTATGAAGCTTTTAATTATTAAGTTGATTCTCAATAAATAAGATTTCACTATTAATTATTGAAATATTATCAATCATCTTCAACTTTTAAATAATGGTCGCGACCGAGACACGAGATCGTTATTTTTTCTATTTCATATTTACGTAGAAAATTATTGATATTATTTCAATAATTAATATAAAAATAGTAAGAATAAAAGTGTAAGGTTAATTTTTATTTCATAAATAAGATTTCAATTGTTCGGTGAGAAAAAAAGTATTGAAAAAAAAACTTGTTAAAACAGAGGCAACGTTGAACAGAAGGTACAGACCAGTAGGTACTACATAGGTATGTAAATGCTATGTATAATAAAATGCTCAACTACCAATAAATGCGTGCATAAGAACTTTAATACATTTGTGAAAAATCACCTCAAGGATCCTATCCGTCACACAATCATACGAAGCAACTATCCCCAGAAAAAATATCACCGAAATTTGTGTATTTTATTTTAATCGAATAAAAATGTCACAAAATAATGACAAAATAAATGTTTTTAGAATTTGTAAAACAACCAATTTGTGGATCGTGAAAATCAAATATTACGACTGTGTAAAATGACACATCTGCATTTTATTGTATGTGCTCAAATTCAACTATCAAACTGTAAAAAGTAATGAAATTGTCAACAAATGACATTTTCGGAAAGGCCCACATAACGCGGCACGAGATTTGTTTATTGATTGTGTGACTGACAGACGTGGAACGACCTTATCCCTTCTCTCCTCCCCAGCCACTAGCGCTAATATCTAAATGGGCACCTACTAGCGTTGTGACCGCTTTGAAAGAACTACTTCAAAGAACTACTTCTTTTGGCAACAGTTCCTACTTCATTCATTGTTCATTGAAGAAATACTTCAATCGAAGTCGGTAGTTCATTTTAGCGTTCATTCATTTCAATAACATCATTTCATTGAACAAATATTTCAATTGAAGGTGGTAGTTCATTTTAGCCTTCATTCATTTCATTAACTTCATTTCATTGAACAAATACTTCAATTGAAGTTGGTAGTTCATTTTAGCCTTCACTCATTTTATTAACTTCATTTCATTGCCGGTTTCAGTTCTTTTCGTTTTCAAATCTCTACCGACTAGTACGTGGTTTTCGGCGAGGAACCGGTTCCAAAAAGAATTGAAAAAATAACCAGATAAATTCAAATCTCGTTTTTGCGAGTTCGATTTCAATTAAAGTGTACACTTCAAAGGGTTCATTTTAAAGAACTAACAATTCGTGAAACATTCACAAAACATTGAAGTTTTTCCCAACGCTAGCACCTACCTACCACACAGCCGCACGGAATATGACTGACAAGGTTATTGTCATAGTAAAATTATAATCACAGAGGAGAAAAACATTGATTAGTGTTTTTAAGGAATGATCGTCAACCGTTTATTTTTAAAGTAAGTAACATATTACTGACCATTTCAGAATAATTAAGTTATGTAAAGTAAGACAAACCATACTTATTTCTACGTTGCAATACATGTACCTACCTATACGTTTGGATATACGTACATACTTTGAACATAAAACCATTACCTACAAGTTTTTTTTTACCTTACATTATTTTCTCTTTATTTTATGCATAAGAAATACATGTACCTATCTGTTATATTATCTTTAATTATATTCTGTTATACTATGTTAATAATTGTTATGTTTATCTACAAATGCAACTATTATTTTTTCCACTGCACCACTAAAATTTATCTCTAAAATGTGTTGGTAAAAAACTGTTTTTTTAGATCTTTTTTAAACTAATAAAAGCAATGCATCATTATTGAAGTACTCGCTTATTTTGGTAGGTGGGTACTAAGTGCCGATCGCCATAAAACTCTTGTAGAGCTTTGGTCTTGGTGATGATGCCATTCCACTCCCAGTCTCTGCAGGTTCACCAGCACTTGGCAGCAGTTGGCCATTTTCCATTAAGCGCTGTCTTGGTCTATCTAGAGACCTTCTACCACGTAGCTTGGCTTCGAACATCGCGTTAATGGCTATGCCCAGCCTAGACCGGTAAACATATCCAATGCAATCTAGTCGACTGGCTCTCACAATGCAGCTTATGAAGGGTTGATGTGACAAGGGTCGTATTTCTAGGTTGCTCCTGTGTGTCCACTTTCCTACTGCAATTCTATCAATCAATCTTAGGCCTAGTATAGTTCTAAGGAACGTATTTTCAAACCAGAAGAAAATTGCAATGGAAATGCTTCATATGTAACTATCAGTTTTTATCCTTAAGGAAGATAAAATAAACACACTTTTTACGAAAACAAAGAGATAAACTTCAGCCAAGGCTAGAGCGGGGGCGGGTGTTGATTACAAGTGCAGTCATGCTAGTAACAGCTATCCAGAACTTGATTAAAACAGAAGGGGTTGTCTCTTAAGGGTTGAACCCTAGAACTTAGACATCTTTACCTACTATAATTCAAAATGTGTTTTCGTCGGTCCTTTATAACTCGCGAAGGCAAATAACGTTCCGCTGCAATTTTATAAAACAGCGCCAATATTTCAGCTAAGAATGTAGTTTCGAAAAAATAATGAAAACCATTACATAAGACATCTGACTATTACAAAGTCACAAAGACAATCGTTCAATGTGGCAAGAATTGATCTCCTGTGGTCATTTTTTTATGGAATTTCACGAATAAACAACATAACATACAACTATGTGCTGGCTAATGAAAAACATATCGTCGCTGAAAGGCTAGAGAGCTTAAGCGACACTTTAATAAAAAAAATGAGTCAAATATAAAGTTTTGATTTTTAAAAATTCTGCATCAAATGCTCCGACTCTCGTTTGACTTTGAAGACTTTTGTGGCGACACAAGTTTGGGACTTTTTTTAGCTTTTTGTTGCTATAGATAACTCAGTAAGAACATTGAATTACCTGAGTTAACCCTTTTTTTCAAAATCGAACCAGGTACTGAAGACTAATGAATTTTATTGTAAAAAAATAAAACTGTAAAGTGCTCTGATGCAAACTTCCTTAAATGGCACTTCAGCCCGTTTGCCTTTCCGGCGAGGATATTATACATTCTTGAGAATTATATATCACGCAAATGAATTGCGTATTCCGATAAGATATAATAATAATAATAACAGTGAACTTATATAGCGCAGTTTTGTGATATTTCACCTCGAGTGCGCTAAAGATATCTCCATAGTATTCATACACAATGTGAAAAATGCATTTAGATAAGAAATCCCTTAGAAAGATAGAAAAGAAATTTCTAACTTAAAAGAGAGGGTTGAAACATTCAACGCCCACCTGCTCTCAAAATAATTAAAACCCTATTTAATAGTATCACGATACCCTACCTAATGCTTTGATGAAAATTCATTGCCGTAATATTACAAAAGGTGCCATTTTATTATACCATCCTATGATTATTGGTAAAATATTTTTTATGCTTCAACCCTTTTTCTTGCAACTATTTTTCCAATCATTAACATATGTAAAAAAAACATCAATAAAGTAAAAGTCATTCAAAGAAAAAGCAAACACATCTTCAAATTGCTCTCGATTAATTCTTGTTTATCAGATTTATCTCTCTGTTTGTGGCATTTTTAATATGATATCTATTCGTAAACATTTTGATGAATTCACGCCTCCACGGCCATTGGGGTTAAGCGAGTGGGTTATTCCGAATTCTTGATCAAATTACTCAATAAAATAAAAATGTTGCTTACATTTTTCTCTGGCACTACGCCTAGCAGAAATATTTGTGTGATATCTACCATTTAAATTCTTCTATAACAACATAGCTGGAATCTGAAAATAATAAATATTAAAAAATCCTTAGGATTACAAGATTCGACACAGTGTGGTGATGAAAGAAATTATATCGTACATTTTTGATAAAATGTTCTTCCTCTTATTTAGTCTTCGTATACTTGCCTTCATGCTACTGGCTAATTACCCACTTCCTGTGCTTTTAGATTTCCGAAAATCTCTGCGAGGTTTTCTTTTGAAGTCATTACTAGGATTAACTACAAGTGTGTGAAATATATATTTTTTATTTTAATCCTCTCAAGCAGTCATGAAAAACATATCAGTGTGACATTCCTGAAAATGATTGCATAGATGGGGGGTGGTAATTGTAGTAAATAGATGCTGTGCGTTTTTTTCCGCGTTTCAAGGACATTTTTTTAAGGTTGGTACTAAAAGTAGCTTTTCAAGTAGTGGAAAACATTTCCTGTTTTAATTGCATACCTACATACCTATTATAGAAACTATAGCCTTTTGACGGTGCGTTGTATCTCTACGTGGCTTTTCATGCATACGAAATTCGCAGCCTCCCATTAAAGTCTTAATTTCTGCAGGAATTTCTCTCCATTCCTGAAATTAGCATCTCTCGCTCTCACCCCTTTTGTCTCCAGTAAGCTGACGTAATTCCTTTATAGTGAAAGCAAGTACCTACTCACTTGCAATGAAAACACTTCTCTTTGGCAAGGGTTAAACAATATTCTCGTGTTATTCTAAAACACTCTACGTGAAAGAAAAACAAACAGGTACATTATAATTTGTTCCATCGTGGTTAGTTTTATATGAATTCGTCATCACGATGTGCAAAAGCGTCAATGGACCATTTTTTTTATTAGGGACCACAAATGGTTTAGGAGGGACAAAAAATTACCGAAATACAACATTATTCAAAATTATGTAGAAGTCTCGGCTATCTGGTTTCATTTATTTTAAATTCTGAAAGAGATTTTGCTATTACGAAAATTACTTGGGATCGGTTCCGTGCATCATATGATGAGCTTTAAATTGATCTTAGACCAGCTCAAGTATCAAGGCTCCATAGAAACCCGAATAAATCTGGCTTCCAAAAAAATTAATGTCTTGTATAGGTATAGCAGATTTTGTAAAAATGAGTGAGGTTCTTCTGATTAACAATGAATGAATTAACAATGACAGACCGAGTACCATATCTAATGCACAGATGCAACGTAGGTAGATATTCTGAGTCTATTCCACGGGTATTTCAATGGAGCCTGCTCGAAGGACCTAGCAACTGTGATCTCCTGCTCGTCGGTGAACCTACCTGAAACTCGACAGACACGAGCGGAACCCCCGTTTCTCCGACTCATTTTTTTTTTCCAACAAACCGTACAAACAGAGGGTGCTTTTGCGAAGGCATAAAAAAAATCTTTGAAAAATTCTAAGAAATTAAACAGTTAACTGAAAACCGATACGCAGGCGTGAATATATCTACCTTCTATCGACAAACTCTTTACGACTTACAGCTTACTTAAATTTGTTATATTTTCAAGTTTATCTTACGTTTCAACCGAAAATCATCGCCAAAATTAGTAATTTAATATAAATACACAAACCTAATAACATTATGTCCCACCGATGCTTATATCGTATTGGATTTTTTTTAAATTCCTTATTTATCATTAAGTGATGAATCATTTAAAGTTACTGACTCTAACTCTTGTTCCTTATACCAATAGAACGGCGCTATGTGCCTTACTTTGTCACCTCATGTGGGTGGAAAATGTGTTTACGTGTCTATTGAATTTAAATTTATGAGTTTACGTAGGGAAAAAACTGTTTGTAAAAACCCTACAAAAATTACCTGAAAAATTCCTTTCGACAGCTGCTAACGATATTCATTTTATTTTGAAAAACAGTTTTATACCAATACATTGCAAAAGTAATAAAGAGACACACACAAAAAAGGTAATCATAATTATACAAATATAAAGGTACAAATAGTACATAATAAAGTTAAAACTGAATAGCCAGTTCTTGCTTAAACTTATTGTAGGTCATGTGAAAAATATCCACATTTCCTGTGAGGCAGTTAATTAACCAAGTAAGTCTTCCCATGTACATCACCATTGGTAAGCTAGTTCTGCACCTGAGAAGAAACAGAAGCTTGTGTTGGTGGCCTCGCGTGAAATTATTAGGTTATTTGGTAAAGTCCATCAAACATAATCAAGACCACAACACATACACAGGGCCCATATTACAAACAGAAAAAAAGACAAACGGCATAATACTAATCTACTGTGCCTAGGTTTAGAGTAGTTTAGACCAAAACCTTTCAAGTTCACCCAGTGCCCGAGTGAAACAAAGCGATCAGTGCTACAGTCACATGCCGCTGACTTGGCGTCAACAAGCGAATAACATATTGCAAAAATTTGGGGCTAATCAATCGTCAGTCAAAATCGAAATACCGCGAGTTCCGAAAATAGTTCGCCGCTAGAACCGCGAGGGATATTCTAATGTGAAGGCAGTATATTATTCTCGGGAATATCTGGAAGCAGAGCTAGGAGAGGGGAATTTTAAAGCCCATGCTCTTCTTCTGCCTGTTTATTTCAAACATATATTACGTTTAGATTCGCTGGATGTCAGTAAATACAGTAGCCTCCACTGTTAACTTTAACAGTTAATATGCAAATAATGTATAGACGTGAAAGTGCCACACCGTCTATGTTTATAATCCACCTTTCCGAAAAAGTTGTTTTTTTTTTATTTAGAAAACGCTAATTTCTCAGTACTCTCTCCTGTTACTGTGCTCCCACCACACCGTAACTTCTAGCTCTTCTTCCTATTCCTTTCCCTGTGTAGGTACTCATCAAACATAGCTCATGATGAACATAATGTTGTGAGCTAAAAGTAAAGGGGTTAACCAATAAATTTCAGTTAGTCACGAAGTAAAAGCTCACAGTCAAAAAGTTTTTTGCTGATTAGGATAGTTTCTTTCTATTTTTACAATGTGACAAAGGAAATCCTGCATTTTCTTGCGCTCAACGATAACGCGTAAATCGAGGTTAGTTGAAAGAAAAAGCCAGCGAGCAATAAGCTCGCCTTCTTATTATTATTGAAGGCGTCGTGATGCCCGAGCCTTAGCCACATCCGGCATTTTAAATACGGCGCCACGTGGATTCTGCGACGGATTCCGCAAATCGCCGCGCCGCGTAATCCGACAAGCCGTGTCGTGATCTATGCTTTCCAATAGACTTCCAGGCAAACAAACCACATGCCGTCGGATCTTTCTAGCTCCTTCGTGCATTCGAGTCTGCCACAACATCCAATATTCAACGTGTAACATACAGCACACAGCCAGCTTCCAACGCGACTACATGGCATCGGGATGGACACTGGAGAGTTAAGCTGGCGTGTCCGTGTGCCCGAAGCAATGAACAGACAATCCCTGAAAGTGTCGCCACTTTACATGAAAACTTTCGACTCCTAGGCCTCAGACTTAATAAAATTTCGGTATTTGAAAAAAAAGGTACAATTTTTTTTCTATACCTCGGGTGAAATAGTTTAAACATTTTCAGATATCGAAATTCTTTCCTGATCAATTTCATTGGTGTATCGGAGACCTACTAGTCGAAAAGTCTCATGTAAGCTGGCGACATCAAACTTCTTTCGGTGCAGATCACCCTTCTAGGATTGTTTGTTCAGTGTGGATTTACCAAACGATCCGCGGCATCCGCCAACAATAATGATTACGTGCGCAATCCATCGAGGAATGGGGCCGCTCTATCAAAATGTATCGCGCTAATTAGTGTCTCATTTTACGGGGAAATCTGACAGAATGTATGTAAAACCGCGGAAATCGGCGAGATCATTACCCGAGAAACAAACGTCTAAACATCTAAACGACATGTTGAATTCAGTTTTACGGTTGATAATTTAATAGCGTTGAAAAACGAACTGAACAGTGTTCTTTATAAAAGACTAGTGTTTACCATCCGGCTTCGCTCGGGTTAGAATGCCCGTGCCATAAACTATGTGTTCTTATTTGATACTGAATAGAAACGTTTTAAACAATGCGGCATCTAGTATTTTTTGTTAAATTGACATTTCACGGCTCTTTATACGCTGCGAGCTGAAAAGTGGTGCATTGACCTAAAAAATCAATACAGAAATAGCTGTGCAAACAAAATAACGCCAGAGCTCACAGAAAATTTCCGCTTATGGTTAAGATAGAAAATTACGGGGGCTTAAAACAAAATACTGTTATCGACCTAACGGTAAAAAAAAAACTTTAAATAATAACTTTCTGATGCTGTGTACAAACAAGTATATAAACCAGGAATAAAAGCAAGATAAAAGCTTACGGAATTTAGAAAAACGTCATTCCAACATCACGGTTCTAAGTTGTCATCAGTTTAGCTTCGAGTATTTACTTACTTCTCAGGTAATTAATTGTGCGAAAACAATGCCAGTGATGAAATCGGAAAACAAAGAAAAAACATTATACAACCGATATAGTAGTTGAGTGGACAAATGCGTCGGATTCCCACCCAAGCGTCGTGAGTTCAATTCCTCTGCTAACTAAGTCCTCCATCATTACACAAGCAACATCTTCCGCTTATTGAGATGGCAGTAAGAGTTTTTCAAATATTTTCAGGTTATTTGTAACCCGGAAATGTTTCTAACTTAAAAAAAAATAACGTTAAAACTTATATGAAAACTTATACGCGCTCATAATACGAGTCTGTCGACTAAATCATACAAACATTCTTTTGACAGCCGCCAAGATGATGGAAAGATACTGTTCTGTCGAGCTAATTTCCCGCGGTGATAATTTGAACAGCCGCGGAATGACTCCGCAATAATATGATAATGTCACGGATTCCAACTTTGAGCTTTCGCGGCAACAAAAGTTCTTTTCATCTTATTCATAAGTTCCCGCGATATTTCCACATGATCGCTCTGTCAGCGGAACGCTTAACTCGGTGGGCGGCCCTCCCCTACCCCGGCCTCCCACTCCCTCCTGCCCTCTGCAGCCGCCCTTCCCTCAGCGTGAAGAACACCGTAGACTCGTGAGTCGATTCTATACTTTTCAAAAAAATACACAAATATAAGCAATTCTCCGTTTTCGTTTAATTAGTATCTACATATTTATGCCATAATACGCTTTAGTTTGACACAGGTTGAAAAACATATAGGTATTGCAATAATTTACATTAAAAAATCTTGTCTTCTTCTCATTTTGTTCAAAGTGCGTATTACTCTAAGTTGTCATTTGAATTTTAGCATTTTTTGCAAAGGGAGATGTACCGTTTATTTGCGTAATGATTTTAATTTCGTTGTGCGATACATACTTCTTGATAATTCACATAAATCGACACAAAATGGCGATAGCATCACTAGCAAATATGTTTTCTGTTTCGGGTTGACAATAATTTGTATCGTCTTATCATCCAAATATAAAATTAGTAAAGTAATGTTTCATAGGTCTCAAAGACTGTGACGAGTTGGCCTGTGGAAAGAATTCCAGATGACACGACACTGAAAATCACCAACAAGTGGGTGCCCCAATGAAAGTGATCCATAGACAGACCGAGGAAGCGATAGACTGCTTAGAATAAGAATGGAGCTGGATTCGAAGGCCTGAAGACTGAAGGCAAATCGATTGGGATCGAAACCGGTGGAAAATGTATGTGGAAGATACCAAAGTTCGCCCATGCATTGATGATATTCAGATGCGTATTAGAAACTACCCATTATGATATTATAATTGAACCAATTCAGCAATTTCGATTTATTCCTGTTCAATTTGCATTCTTTTTCATAACTGCGCGCCACTGAGAGTGTTCAATGTTCATGTACCAGGAGTAGAGAGTGTGGAAGGGTGTCACACGAAAATGCTTCAATATTCAACATTCAGGCAACAGAGAAGAACGATGTGCGAGTAAGGCCGCCTACAGACCATTCGATTTCATCTTAGATCGGATATGTCTGGAGGCAGCTTAAGTCTACGCAGGCTTCGTCTTAAAGGGCCGGATCGTTATAATCATACAAGGAATAAAACACAAATTTTTGATAACAGGATATTATAATGAGTATCAAAAGATTTACTTCGAGATTACTTGGTCGTTTTCTTTATTTAAATTTAAGTATGTACAACAAAATGATCCTATCACACAGTGATTATTGTGTAATTGTAATAATGGCTCTCTTTATTATTTTCCACGTGGGTCCATGAGTTAAAAATAGAAGAAATGCATAATTGTTATCCACTCGTTTTTGGCAGGTTTCCCTTTGGAAAATATTTACATAAAATACATATTAACAGATACAAAGATTTATATTGTTAAATTAAGATAGTTTTGTTCTGTTAAATTTGAAGAGCATTATTACATTTTTTTAAACATATAACGAAGCAAAGCAAATCAACGTCAACGCGCGTCACAAATTTCACAATAAGAGATGGTTGATATTCCCGTCTGGCTGCTTTGTCCCGGTGGCGAAAAACATTGTCTTCACTCAAAATGGCTGACATCGCTGGTAGAATACGATAGCAGCACTATTAATTAATATGGTTCTGCCTCATTATTTTATTACCATTCATTTGCTCCCCATAACTGTCTTATGTTGGACTGCATAATTTTGTCTCCTTTTCGCACTCCGTGTAAATTTTTCGTCCGAATAAAAGATAGGTAGATACCAACTTGCATAAAACGAGAGACGTATTTTTTATTACACGCCGTCGACAAGTTACAGATCCGATTGCCGTCCGTGTATGAAACGGTATTCCTTTAATTTAATGTAATATTATATATAGGCGCTGGGGACGTAAAAAAGCATTGCAGATAGGTACTATCAACGCCTCGGTAATCCGTCGCCTAGAGCGGACTGATTCAATCGCGCCTGCAAAAGACCGGCCCTAAAAACTACCTATCATAATTGTTTTTAAAAAATTCCCATAGTGTAACGTTATTTTTCATTATTACATTAACAAGTCATTGATTAAATTTGAAATTAATTTAATTGATTTACTCTACTTTTCGAATGCGTGGTAAGCTTTTTTTGCAAATATGCATCCTTCACTTAAAGTATATTTGATCTTGAACAGAGATAATTTTTCGCCTATCGCGCTTTTTGCGTTGATCTTATAACCCTATGTTTTTCCTTTTGGAAGGTGCACAACTGAGAAAAAAAATACTGACAATATGTCATTAAAAATTAAAAGTTGTAAAAAGAAAAAAGTGTAAAAATTTAATGACACCGTTAAATCTAACCATTCAAAAGTATTGCTGTTTCAGACAAACAGATTTCTGCCTTATAGTTTTTATGACATCAAGAAGTCAAAAGAATGTAAAAATATATATTTAAACCACCTTTTTATCTCAGTAAAGACAAAAAACCTAAACTGCATGAAAATCATATATATTTTAATAGTACAACCCTGATATCACGGTAAGGCGCCGCTTATTCTTAACGCAGCGATGAATTTCAAAATGAGTGTCATCAAGACCCTTGTCGAGGGAAATTGAGCGACGATACCCGCCATTTGTCCCCTTCTCCCCTTTCTTCCCCTTTCCCCAACCAACACACAACAAACCCCTTAGAAACCCCCCAACTCAACCCCCAACAGCCTTACACGACCCTTTGTTAGGAAAATCAATGGCACGTCAAACGACACTACGGAAAAGCCGTCGCGAGATAAATTGTATGTGAGATTACGGTTTTCCAGACGAGGAAATAGGGTTTATCATCAATTCATTCTGTACGCATTATGAAATAACGTTTTGTTATATTTTAGTACATAATTCATAACTATTTGTTTGATGGGTAAGCACTTGCATAGTCAGATACAAATTATATAGATGATCTAATCACCAGCTAATTCTAATTTTCCAGTGCTTCTATTATTTTTTAAAATACATTTAAAAACGAATTGCATCAAGCAAGAGCTGATGACTTGATTCTTCTTAATTAAAATAATATTAAGCCACGTAAAATCTTACAACTGCTATGTTGTGACATCTGCCTTCAACAAATATATTTTTAGTAGATAAAGATGGTTTTTGTTTTCATTAAAATTCGCATATTAATTTATATAATGTACCCACTGTTACAAATTTCTGTCACTTTTATTAAGAAGTAATGAAATAGAAACATCTAGCTACTCATTTTAAACCTTTTTCGAATTTTTGAGGCACGTCGACGTTTTTGTTTTCTTTTGTCATTTTTTTTTTTAACAATAATATGTATTTTCTAACTAATCACATATTTCAAATGCAATTATTATAATACGCAAGTTTAAAGTACAAAAAAACGCATACTTTCATTCGGAAAACACCAATTGCTTTCACTTCAGAGAGCGTTAGCGTAAACATGAGAAAACAGCTTTTAATTTTCGACTCAAGGACGAATTTCGACGCATTTTGCCCGCGAAGTCGAATTTTTTTAACAAATGTTTTTTTAAGGATTTTTTCATTCAAAGGTCTTTATTCTATCATTCTTGATAGAATCTCAAATGGTCCTTGATTCGGTACCTTAAAGTCTGAGATAACGCCATCTAATTTTCGACCCTAATGGCTGATTCACACCAACGTCCGGTTCCGCTCAGTGCCGATATTGTTCCGCAAGAAAACTTATTGATATGGTATGAATATCAATCAAGGAGTATATGCCAAGACAAATTTGTGTGGCAGTATATCCTTCTGCCCACCCTTGTGATATTTAACTACTTATTTTGTTAAATAATTATTTTGAAGTGTAAAAATACTTACAACGCAGATTTTTTTTTTAAACCATTTTTTTATCACTAAATAATATTTTTAATAATTAATAGTTAATAAAAATATTATTTAGTGATAAAAAAATGATTTTTATAATAAAGCAAAACATTTAAATTTGAAACGTATAATTGTTTGTAAATGTTAGTTTATATTTAGATATTTTCAGAGAAAAAACAAGTAGTTACTTAGGGTTTTTAATCCAGTAAAGATCTTTTCCCTTTCCCTAAGAAAACACTAATGTAAAAATAAACTCAGTCAAGTAAATAAAACCATCAGATGGTGATAGTAATAAGGCCTAATGAGCCGCAGTACTTGTTAGATAGACATTATGAGGGGTATTTGTATAAGCTCCAGCTAGTTGGTAGAGGATTACGAAAGAATCCATAAAATCAAAAAAATCAAACAAGTAGTTAACAGTGATGACATTTCAATAGACGTGATGCTGTTTGTGTATAATACGCATGGGTTCAAGTGTAAATAGTTAAGATAAATACTATAATTACCCAATAAGTTATTTTGTTAGACGTAAAAAAATTTTTTTTGAAAACGTTGGTGTTTAATTTTGGGTTTTGAAGTTTTTTAAAGGGCCCCAAAAAGTTTACCTGCGCCAGGCGCTGTAAAGGCAAAACGCCTGAGGCGCCATTTTTGGAAATTTACACCAGAGTACTTTGAAGTTTTTTTGTTTCATAAGTCTTTATTACCTGGTTGGATTTTCAAAAATAAAGTTACCTGAAGCGAAAAAAGCTTGAAAAGTCCCAAACTTGTGTCGCTTAAGTCAAGCCTTCTCTCAAATAGTAAATATATTTTAGATGGCTGAAGGGCCACAAAAGTCTTCAGAACCAAACGAGAGTCAAAGCATTCGATGCAGAAAAATAACTGATCAAAACTGCATATTTAACTTATTTTTGATCAAAGTGTCGCTTTAGCCTTTCCAGAGACGATATAATGTATTGTGCCAAACAATTATTTATATTATTTATCTGACTTGTATTATATTAAAGTGTATTTGCGGTACGTTCTAGATTGATGGATGAACCACCATTCAGAATCAAAACGCTGCAGCGCCCTGCTTGAAATGGCGATAGCAATACGAAAATAAGAAGAAAAAAAAACTGTCAAATAATATGTCTACGCTTGAGTGTTAAAACGATAGAATGCTTTATATCCGCATGCACTGAAAAAAAAACATATTGATAATATCCTACAGACAGTCCAAAATAAGTCTTATTTCTGATTTGTAATTTGGTCTCCTGATAATAAATAATATAGTACCGATGTAATATTTCAAATTCTTAGAAATATTTTAAGATCGTAAGAACGATTATATGATTATGAAAAAATGATGAAACCATAAAAAACCTATCCTAGAAATTATTCAAAAATGAAAAAAAATCATTGATTAATCGATTATGATTTTAAATAAAAACTAATTGTTAAAATTTTTTTTGACTGAAGTGAAATTAGGCAACCTACAAAATCTGAGCGATATGTTGATATTTTATAGTCTCCGCGAAAAAAAACATCACCTATGTCCATTTGCGTAAAAAAGAACAATCTTTTCTAGAAAATGATCGGTGGTTAGAATAAATATTGTTTTATGGGTACAAAACAACTTGCGATATGGTTTCCAAGTAATCTCACAGATGTCACTAATAGTTGAAAAATATATTATTAAAATTTATAAATATTTTTGCTTTTCTTGATAAGAACTATTTTATGGTGCGGGATTGAAAGAAAGGAGGAATAAGTCGATGTCGTCTAATGAAGGCGTGCAACCGTTAAGGGGTGGGGCTGACGATAATATAAAGATTTGCTAAAATAGTTATAAGTTTGGTCGTATGTGTCATCCTCATCGCATTTTGTAAACAATTCCGCCGAAAGTTTATTGTAGATTATTACTTAAAATTGATTGGCTCCTGGTATCCGCTCGTAGACCCGAACTTGCAAACGAATATTCCCGAACAAATACTGACCGAGTTCGTGTTTCACTAGATTTTGATTTTTCCCTATAATTTGGGAGAATTTCTCTTGATATTCCTTATTTTGTCAAAAATATATATTTTTAAATATTATATTAAATGCTGTAGAACAGGTGAATAAATTGTGTGTTTCAAAGAGTTTCATAGGGGACGTGAATTTTGATGTTTTTTTTATGGATTTAACACTAAAATCTACATTAATGAGTAATTTAAAATATTTGTATTTCAATGAAGTTAACAAAGTTCCATAAAAATCTGCTACTTTATTTTTGAAATGAAGATTAGAAGCAAGGTGATTTATTTCACGTATAAAAGAATACTAACGAAAAAAACAATATGCACACAGGAATAATTAGATTTTTTCCACGGATGCGTGATTTTTTCCCCAAGTAAACAATACTGCGAAAGACACGAGCGTCTTCGTGTGACCGCCCGAGCTTTTTGGAAAAAAGTTTGTAGGTATGGCTGGAACAATATGTTGATAAAAACTTCTATAGAAGTTTTTTTACAATAAGTGGAAATAGAAAACAACAGTGTAATATAATATTATAAAAAAACGCAACTTATTGCTTACAATACAGAACATTATAATATTTGGTATTCTTCCAAATTCGATATGGCAACGATGATTTCACAAATAATACAATAATATTGTCTTCCTCTTCTGTGAATGAGTGGGGATTTATGTATTTTTTGAGTGGTAGTTTGTTGACGGCCTCTGTTGTCGAGGGGTAAATACTATAAATTCAGAGTTGCGGGTTCAAATCCGGTCTGAAAACGATTGGATGTGAGAATCTCCAAGGTCACGTATTTGAAAAAATGATCAAATTTACAAGCAAAATGCGAGCCTTAAGGTCGAAAATAAAATGGTGTTTACTCTGGCTCTATAGCACTTAAATTTGGAATTAAGCTAAATTGACGGTCTGAAGACGATTGGATGAGATTTTTTTGTAAAGGCATATTTTTGAAAAATATCACCAAGTTTAAAGGAAAAATGCAAGCCTTGGGGTCGAAAAAAAATGCTGTTTACTCAGGCTATATGGCACCAGTCAGCTTTAAATATTGGATTTTAGCTAAAATTGACAGTTTAAAGACGATTGGATGAAAAAATTCCATTGACGACACATTATTGAAAAAATAATCATATTTACAGGCAAAATGCGGGCCTTGGGGTCGAAAATAAAATGCTGTTAACTCTGGCTCTTTGACACCAATCAGCTCTACATTTTGAACCTGAATTAAAATTGACAATCTGAGGATGATTGGATAAAAACACTCCTTGAAAGCACATTATTGAAAAAAATATCTATTATACAGGAAAAATGCAAGCCTTAAGGTCAAAAATAATATGCTGTTTTCTCTGGCTTATGGCACCAATCCGCCCTAAATATTGGATGTAAGCTGAAATTGACGGTCTGAAGACGATTGGATGAGAAAATCTACAAAGTCACGTTTTTGAAAAAAATCACCAAATTTACAGGCAAAATGCGAACCCTGGGGTTGAAAATAAGATAATGTTTACTCTGACTCTTTGACACCAATCAGCTTTAAATTTTAAGATCGAACTAAAATTGATAATCTGAGGATGATTGAACGAGAACACTTCTTGAAAGAACAATATTGAAAAAAATATCCATTTTACTGGCAAAATGCAAGCCTTGGGGTCGAAAATAAAATGCCGTTTACTCTGGCTCTATGGCACCAGTCAGCTCTTAATATTGTATTTAATCTAAAATAGACAGTCTGAAGACGTTTTATGAGAAAATTCCTTTGACGACACATTTTTGAAAAAACAATCAAATTTATAGGCAAAATGCGAGCCTTGGGGTCGAAAATAAAATGCTGTTTACTCTGAGTCTTTGAAACCAATCAGCACTTAGTATTGGAAATAAGCTAAAATTAACGGTCTGAAGACGATTGCTTGAGAAAATCTACAAATTCACGTTTTTGAAAAAATCACCAAATTTACGGGCAAAATGCGACAATAATGTCGAAAATAATATGGTGTTTACTCTGGCTCTATGGTACCAATCAGCTGTAAATTTTGGACTTGAACATAAATTGTCAATTTGATGAGATGATTGCATGAGAAAACTCATTAAAAGATACGTTTTTGAAAAATAAATCAATTTTACAGGGAAATTGCGAACATTGGGGTCGAAAATAATATTTTGTTTACCCTGGCTCTATGGCACCAATCAGCTCTTAATTTTAAGATCGAATTAAAATTCACAATCTAAGGATGATTGGATGAGAAAACTCCTTGAGAGAACATTATTGAAAAAAATATTCATTTTACAGGAAAAATGCAAGCCTTGGGGTCGATAATAAAATACTGTTTACTCTGGTTCTATGGCACCAGTCAGCTCTTAAGTCTGAAGACGATTGGATGAGAAAATCTACAAATTCACGTTTTTGAAAAAAACACCAAATTTCCAGGCAAAATACCTTGGGGTCGAAAATAAGATAGTGTTTACTCTGGCCATATGCGACCAATCAGCTCTAAATTTTGGACTTGAACTAAAATTGACAATCTGAGGATGATTGTATGAGAAAACTCCTTGAAAGAACATTTTTGAAAAAAATATCCTTTTTACAGGCAAAATGCGGGCCTTGGGGTCGAAAATAAAAGGCTATTTATTTTGCTTTATGGCTCTTATTAGCACTTAATTTTGAACTTTAGCTAAAACTGACGGTCCGTTGATGATTTGATGAGAAAAAAATTAAAGTACATTTTAGAAAAAAAGATTTAGTTTATAGGCAATATACGAACCATGAGGTCGAAAATTTACTACCGTTTACTTTATCTTTATGGCACAAATTAGAGTTTTAATTTTGATAATAATAATTGTTGAATGAAAACTTATATTTCGTCTCAACGCGAAAATACCTCCTATATGGTCAACTCAACAAAAATGAGTTTAATTTTACATTGCGTAGAGTTTCAATTTGGACTTCAAGTTTTGGTGTTTTTATTGTTGAAAATACATTATTGCATGTTAAACTACAAGCGTATTTTTGATGTCTCAAAAAACAATCTGTAACTTTCAAAAATCAGTTTTTAATTTTATCTTGAACAATTATTTATTCTTTCTTGAACAACATACGTAGGAGGTATTTTTGCGTTGACAGCGATTTGTTAAAACATCATTAAATATACGGGCAAAATATAAACATTGAGGGTTATAAAATTAAAAGTCGTTTACTTTGGTTCACCGAATGGTATGAAAGTTGTTGGATTGAAAATTTTACCTAGATTTTTTTCAAACTCACATAATTTCTTTTGCGCTGGAAACATCACTGCGTATTCAAATCCTTTCAACATCTATGGACAAATATAGAAGAAGGAACTGGAAGGAGATGGGGAAGAGTAAGGTTGGAAAGTACATGGCTATTCAGATCTGTTCACCAAACACAAGTAAAGCCATTTCAAGCAATGTTTCGATTCTGAATGGTGGTCTTTCCCCAGGGCAAAACTAGTGCTAGGCAAAATTAGAGTTTCTACCACTCTGGAACGTACCGCAAATACACTATATATGAATTTGTATTAATCAATGTGTTATTAAAATTTTCTCAATTAGGGAGGTAATTATCATTAACTAGAAACTAGACATTGCATATTAATTGAATTTGTATTATACCTACCGTTAGTATGAAATAAAAAATCGTTTTGTATAATAACAAAAAATAACCATAGAATAAAAATAAATTATCGATTTTGTAGTTGTGACAGATATTAAATAAATGAATAAAAATTACGCATACTGGGTTTGAACCCGCGACCTCTGGATTCGTAGCCGAGCGTTCTACCAGTCTTACCACTTGACCAATTAACCGAAATTTACCGCTACCTGCGTGGACTATGGGATGTTCACCTATTAGGTTGTGTATCAGTTTTAATTTTCCAAAGTAACTTCAAATTAATCTTTCAACAGCTATTTTGGAAGTTTTATTGATACTGTTTCTAATAAGTATTGTAATGTCATCCTCTAATGACGACGTTCATAAACACATTTTACACAATTACATAAACATGTTATAAATTATGATGGAGGAAGTAAGTCAATGAAAAAAAAAATATATGTATTTATATGCATGTCGTTTAACTATAATGTTTTGTAAAAATACCACCATTATTTCGTAAATCAAAACAATTTCTTCCAAAAGCAAGTTTGATTGTTGAAAAGAATTATTAATTTTATTTTATTTGCAACGTTCTCTATGGGTATTGCCACACATTATTAATTTGAAAGTGTTAGTCAAGAATTTTACCCTCTTTCCCTCCTCAGTTTTATTCAATAAGCTTATAATTATGATTCAAAGATGTCAGATCCATAACCAAGTTATATTTTTACCCTGGTAACTTGGGAAATGAGATGTAATAGTATGGCAATATCGATTAGGGATGGTGATATTTGAAATAGGGTAAGAACTGGAACCGGTTCCTCTCCGCTCACCTCTAATTGAAAAGCACCTGCTCCTCTCCACATACTAATATCGACGTTTAAAAGGCAAAGGGGCTTAAGCGACACTTTGGTTGAAAATAGTTAAATATGAAGGTTTAATCAGTTTTTTTCTGCATCGAATGCTCTGACTCTTGTTTGATTTTAAAGATTTTTGTGGCGCTTCAGCCATCTAAAATATATGTACCAATTGGCTAAAGTATTAACTCAAGCCCTCAAACAACACCAGTTCAAAATTTTTTAAAAGCTTTTTGTTGCTTTTTTTTAGTTGACTTTTTTTTCGAAACCAGGTAATTTATTTATTTATTTACGCCCTTTATAGGCTTTTATACAAATGTTAACATTTTTTATTTATTTTTTATCAATAACCTCACTAGTGCAAAAAAATGTTGAGAAATAAAAATAAAAAAAGAGTATTGAATAGCAGATACAAAATATTGTAGATGAAAATAACTAATAATAGTTCATAAATAACAGGTTCAAAAATATTGTAAAAGAAAAGAAAAAATAATATCAAATAACAGGTCCAGCTATTAGTTTAGCTCTACTAGATGACAACAAATGTACTAACTAAGACTTATAGTTTGATTTTGACGTGTTAAATATATATATGCGACATCGGAGTATGTGTTTCTCAGTTGTTGCATTCGTCGCATAGGCGTGTTGAATTGCGAGGTTGAAGCAGAATTGCTACAATAGTACGGTAGGTACTGCCTTGTAACCTAAAGTAACAATATATGGAGGGAGAGCTAATTATTTTTACCTTACCTACACAAACTTGCGATAAATCACTTTCTCCGGGTTTTTACGTCGTACGCCATGAGAGAGAAAGAGACAACAAATTTCATAGACCGCTTCTATATACTGTCGCAATGATCTTAAGCTCCTGGTTCACCGCGGGACTCCACCCACATTTTTTTATTATGCCACTAAACTTGACACAACTAAACGGTGTTTTGGGCTATATGCTTTATTTTTGTTGATAAAAATACTGTGAAAAAGTGGCTATACGAATAAACAAAAACATTATGTCGATATGTGATATGAATGGATGTATAAATACCGTAGAATTAGTCTTAGCTACGCCCAGGTGCGCCGAGTCAGGTTAAAATCATCAAAAACAAGTCAAAAACTGACTTTACTGCCTTGGATAGATACCACTCTACCAACTCTATGCTTGTAACCGTCTTGCTAGGAACATGAAATGAAATCAAGTTTAATAGTTCAGGGCTGTCAATCATTGAATTTATAATTTGTAAGACTAAATCAAGTCGGTAATTATTCTCCGTTCAGACAATCTCAATAAATTAAGATGACAAAGATGATAATCGTAATTAATTCATTCCCTTAATGAAGTTAATAAATCTTAAGAATATATTTTGAACTCTTTCTATTGTAAGGGAATGAATAGCATAATTTGATACCCACACTGTCGAGTGGTATTCAATTTGACTCCTAACTAATGACATATACAATTTTTTAAGGAATGAATGTATTTAAATTGATTACACATTCTTAATATAAAACCCAACATTTTTAAAGCTTTATTTGATGCGATTTCAATATGATTTTTTAAGTTTAGTTTTACTAATGAAGTAATGAAGACTTGTGAATTTTATAGTTAAGAAAATAATTTTTTAAGTTCTCCGGTGTAAACTTTCCAAAATGGAGCAGTATTTTTGCCTTCCCGACGTCGTTATTATGATTTGCCTGGAGGGTTTTTTGAACAACTATAATTTATTTTACGAAACTAGGAATCAGTTCTAAAAATAGCCGGCTCATCAAATAAATTAATTCGAATTACCAGCGACTGCCAAGTTTTATGATTTTTAAGTTTAGTTTAACCGGGTGAATGGTAATGAAGTACATCTCTAATACTAATCGTGAATTGACATTTCTATTTTCTCTTTGTCCATTCTAGCGATGGGAAAAGCTTCACAGATTTGTGAATGCTTCACGAATTGATACTTCTTCAAAATGAACCTTTCACGATGAACCAATTGAACATATTAATCACAGCATTTCTCGTCGGGGGTTGCTAGCGATAAATGTACCAAATAATAGTCGTTTTTTTTCTTAATAGTTTTAGACAGCTCTCCCAACCACATAACCCACTCCTCCATTAGCAAAAATTATACCGTGTAGAAAAACTACTTCTTCTTTCTTCTATGTGTATATTAATGAATTGTCTATTACTAGTTTCTTGTCTATTGTTTCTCGATGACAGCTGCCCATATGTTTGAGTTGGCGGTATCATGCCTTAAAAGGAATGATGTACAATAAGTATGCATAGCCTTACAGAGAATTTGCAAAAAAGCAAATGTAGTAATTGCGAAATTTTCAGTTTTGTAAGAGCGATGTGAACGTTTTTCAGGGCTTGAAGTACAATTTGAATATTTCTTACTGTACACAGTTTGACAGTTTGCTTGGCAATAGGGTGAATATTGCGCAAATGACGATTCATACAGGCATTGCCTCCCTTTATGGATATAACTTTAGAACAAAAGTTGCATTTGGCCTGGTAAACCCCAACTTCCTTAAAATAAGCCCATATTTCACTTTCTCGTTGAACGGCCATCCATAATTTTAGGTAGAGATTATATAGTCCTATAGACAAAACAAGCACAGAAATCATAAGAAACTGTCACGGGTACATGCGAGGGAACGGATAATAATCGGAGTACCAACTTAACCAACTTCAATTGAAGTATTTGTTCAATGAAAAATGAATGAAGTTGGGACTGCTGTCAAAAGAAGCACTTCTTTGAAACAGTTCTTTCAAAACTGTCACAACGCTAGTCCATTCCATAATTCCATTGCCCCCTTGTTTGGGTTTCTGTGATATTCAAAACATTATTAAAACAAGTAATAAAGAAAGTAGTCAACCTTAATAAATTGCTTTATTTAATAAAAACAAGACGAGAGGTAACCTATAGTTTTTTTCGTTAGTAGTTCATCTTTGTATTTCATTCGTTTTTCTCAGAAAATGATACCGATAAAATAACCTCTACGTTTTAGGTTATGTTATTTATTACTATTTCCATTTTTATGGCATCAAATTTCTACATACTATTGTACTACAAAATTCATTATTTTATGACTACTTTTATGTACCTATAAAGTTTTTAAAATATATCGTTTTCAGGCGAGGAAAGAACACAACATTCCAAATAATATGGATCCCGTTTGTGAAAACATTCCAAAAGATGCACCAAGAACATGTCCTAGAAAACAAACTTCTAGTTTAAGTATAAAATATACTAAAGCCAATCTGAATGTGTATTCATTTCACATAGAAAACAATGATCTCATAGTGAGTGTTCACGTAATATCAATGAATAATTCAGTATTTATGTGGATTGGGAAAGGATTGGAAACAAACTTTACTGATTTATCCCTTGCAATGATGTCTCCATTTCAAAACTCTCCGCTAGCTTCCAAAGTTGTAGGCTCTCCTCTGGAGACTGCCTCTGTGAACCTTTCATCCAAGCTCTCTAGGAAATTAAATAAGCAAGTCTTTCTTAGTTGTAATCTTCTGCTAGATCAGTTAACAGCCCCTGTCGTTGAGAAAAGAATTATTGATGAAATCAAATCCCACCCGGAGAAGTTTTAATTTAGGAACATAGCTATCGATAAGCTAACACTGTTTTATGTTTTCCATTTCCACTCCCTGAAGGAGGATAACAGAACATAGGCTGTTTGTGGCAATGTTGGCCTACTTTAATAGAGTGTAATGCACATCT
Source organism: Drusus annulatus (assembly GCA_022651775.1). Lineage (NCBI taxonomy): Eukaryota > Metazoa > Arthropoda > Insecta > Trichoptera > Limnephilidae > Drusus > Drusus annulatus. The sequence goes on from JAGWCC010000084.1 coordinate 811,059, forward strand.
ACTAGTCTTTACTTCAATCTGCTTCAGATTATTTAAAAGCTTTATTATTGATGTATATTCAAAATATTTCTAGATGTTACTGCATTAATTTAGTTAAGAGAAAATCTGATGTATTGTGTGTTGTGGTTGAAAACCTGATCATATTCTTTTGTAGTTTACTTTTATAATGTCTTACATACCAGTCATAAGAACCAACATATTACCATTGTTTAACGTTATTGTTCATCATTATATTAACAGGTGTAACGTAGGTTATCTTCAAATCTGTTACTTAGAACCTGGTTATATATAATCATTCATAATATGAGTAATTTTAATAACAAACCGTTATAATGCAGAGTCTTGGTTAAAAATATTATTTTAATAAGGTATTAAATGGATAATCAGAAATAAAACAGCTTCAAAAATAAATTGTTTTATTTTAATAATCAAATTATTTCAAATGAACCACATTATTTTACTTCATCATAGCTCATAGCAAAATGCAATATTAGGTACAAATCGAAGTAATTCACATTATAAATAATAAAAGAATTAAATCCTTTCGCAAATCATGATGTAGTCGCTGGAAAGACAAAAGGGCTTATGTGACACTTTGGTCACAAATGAGATAAGCATGCAGTTTTGATCAGTTTTTTTCTGCATCGAATGCTTGACTCTCTTGACTTATATCATCTTTATTACATATAATTGTAATTATTTATATTGACATTATTTCTTCATACATATTAAAAGATAATAATGTACCATGTGTTATGTTCATAGTGTTTGCCTACCATTAGGGGTGTATATTAGTGGTTCAAACTCCTCCAATCAGCCTCAGTATTCCATAGAAAAAAAATATAATGGTACTCCTAGATTACATTCCTATAAAATAGAATAATATTATTTGCACCTATCTCTTTAAGCGGTGTGATATAAATAATAGGTTGCGGTGAGTAGAGATCCTAAAAATGTTATATTGTATTTATTTATTATCTTTGATCGGTTCCCTTCGTTGGCGCTGTAGGCATGGGGGGGCGTGCGGTGCCGCGAGGCGGGGCAGTCGCTTTGCTATGTTCACTTGAACGCACTCGTTTCTTACCACTCACCTCCGGTTTTGCTCGTCACCCGCTTGGTTGAGACGTTCGATAGTTGTGTTTCCGCATTATCCATGTCGTGTGAAAAATGAAGCGGTCAAGTAAGCAATTCCTCTTGGGAATTTTTGGGAAAAAAGATACAAATAAACCACATGAAGTTTCAAGTGAAAATGTCAAGTTTTCTCTTGTAAAATCTGATCCTGATGTTCCAGACACATCAGTACATTAGTACATATTCATTCATTGTACAATGCTGAAACATTGGAGTCACTCCAAGACACTTCTGGTAGAGATGTTGCCACCCAAGCATACGAGCTGCTGGTTTCCATTGAAAGCAGTCAGTTTATCGTTTCCCTGGTAACTTTAAGAGAGGTTTTTTTTTCCATACAGCAAACCCAAACAAAGCATTGTGAAAGGTTAATATTGATTTAACTAACTCATGCATTCATGCCAATACAGTAAAATCTACCTTACGAAATATCAAATATGTATGAGCGAAATAATTGATCCAAGAGTGACTGAAAGACAAACCATGCACAGCAATGTATCAGTAGAGACTGCTGAAGTTTACGACTGTCCAAACTTATTTTACCCCTTCATTGAACATGTAGTTAGGAACAAAATTGACAGTACGTCAAAAGAGAAGCTAATAAAAATAGCACAAACTTTCCTTGGTGAAAGTGAAGAGCAAAGATTTATAAGTGAATATGAGCTCTGGAACAATCACTGGTCGTCCGCATTGTAAAAACCTACAACTACATTAGAAGCCCATTGATCAGTGTGTTGGTCAGTTTTTTCCACTGATAAAGTCGCTTCTGAATATTGAATGCACACTTTCAGTGTCGACTGCGACCCCGGAAAGAAATTTCTCTACCCTGTAAAGGTTGAAGACCTACCTTAGAAATAAAATGGGAAACGACAGACTCACTGGTCTCGCTCTCATGTGCGTTCACTGGGATGTGGCGGTGGATCTCGATCCCAGCGAAATTATGAATCAGGTAGCCATTGGACGTAAGAGGTTAAATTTAATTATTTACAAATAAAATTAATAGCATTTACTAACGTTACTTTAATTTTACATATCTTTTTTTTTAATCATAATATGTAATATTTATTCTATTTTCTTCTTTCTCCTTTCTTATTTTTAATGTTATTTGCTGACTATGTTATCTGGATATTATGCACTTACTTTGTATTATTTAATATGTTTTAGGCCTACAGGACATATAAATTAATAACATTAAAATATTGTTTTTAATGTATTTTATTTCCATTTATGAGGTAAGCTGGTTGATGTGAGGAGGCAAGTGAGGTAACTACAAAAAACGAAAACAAAGCTTGGACGACATGCAGTACGACTCTACGGGAGCCCCCTAAGATAAATGAACATTTACCTTCTTTTGATGACTCTGGTACAATTATAATATGCTCTGGAATTATTATCTTCTTTAAATGATTAATACTAGAACCTTTACACACATTTTTCTCGCCTTCAATTTTACTGATTGAAACATGGTAAGTTTGATATTATTTTATGTTAAATTCTTTATTTTAATTTATTCTCTTCCCGCATTTTTTTTACTTTCTGCAGCATTTTCCCGCCCAGGCGGTCATTTAAAATTCACTACTTACTATGACAGTTATTAATTGCTCCGGAGAAATCTAAAATAAGCAATTTAAAAGTTAGAAATCGACAGAAATCTTTTTTTTTCATTTAATTAAATGAAATTATTTGCTGAAAATTTCTATTTTATCGATTAAATATTTGGATTATGAATATTTTGGAATAATATTTGGATTTACAGTGATTAAAAGAAACTTCAAATTGCTATCCTTCACGGTCGTAATTTTGAAGATACCGTAGGTTACGTAGGAGAGGTCGATATATTACAGGTAGGTCTACTTAAACCTTTATATGGATTATTTTTTTATGGTATTGGATTTGAATATATAATTTTCTGATAGCTAAACCTCTAAGATTTCGTGAATTCTTCTTACCTTCAATATATATTACGAATTCCTGATGATTATGATAAGTATCTGTTATCAAAATTTTAAATTTACGCACTGTTCAGCAATCTAAAATATTTCGTAGAAAAATCCAACGAATTTAATTTAATTAGGTTATTAATGAATAGGTATTGACGGCATTTGCACAACGTGAGTGAAAACCGTTTTTTCACAAAGTTACCAAACATGCGGAAAAAAAGCCAATCAGAAGTTTTTGTATGTTGTTCAATCTCGGTGAATCGTTTCACTAAGGGCTAGTTGTTTGACCGATCGTTACATTTGACATCGTCACAAATCGTCGATAAGCTTCATTTAGAATATTTTGATATTTGAAGGGTTCCCGTTAACTGACGATCTTCGGCCTGTTAGCGTTTGGTTATTTTTTTATCGTTACGCTTGACGCCTTAAGCCTGATTCACACCAACGTCCGGATCCGCTCAGTGCCGATATTGTTCCGCAAGAAAACTTATTTATATGGAATAAATATCAATCAAAGGGTATGTGCCAAGACAAATTTGTGTGGCAGTATATCCTTCTGCCCACCCTTGTGATATTTAACTACTTATTTAGTTAAATAATTATTTTGAAGTGTAAAAATACTTACAACGCAGATTTTTTTTTTTTTAATCATTTTTTTATCACTAAATAATATTTTTAATAATTAATAAAAATATTATTTAGTGATAAAAAAATGCTTTTCGATAAAAAAAAATCTGCGATGTTAGTATTTTTACACTTCAAAACAATTATTTAACTAAATAAGTAGTTAAATATCACAAGGGTGGGCAGAAGGATATACTGCCACACGAATTTGTCTTGGCACATACTCCTTGATTGATATTCATACCATATCAATAAGTTTTCTTGCGGAACAATATCGGCACTGAGCGGAACCGGACGTTGGTGTGAATCAGGTTTTAATCAACGGCTTATCAAACACCAAACATACAATTTGACAAACCGCTGTCGGGCCGAGAATTTACGGTTAATAGGGATCCTTCAAATGTCAAAAAAATCAAACTGGCGCTGATCGTCGATTTGTGACGATGTCAAATGTGACGGTCGGTCAAACAACTGGCCCTTAATAATCAAACACAAACTCTTGCTTGTTTTATAACTTTTAGCGGGTAATAAAATTGCGATAAATCATTTCCAAATTAAAAGCGTAGTGTCTCATACAAATTGCATAGTGTTATTCCTGTAATATTTGTTCACAAAACTGACAAATGATTTCATACACTCTATTTTGCCCTTTTGACTGCTTAATTATTTTTTTGTTAGTTGGGTGTCTGGGCGAATCTATCGACATGTGAATTGGGCAGTCATTCGGAGGTCCGGCCTCAAAAAGCGGTTGCCGGGGTGTTCAAATGCAGAAAAATATAAGTTTTCCGAGGAAAAATGTATTTACTAATGTATTATTCCATTCCCCGCCCCCTCCCCCGGTGGGCTTAAATACTGAAAGAGGAACCAATCTGATTCTTGTAATGCCTGCTCCATACTCAGCAATACACGATTCACGGAGATTCGAATTATTACCAGCGTGTTATAGGCGAGTTCGGTTCCTTGTCGGCTTTTTTGTGTCAAAGTATGCGTCGCCCCTGGAACGGTGCGATACGACGATGGATACGATAGTGACAGAGAGAAGCACTTGAGAGCTGTTGATAACACTTGCTCACTGATCTGTAGAGGGCCCAATGAAACATCAATAATGCGTCCCTGGTAAAAGGCATTGTGTTACAACTTTCGAATATCGAAAGCAAAATGAACAAAATCATTTTATAACGCAAAGCCGACACTTTCCTACATCCGTTTCACTATTGCACTGCCATTATTAGAGACTTTCTCACTTTCATTATTGGAGCACTGCAGTCGCATGGGTGGCAAGATCAAACGCAGGCCCTCTCATTACCCTACACTCGGCGCAGGCAGCAATGCAGTTAAAATCTGTTCTTAACAGAGACATGGACGCAATTAGCTAGGTGTCTACTTTACTCGAGGTGATTTGCTTGGATTAGATACCTGCGATACGAGTTAGGAGCCGCCAAGACTTGATTCGGCTATGTGACCTTGGCGATGGCCACGGGCCACTAGCCACTGGCCACTTCACACCCGGGTCACCGTTGTTATTGTTCCTCGCAACCTCAGAGTAACAATATAAAGAGACCGTACTAATTTGTGACAAATCGTTGACAAACTCGCAAAATATAGCTCTCTCTTTATGCTCGGTTCTATACGCATATGAGAAAAAGAGACAAACAATTGTTGAAACCAATACACGATTTGGGGCGGGCTAAATACCATGTCCGCGATATTTGATCTGCACGAACTTCATTCACGTTTGGAGTGTCAGGCGAACGGACTGTCAAAAGTGCGTAAATAGTTAAAAACTTGAGTTATTTTTTGTCCGATATCTAGCAAAACATCATGGCCATATGTGCTATACTTGGTTGCTTCAATCGAAGTACAAAAGGACCAAAAACAAACAGTTTTCACACGTATGTACCATAAAAATCGTCTTTTTTAGTTAGATCTCAAATATTTAACATTCTAACCTACAAAACAACTAGTAACTTCACCAATATGTAATTAATCTTTGGACTATTCGTTCCAATATAATAAACTTCCGTTTGAAATGAGTTTTAGTGGATTCGTAATATTTTTAACTTAGAGATATTTACTAGCTGTCACATAAGAAACCATTACAAGGGGAATCCCCATATTGTACGGCTTCTGAAAGTATCCCGGTCTCTTTCTTTCTCATGATACTAACGCTAAATTGTTGGCAAACAGATAAAGACAGAATAGTGTTTATCTCTTAGTTATATTTATAATTTCGGTTGCGTCCCCAGATTCAGGGCTATGCCAAAATTGGAATATTATTATTTATTTTTAGATTTCCAAAGGATGAAAAAAGACGAGAAAAATCTAATTTCTTTTTCTTTGATTTAACAAATATGTTAATATGAATTCATACGTTTCATCTGGATTTTTATACCCTTAGCTTCTAGTTAATTGTTTTTTTTTAAATCTATTGATGTGCACATGCACTATTGTACCCATTTCTGAACCTGTTCTCTGATGATTTATGATAACGATATGCATCTAGATAGTTTTAATTTTGTATACATATTATATATTATTTTCTCCTTGTTAGTTAGAATTATTAGCTTAATTAATTAAGTATGAAGCGCACTTGACGTGAAATATCACAAAACTGTGCTATATAAGTTCACTGTTATTATTATCTGCATTCGAAATTTCCTTACAAAATAACGCGGGACGGAAAACATCCCTACAATACTTAAAAGCGGTGTCATGTTTTGTGAATTTTTTGTGTCTCTTTTCTCTCATGGTGTACGACGTAAAAACGCAGAGAAAGTGATTTATCGCAAATTTATATAGGTAAAAAAAAATTGATCTCTCTCCATATATTCTTACTCCAAAGGTTAAGAAAATGATTTAACATCTGTTATCACCGTACATTTTTTTTATTTTACTTTTGTTTGTAAACTATTTTGTTGATGGAACTGAAATTCATTTTATAATATGTATTATAAAATGTTCTGTACTAATAATTTAATTCGTTTATATTTTTATCTATAAATAAGATTTTAATAATCTTATTGATTAATGTATATTTGAATAAACAAAAAAATATACAACATTCATTCTTTTTAATGATTTACAACTACCTACTCACAACAAAATACCTAATTTACTTAATTTGTGACAACCCTGTTAGTGATTTTACTCTGAGTTTAGGCCACACCCTTTGGTCATTGCTTGGTCAAAAAGTGCGGACAAAATTTCGCAAAGTTAGGTCTCTAGATATTGTTACTCTAAGCTCGCAACTAATCAACACGCACTTGTCACCTAGTTTTATAACAGATTTCTCGGGAGGTATTCATCTTTCCATCTTTAATATACTACAAACTTGGAGTTACAATATATGGAGTGGAGAGAGAGCTAATTATTTTTACCCAACCTATCACCATGAGAGAGAAAGAGACAACACAAATTTCGCAAAATATCACACCGTTTTCAGGTATGTAAGAATGTTCTCCATCTCCCGCGTCCCCGGCGACTCCGCCCACTACATTTTGATATGCGACATAACTGGACATAACTCAATAGTTTTTTAGGTTATAATATGCTATATTTTTGTTGATAACAATACTGCAAAAAAGTGGTTATACGAATAAACAAAAACATTTTGTCGATATGTGCTATGAATGGATGTATAAATACCCTAGCCTTAGTCTTAGCCACGCCCAGGTCCGCCGAGTCAGGTAAAAATCATCAAAAACTGACTACACTGCCTTGGATAGATACCAATCTATTTACTCTAAGATTATATTAATCAAAAATGTGAAAAAACCTATCCCAGTTGAATGTTTAAATATTATCTACGTTTCTTATCTAAATCGTTTTTCTCACTCTTGTGGGGGAGGAGGTACAAATCGGGGGTCTTTAAAATAGTATTATTTATTTATTCATTTGTCATTTAATGTTTGCCGATAATAAAGTTGTCACCTTATTGTGACATAAATGTTAGCAATTAAATACCAACGAAGTTTTTTCTCCTTATAAGTATTATTTAAATATTTGGAGTGATATTCCGTAACCTGTCCCAATCTCGTCACAAACCCAGAAACCTCAATGTTTTTGTCTTATCTGAAAAGAAAAACGACTTCCTCTGCGGTAATATCATTCACGTTTCGCAACAAATTCAACCGATGTTTTGTATTTAAAGAATTCAGTTATTTTCGCTCTTTTGAAATGAACACTTCCATAATTCCGTTGCAATGCGAATACATAATACAATTAAAATATAATTATTTCCAATATCGAAACATTTCGGTCAAGCATTTTCAGTAGGTATCCGTGAAGACAGTCGTGGGAACCTTTTGTATCAAAAGTAGCAAAACGTGCAGTTTTAGTTTGTTTCTTAGTAAATAATATTTGCCTGCCGTTACCCATTTAGTCACATATCTTTTCAATGTAAGTGGCTTTCACCCTTCAAGGGTGGTTTTGGCTATCGTTTCAACATTGTTAGGGCATATTTCAAAATTATTTGGAAATGCGGAGCGGAGTTCAGACAGTTTCAAAGTTAACAATCAATACATTTTTTCATGATTTTCTCCAGGTGCCTACCTTCCAACGTATACTCGTATGTACGTACGGACATACATATAATTTTGACGGTGTCTCTTTACGTTTTAAGGTCAAGGTTTGTGCGTGAATTCCCATTGTTTTTCTAAAAACTTGTTTACAGATGGCAAAACGATAATATGATATTATTAGAGTTTTGAGAAAGTGAGACGATAACTAACTCTATCCGTAATTTTTTAAATCATTCTCCGGGGAGAAGATCTTTAGAAAATTTGTAACTTTGTGAAAATTATTTACTAAAATGTATTACTTTTTAATAACGATGTAACAATATTGAATGCAACTCTGTTACTTCGGCGGTTTTACCGAAACCGGTTTGCTGTTTTTAAACGTTGAAGGGTGTGCACAAAGTTAGTGTTTTATTAATTTTTATCGTTATCTAAAATGAAATAAAATTGCTACAAAAAATAATACAGCGCAAAAATTATCACGTAAATCAACTGATTAGCAATCACGTCGTATCCTCGGAGGGGTGGACAGAGAGGATGAACCGCCATATAACTCTGTTTTGACAGACGATCCTTATTTTATTCACATTCATACATCGTCTCATACACACTGTTCTCAGTTTTTAACTCACTCGATTGAAGTATTTGGCCGAAATATGCGTTATGAATTTATTTGCCAATAATAATGTTATGCCCGTACATAAGTGAAATATTTGTGTTGGAATTATTGGAATATAAGCATTTCATCTTAACATGAAAATTTCCCTTTTTTCATCGTAAGCCGAATACAAAAACATTCAAAGGTCTGCTATTCAAAATATTACGCAATATCCTGAATCCGTCATATCCAAATTTATTACCAATGTAACTTTACAACATAAACCTAATAGGCAATTGTAGATTGTAGATACGTAACTTAAAATTAATAAAACTGACATGGAAACTTCTCAAAAAAATACACTCGCAGCATTTTGTTCCACCAAACCGTCCCTTGGTGTTGAATAAACAAATTTACAAAGAGCTTTTTGAGGGAGACCTAATTTTAAATGCATCATAATTGCAGGTGCCTACTTCGGCAAACAAGCTTGATTAAATTATCCTCTGAATAAGCCATAGAATAAAAACATTTAAACCCAATTTCGATTATATAATATGAACTGGTACTTAGTTAATTAAATAATTGGACGCTACGCTTAAACAAACGAGACGTTATATTTATTTAATTGAAAACGTCATAGACTTGCTTCGAAGTAATTAATACATGTTGCTGTACCTATTTCAATTTTTATCGCTTTTTTCCAACTATTTTGAGCCAACGCCAATCTCATCGCTATAAAAATGAATTAAAGCCATTTCTTTGATAAGGCATTCCACAATATTTTGTTGGTTTTGTAAAGCTGTTAATAATTTAGGTTAGGCTTTTTGCTTTTACCGCTTTCTGACTAATTAGTCTGTTTAGGATTCGTGACCAAAATTTGGATCAATTTGGGTTTATTATATCGCAAATTAATGAAACAATAAAACCACAAAGAAGCTGTGTCAAACTAGACAGAATCACCTGTTAGCAGCTATGTAACAATGTTATAATACTCGTATTGTGATAGGTACAGTAGCGAGCATATAAAAGAGTTCACTCTTAAAATACCAGTTTATTTGAAACATGTCAGATATCGGTGTGATGTGTTTTAATATTTTAGAATTTTTTTTCGAGAGTAATTAAAAATCGCTCAAATATTTTTCCACCCACGAGTTTTTTTTATTTGAAAATTTACGTCATTATATTTTTACTAATGTAATGCCTACAATTAATAAAAAAAAAACTGTCCATTGCGAAATGCTGCAGCATAGCCAGAGCGAAAAATTGCACCGCGGGTACCGGCAACTAAAAAAAGACACAATTCCCGTTGAGGCAATTCTATTTGCTGAATCGATCAGAAAGTGCCGTGAATATGAAGACAGAGCTTTTCAATGCCGGTGGTTCTCGAGTGGTTGTTCACACAGGTACGTCGAAGACTCTGGTAGTGGCTTTCGTGCGAGAAAACCAGCAAAAAAGCTACATGTGACCAAAAAATGCGCAACACTTTCTACGAATGGGCCAAAAAAAATTTTTGGACTGAGATTGAATGGCGACGGATTACTTTTTCGAATGAGAGCAAATTGAATCTCTTCGGTTCAGAAAGAATCTAGTAAGTGAGACACTTTGGCGAGGAGTGTCTCAGACCAACAGCGAAGCCTCCTATTGCACAAATCGTCTGGGGATGTTATTTTTTTCTATGCAGTGAGAATGCAAAAGTTGATTTTTTAAATTTCCAGTTGAAATTCACTTTTTACTCATTTCTGGGTGCATTTTACAAGGTGACTCTGCTCAGTGCCACCTACCAAAAAACCGAAGGTTTTTCTTTCTGATAGTGTGATTCAAAACAAACATGAACAGTTTTTGAAAGATCTAACTTTTCAAAATATTTTGAAGTAAATGAACTCATGAAAACCCGAAGAATAATTGAAAAATTGTTGGATGAGAATTTTTCGAAAGATTAAATCCATAACTTTGTGAAATCTATCCAGTTCTTAAAATTAAGGCAGGAACAACAAAGTACTGATTTCTTTATTTTTTAAATATTTATTAGTGTATTTCCAGTTAAATAAATTAAATAAAAACAGTTAAATAAAAAATGTTAAGGTGGAAAAAATGTATCAGTTATTTCCGATAAAAAACAAAAATCTTAAAACACATTCTATAAAACAGTTTTTTTTTTAAATTTGTTGTATGTTAGATCTTTTTAAAACGATGTTTTTTTTTGTAATATGATGTTAAATTGTAGCAATAAATCACAACGAAATCAAATATGTTGCAAATAAACTGATAGTGTGAACCGGGTGACCACCTTTCCATGCTCGCTACGGTACCACTTTCCTGCTTATAACTGAAAACAATACTTACGTAGAATTCCTTTAATAAGTCACGTTTTCGGGTGATATTTCTCACGTTTCTTCATCTTTGATAACATAAAAACGACCCAACGAGCCGCAATCAGCAAACATTATGCCAAGATAATCATTTCAAAAGAATTCATTATAAAAAGTGTTTACAAACAAAAATACGCATTGTCTTTTTATTTCCATATTCAGCTTAATCGGGTATTTCTTAGGAATACGATTCTCGCGAATCTTTGTTATTTTCATACTAACAAGTGATTACTAGTAGTTAGTAATTAACTTGTTCGTCTTCTTCTTGTGGTACCCTCTCAAATCGGAGGTTGGCTATCATCAGAGCAATCTTCACCCTGCAGCTTTGATTTACTTGATCATGCCATGTCTTCCACGAGAATGGATCACACATTCTCATGAAATTCCTTTTTCCGTTCATCGTTTGGTAAATAAATACATATAAATAAATAAACAGTTTTATTCCAGAAGGTATGCGTAGGAGTAGTGGAATGCAATACATTCCATAATTAATAATAATAGATAGAATAAAAAAAAGTTGTAATGCATATATTTATTTATTTATAAATTAACGGACTAAAGTCCAATTATAAAAAAGACAAATAAAACATGAAATGAAAAAAAAGAGCAACTGAGAAAGAATAACGCATACATAATAATAAATAAAGCGATGACAGAAATATGACAAAAGAAACATAAGAGATAACATTCAAGCCATGGTCTAGTCAAAGTTTTAGTAGAGTCGTAAAGAATGACAAAAATCATTTAGACTGCTATCAAAAATTTCAAGACCATGGCTTGAATTAACAAGTCTTGACTTTCTGGACATTGGAGAATTATACCCATAATTAGTATAGTGATGATTGAGGAACAGCAATTCATTGTTTCTGATTCTACGGCAAGGAATATTGAGCTGGATAAGTTGCAACAGAGAAGGTGAGTCTATAAAACAATTAATAATTTTGTAAATGAACATCAAATCAAAGTCTTTCCTGCGCTTTTCTAATGAAGAAAACACATAAATTCATTAGATTTTGAAAATAATAATAAATGTAAAAATTGTTAATGGAGGATATTAGGTCTCATGTCTACAGAAGGCCATCAAGAGGTAGTCCATCCAGGCAGCAAGGATAAAATAAATAAAAACCATAATTCAAAAACACATATTTTTTTGTAATACAAAATGTTGATGGCGATACAGCTGTCGCACGTAATATCTATACTTGGCAGAAATCAAAAATCGTATTAGAATTGAAATAATGTATAGTTACTACAGGCTATACTTAAAACGTTAGACAACAACAACAAACGCTGATTTTCAACGCTAATTATCAATATCAACACGCTTTTTCCAAATTAAAATAATGAAGATTGATTTTATAAAGGTCCTTGGCAAACAGTGCGGTGTGAGTGAAGAGCTTTGTTGTTTCGCTGAGAATCTCCCGACAGAGACAGGCATCGCACACCGACAAGCATCTGGCGAGGTAGTGAGCTAGTAAGTAGCTCACCTGCTTTGTTTATCTCTAATAAGGTCAGTTTATTACGCAGCATCTGCACATCTGCAGGTGGAAGCCTCCCCGTGCGACCTTTGATAACCTTCCGAGTACATGACGCTATTCAGTTCCACTGCCACGGAGTCGCGATATTATACAGCAGACCCTCGATTTACCGGGTTCGGCTTTACCCACGTTTTAAAGACCCAAAAATATATAGGTAAATGCCAATATGGGTTTCATTGTATTATCATTATAAGTATAAATTAAACGAATTTATTACCTTATATAAATATGCCTGTTCAAAAGAAAAGGTGAATTTTGAATTTTCGCGGGCTGTGTACATTCGAATATCGATTTTTTTTAAATTTTGTTATGTTGGTACACATATGTTTATCATATGTTAGCATTATCAGCCATTTTGGATTAGTGGTTTGTTTTTGACAACTGGAAAGGTTAGTCACGTTTTGTGTGTTCTTCGATTTTTTACTTATGAAAAAAATGGATCAAAGAATATGTATTAAATTTTGCGTTAAAAATGGAATAAAGTGCTCCAACGCATTTAAAATGTTAACTGTGGCATTCGGCGAGTCTACTTTGTCTCAAAAAAGTGTTTATAAGTGGTACAAGCGCTTTACAGAAGGCCGAGAAGATGTTAATGACGATGTGCGTCCTGGAGTTGTGGAAAAACAAATCATGGATTTTATTCTTTGATCCATTTTTTTCAAAAGTAAAAAATCGAAGAACACATAAAAACGTGACCAACCTTTCCAGTTGTCAAAAACAAACCACTAATCCGAAATGGCTGATAATGCTAACATATGTGTACCAACATAACAAAAAAAATCGACAATCGAATGTACACAGCCCGCGAAAATTCAAAATTCACCTTTTCTTTTGAACAGGCCATCTATGTGTATATTCTCAAAGCAATAATTTGCATTTTGAGTAACTACGTACGAATGTGACTTTTTAAAATTTGGAACGGTTTTTAATTGAAATTATCAAAATTTTTTAAATTTAATAATTTTTTTACATCCCCACCTACCCAATAATGAACCTACCTAAAATGTATGTTTACAGAAATTATTATACATTTGAAAGGGGAACTAATAATTTTTCTTTGTTAGTCAAGTTACCTCCCGTGATTTTTCACGGGTAAGTAATAATTACATAAATGCAAATAAGGATTCGATCGGTCTCTCCGTGCTGTAATTCTTTTTCAGTATGTAAGTCACTTGGCTGTTTATCAATGGCATCAAACATTTGACATATTATAGTAATCTAAGAATGGCAGAAAAACCTAATCGAATTATGCTTACGACGGAAGAAAGTCTTGAGATCATACATATCAACCAATATGTCTGAATTTGCTGCAACCCAGAACCGTTTTAATGTTGATAGCCAAACTACGCGAATATATTGAGAGTTCAATTCCTTTTCTAGCTAAGTCCTCCAGCATTGCACAAGCAACATCTTTCGCTTATTGTGATGGCGGTAGGAGTTTTTCAAATATTGTAAGGTTATTCCGGTTATTCCTAACCCGGTAATATTTGTCTTTCTTTATTTTATTTTTATTTTTTAAATATGTTTTATTGACTTGTTGCATCTCTGTAGTTTTGCGGGAACATTGGATGTTTTATAAATGTGATATCTACCTACTCTATAAGGTTTTTTTAAAGTTAAGTGTTTGGCTATACCGATACATCCTTTTAAACTGATTTTGACTCGATTCACTGGGATAGCCCGGTAAATCGAGAATAAACTGCGATAAATCAGTTGCTACTTACACAATTACAGGGAAATCATTATTTTTTATAGATAACTAGGAGATAATGTGTTAATAATGGGCAGATAAATTTTCAATAAAATACACAAGGAAATAAACAGTTGATAGGTGCCTATTTACCTACCAATGTTTTTTCATTCTCATATATTCTCATACCCTCCTTAATTTCGTCTAAAAACACCTTCATGGCCGATCTTAGATAGGCATGGCTTAATAAAAATCAAACAAAAAATTGGAATATATTTTATTTCCGTTCCCTGATGGATATTTAATTTCATCCCACTTTTTTCAGCTGACTCCAAAATACGTTATTATGTATACCAACATAATAAAAAAACGATTGCTCGTTTTCATTTCGATTGGGAAATGTTCAGACAGTCCTCTCATAAATCATGTTTTTTCGACGTTTCTTTTGACTATTCACTTGTACTTTTGACTTAGTCCGAAAATAGAAAAACAAAAAGAGATAATATAATATGTTTCTTGTGGTTCTTTTGAGAGGTGTGGAATATTGATAGATTTTTTTGGCTCTGTAGTATTTGTTTTCTTTTTTATTACTATTATATTTTACGACAAAATGGAGAGAGTGAATGATTCGTTAGTTCGGCATTCACTCCAGTACACCAACAATGAAAAATATTGAGTTTTTTGTTGCAAAAATACGAAGAAATTACTTTTATCTGCGCTTATTTGTATAACGCGTCTGTCGTGCACAATTATTAGCAAAACAATCTTAGAAGATGACAGAATCTTGCCCTTGCTGAGTGTAATAGGTATTGTTAAATAGATCTAGTAGTCGTCCCATGCAAACAATTATATCTGATCTTTGGTCTTGAATTGACCGTCAAGCTTTGTAGAGGCGAAGAATAACTCGCTGTACGTGTCATGTTACTCTGACTTCCTATGAGGGATCTAATCACAATGATTGAACGCTCATAATTGGATTGGATATCACGACATTTTTAATAATGCCTAGGTAATTTACTTCCATAAATGAAGCTGCTAGCCAGTGGCGCAAAGGCAAATGTCCGCCCCAGCCGCCTTGGAAACAAGGCACCTCAACTTTACAGTAAGTAATATTTATCATTTTTTGCGTTGAATGCGTATGACTAGAGGCACACCTTTTTGTTACCCCTAATCTATTGCCTTAGAAATTATTAACAATTCGTATCCTTATATCCATTCATACACCTGTCTATCCCAATCGTTTTTTTAAGATAGAAACAATGTTTTTGAGCCCTTGGGTCACGAGTGAAAGGTAAAATGCATTAAAAAACACAATTATTACCTAAAAAGCTTTTTGGCGTTTTTTCCACTAATAAAATTACAATTGTATAATGCATAATTTACTTGCACGGTTACTTCGATGGCTTTACCTATATTAAGTAATCACACCTGAATAGCCAGGTACGCCCTAACAATCCCCCCCCCCTTTTTACCACCCCACTCCACCCTTAAAATTCCTTTAAATTGAGGATTCGGTATCTCCATTGGCTCCGGGTAAATGAGACTCTATTTGTAAATACGGGAAAATGCATCTCGTCGCCGGAAAGGCAAAAGGGCTGAAGCGCCATTTTGGAAAGTATACACCAGAGCACTTAAAACCTGGTCAGATTTTGAAGGAAAAAGTTAACTCAGTTAATGCTCTCATTGAGTTAACTGAAGCGACAAAAAGCTAAAAAGTTCCAAACTTGTGTCGCCTGAGTCAAGTCTTCTCCCAAATGGTGCATATATTTTAGATGGCTGAAGGGCCCCAAAAGTCTTCAGAATCAAACGAGCGTCAGCAGAAATTCAATGCAGAAAAAAAAAACAAATTCAATGAATAAACTCAATTTTGACCAAAGTGTCGCTTAAGCCCTTTTGCCTCTCCAGCGACGATATGTAATAAACCTAATATGATATTTTCATCAGGATTATATTAAAACTGTTAACTATACGACCCTGATAAAGCTTACTCAAGTAAAACCGATAGTATTAAACCGATATTAATAATAAAATTAATGATTGAAAGTTATTGTTTCATTTCTATATGATCTGTACTGGCACAAGCCTTCAGATGATTGCCGAGGTGGTAACTACGCCACTTTCGTTAGGAATTACCTTCAGTCGTGCATCAAAAAGAAGGTATTACATCCATCACTATACAAAACCGTCGATTTTCAACTAAATAAGTAGTACATTTTTGCATACGAGCGGCCATACTGCATTATTTTTCGTTGACAGCAATGGTTTCACTTTTGGCATAACGTTAGCATTCTCGTTGTAGTGATAGTATTTGAAAGGTGTCGATCTTTGCATTGAATTTCATTGTAATTCATAAAAACCACGAATTACAATGGCAGCGGAACACGTGACTTTTGTTCAATTTTGTCGTATTTTTTAAAAATAATTGACTATGTAAGTAATCAATTTCTTTCATAATGTAATTACATCTAAGATGTTTTATACTTGGGTGAATGAACGCTGAATACATACGATGTTAAGTATTTTTTTCATGGCTCATGAAAAAAACTAACCATAAACAAGTTTAATAGAATTTAATTTATCCAAGTTTTTTCACACGGTGTGTACTAATTACATTGTTGATGGATTCAGCTTATCTGAGCTGTAATGTGTGGTAAACCTAAGTCTGAGATGATTGATCTGCCTTGTTACCTGTGATGTTGTGGTCAACACCCAACACCATTCTGCTGAATGCTTTACTCTATGTCGCTAGCTGTAAGAACAGTAAAGTGACATCTGAACAAACCCATATTTTAGAAACCATGTTTTACGCAATTATTCTTATTTGAATTTTTAGTTTGCCCCACAAAAAAATAGTGAAAGAAATACTTCACGAACAACCAAATGAAATTAGCAGAACGTTTTTGATTTTCTTGGTTAACCCAAACCTTGTTAGCTTCCAATGTCATTCCATCTTTAACAGACATGATGTTTCAATTGAATTTAAGGAAAATCTCTCTAAAAAAATACAGGTACCTTACCTGTAACTGAGCATGAATATAAATTAAGTTAGATATTTAGATTTAGGGGTTTAAAAAAAACAGTTACGCTTTAGAAATAAACAAATACTTAAAGACAAATAATAAATTAAGAGTTTATCTAAAACAGTTAGGTATAGGTAAGCCAATATAAAAAATATATATTTCAAAGAAAACTATCGTATCCATTATATATTGTCAAGTGTTGAAGTAGAGGCACAAAATACCGAGTGATGATTATAGGTTAGAAAGTTAGTAATTTAAGTTTAAAATATTAAACTTTGACATTAAGCACATAATATGTATCTAATAAAGTGGTGTAAAAAAAGTTACTTTTATTTAAAATTTAAAAATATTAATTGGTTTTAGATAATAAACTACTATTCAAAAGCACTCCTCCCTCTGGTCCGGAGATGCTGTTCACTGGCAAAATAAAGACAATAAAATGCAAGCTGTCTGTAGTTTGCAGCAGCATTTTTGATAGCAGACGTGAAAATAATTTCCTTCACAAAATTGCGCTCTGAGATCTGAGTGGCCGCAAATGATAAAACGTTATTTTTTTATTTGAATGCCGCACAAGAGGTCCAGATGATCCTGACTTCCCGATACCAGTGGTACCATGACATCCTCAATCGGCGTATTGGATATAATATATATTGTAATAGCCATTTCAAACAACGTTTTGATTCAGAATGGTAGTCTTTCACCAGGGCCATACAGAGAGTATCTACCACTCTGGAACGTACCACACATATAGTACATATCATTTTATATTAATTAAATGTTAAATAACCCAAAAAAATTAAATACAATTTATTTGCGCACGCCGGAATTTGAACACGCGACCTCTGTATTCGCAGTCGAAGATCTAAACTGCTCGACCACGGAGGTCGTCAAAGTAAATACCACTATTTTAACTGAATTATACATTGCAAAAAAAATACTTTTGTTTTGTAAAAAATATGATCAAATTTCTGTAATTGTTACATGATTGCATTCGTTTTCGGTGGTTGCTTCTTATTTTTAATGCTGTTACGCACAACTTTTTAAATTTCCATCCGTTTTTTTCTCTCCCATTCCCTTCTTAGTGCCATATCCTTAGAGTATGCTAGAGGTAGCCCAAGCCAAGGCAGTGAAGTCAGTTTTGGACTTGTTTTTGATGATTTTAACATGACTCGGCGCACCTGGGCGTGGCTAAGACTAAGGCTACGGTATTTATACATCCATTCATATCACATATCGACATAATGTTTTGTGTATTCGTATAGCCACTTTTTTCACAGTATTTTTATCAACAAAAATATAGCATCTAACCTAAAAAACCGTTTAGTTGTGTCAAGTTTAGTGGCATAATAAAAAATGTGGGCGGAGTCCCGCCGTTAACCAGCGAAGATAGCCAGCTTAAGATCATTGCGACAGTATATAGAAGCGGTCCAAGAAATTTGTTGTCTCTTTCTCTCTCATGGTGTACGATGTAAAAACTCGGAAAAAGTGATTTATTACAATTTCGGATGGGTTGGGTAAAACAAATTAGCTATCCCTCCATATATTGTTACTTCAAGGCCATATCATATCGGAAGTTGGCTATCAGTAGGCAGAGTAGTCCATCTCATATATTCTCTTCCATCTTTGTGCAAATTGCGAAAAAGAAATTGAGAATGAATTACAAACGATATTATCCGTAATCGGAAAATGTAACAAACGCCGACAAAATTGCGTACAAGCTGAATTAAGCTCTCGTTAGCCTAACTAGGTACCACTTTTTAAGCTTTTTTAGATAGTTAGTTTTCCATATCAAATAAATTGGTCTAATGTGATAAAAACCCAAGATTTGTGCGTCTAGCAGAATTGGGTAAAATAACAATGCGTGAACGGTTTCTTTAGAGCTCGTAACGAACGGTTCGGTAACAGGTGCACCTTACCTCTGCTACAATGTAACTTTTTATACATCAATTTAATTGATGTTTGCCATGCGTTACAAATTGAATAAAATGGGTATTGTACTTTCTATTGCCGGCAACTATTTTTGAATCAACGTCATTTTTACAGAGTTACATAAAAAATGTGATCTTTTAGGTAATCTAGTTGTTAATTTAAATTGAAATATTTTGTGATGATTGGTTAAGGCAATGAGCTTTAGTCATATACTGCAAAATGTATATTATAATATTCACCTATTGTTACTTGATGTAGTTTTTTAGTAAATCCCATTTATTACAAATTCATATTAAAAGTATCCAGTTTGTAACGTCATTGTCGAACACCCTACTTTTTATTTATTTTTAAGTCGCAGTTTCTTTTATGTCTGGCAACATTGTGTACCATTTGCTAATTCGGCTGATTTTATTTTATTCGGCACGTTAACTTCTTTTTCCATAGCTAAATTTTCTGCTAGAGTCATTTAAAACAAAGGTATCAGTGGTGTAATAAAATCGCAAAAATAACAAACACTCACCTAAGAAATTTTCATAGCGTACATTTTGGTAAAAGTATTTGATTTATTTTTTAAAAGAAAGACAAACATTCCCGGATTACGAATAACCTGACAATATAAAAAAAACTCCTACTACCATCATAATTAGCCGAAAATGTTGCTTGTGCAATGATGGAGGACTTAGCTAGCAGAGGAATTGAACCCACGACGCTCGGATGGGAATCCGACGCGTTTGTCCACTCAGCTACCGACCGGTCATATTTGAAATAAAACATAACAATTAATTTTAACTATTAAATTATTTTTCCGCATTGCCTGTATAGAGTGGTATTCACTAGTCTATGGCAAGATTATAATGTAAAAGCTGCTGAATCTTTTTCATCCATATTTTATTCACAAGTTAAGTTTTTGCTACAAAAAGATGTAGGTAGGTAGTAAACACTGATAATAGTACAAGTAGGTATAAGAATGGACTAATAGAGGTAATAAAAAGGTTTCTACGAGAACGCGCCAGTCGTGAGACGAATTATGTCTGTAAAAAACATCAAAAATAATTAATTGGGCATCATCTGGATAGCTACTAACCGGTCAATTTTATTTGACTAAATTTTAAATTGTTAATTTTACTAAGGGCACTTTCAAAACTGGAAGATAACTGAAACCATGGTTACTAGCGTTATGACATAAAAGCCTTGTGATTAAACTTGTGTTTATTATAAATTTACTAATATCGCGTACTATGTTCCGGCATTTACTCTATAAAGAAGACCGGAAACCCAAATCTTTATCTTAGTCAATAAAAACTCGAAATAATTCTTACAAATAACTTTAAGAAGGGGGAACTAAATTCCTGAGGAACGTAAATACCTGTAAGGTTAAGTTGTCATGCTACCTACTTACCGGTAGTGATTCATTATAAATATGAAGGTAGGTATCTTTTTTTAATATGAATACCGCACAAGAGTCTCAACTGCTCCCAATCGTCTAGAGCCAGTGAGACTGGCATCCCCAAATAGGGTATTTTGTGAGGCTGAAGGTAGTGGGGGAGGGAAGGAGATTGGGAAGTACTTGGCTATTCAGATCTGGTCACCAAACACGGCTAAAGCCATTTCAAGCAACGTTTCGATTCTGAATGGTGGTCTTTCACCAGGGCGATACTTAGAGTATCTACCACTCTGGAACGTGCCGCAAATATTCTTGTTATTATTTATATGTGAATTAAATGTGTTATGACACATATTAATTTAATAAAAGTTATTGGCGCACGCCGGGTTTGAACCCGCGACCTTTGGATTCGTAGTCGAGCGTCTTACCACTCGACCATGGAGGCCGTCAAAATATCTTATTAATAAATATCTTTAACTGTAATAATATTTGTGAAATATCACCTCCAGGGCTAACAAGGCCAAATAAACCTACAAGATTCATAAAGTATTCTTGCTTCGAGAATAAAACCTCAATTGAATAAAATTATCATTCATTCATAAATACAGATCGCAAGGGCAAATGAAGTAATCTTTTATAATACCAAATTAATCATTTATTTTCACCATAGACAATTACTATCCCGCTGGCGTCCCGCACCATAGATTTCATGTTGACAGACTTCATACATAAGTTACACCTAATTATAAACGTTGCAATACTCCTTTAACCGTACTGAAAATGGTCGGGTTTCCTTTTTTTAAAAACTGGTCTGTGACAAAACGATTCCAAATTGTACCTTCTCAGATGACAAAAGTAGATCAATAAGAAAATACCTAAAGTAGTCAAATAGGCACTATACCGACAATTACTGCTTTTAGGCATTACTTACTTAATGGTTTATCCGTATCAGTGCACTCGCGAGATGTGGTGAAGTTTTTTTACAATATTCAACAAAAAGCGGATGGTATTTTACAATTTTAAATTCTGTAAGAAAAGTCACTGCTTTCTTCTAGTACCTACTCGCGCATGCAAATCCACTGGTGCAAAACCGAACAATCCCTCTATCCTATGTTTGAACCAGTAGCTTCCATTTTTTAGAACACAGGCGACATGTGAAAGAGTGTGCGACTGGGTTCATCTTAACGGTATTTCAATGTAAGCTTCTCCTAAGGACTGGCATCATTGATTCCTTCGGTACCGACATTTATTTATTTATTTACTTCAACGGTACATTAGTACCTTTTACCATGTATAATAAATAATGTAATACAACAGATACACATAAAATAAGATAAGAAAAAACCAGTTGAAAAAATTACTCAAAACAAAAAATATAACATGCCAAACGCGTGCCCAACATCCATCCACGATTGACATTTTCCGAACGAATCGTTTTTAAGCTCGGTTTGGAACGACGTATCCTAGACTCTAAAAATCCAGGTTCACTCCATCGTTAAAAGGTTCGTTCCTTAAAAGGATCCTCCCCACAAAATCCCCCAAATATAGCATTCACCCTGAGGGTAACTTCAAGATCTTCTGTGAACAATCATTTTAGTTTAATTTGTAAGATACGGTAACTTACTAACTAACATGCTTAAGCCTGGTGCGTACAGATTAATGATATTTTAATCATCCACGGACTGATTCCTTACTCGCAGTAATGGACTTCAAGATTAAAAAAAAACTGTACGTTCTACAATAATGACTAAGTGAAGCAACATCTCAATGCGAAGTTAGTCCACCCTTTAAAATAAGCATTTACAGTGTTAAAAAACGATAATTATTCCGAATCCAATTACTGGTAGACACCAACACAAGTCACAAGGTCTCGGGAAGTGAATTAAACTATGTCAAAATTATGACCGTTTCGATAAAAAAAAGTTCCCAAAAAAAATTCATCGGTTGACACAAAGTGCTTTTTGCGTTAAGTTGTGGATATGCAATAAGCAAATAAGCGTATCATTCGTTTTTCACCGCGAGCCGAGGTAAATAAATGCCTTTAACGAGACTGCCATGAAACAGCGAGCCGATGTCACAACTAGTGGTACCTACCCCGCCCACTGGCAGGGAAATATCACCCATCCCTAATTGATTTATAAACATTACAAACAAATTTACGTATCAAATTTTTAAAAAGCGTTTCCCACGCCTTTAGCCTTAGCTTTTTCATAATTTCAAAACCAGATAGTAATAAAGACCAAAAACCTATCAACAAATTAGAACAAAAAGATTTATTTTATGTTTTAGAAAAGTCTTTGCTTTGATGTTAACTGTTGATAATATCCTTTAATAGTACGTACGTACCAGTGTGAATGTTTCAAATTAGTAACTGATATTATTTGAAATGATCAAATTTAAAAGGAATCTTTTTAATAAAGTACTGACCCACAGTGTATTTCATCATACATTATGCTTTATTAGAAATGGGTGAATTTAAGCAACTAATATGTTTTCTTGGTAATAAAGTTACATCCCGAAATGTTTAACTGATAAAAACTAGTTTCTATTATTATTCGACAGAATTCTAGAAGAAAATCATTTTTCGACTCCCTAGGTTTACAGTTTTCCAATCCATCATTTCCGTAATAGGACGGTAGATGGATATATATGTAGGCAAAGCGTAAATGGTAATAGCACAGTTATATCGGAGAAAGTATTTATGTGAATTGTAAATATGTAATAACACCTATTGCAATACATCGTAATGTTTTAGTACTTATTGTTATTACAAAAAAGTATGGTAGGTATCGAATTCATATTGAAAATGCTAAAAACACGTAACGTTAAACAACACTCCAAGCCATGGTTTTTGTTTGATCTTAATTTCACCTCGTTACTTACGCAGTTATGTTTGTAAAGTGAGTAAAGTTTTTCTTTTAGCAGATATAATGGTTGATGAATGGGCTCTGCAAGATGCCAACTCGATAGCCGAAATATGCGGAAATGTCAAATTTACCAACCCACAATAATATGACCAACCTACATAAGTCACACTTTCACGACACCCTGGTCAAAACATAAAACACCACAATAATCCCAGCATTCGTAACACAAGATCAAAGGTATAACACCGAGCAACCTCATATTATGGGCACCCATTACACAAGAGCCAAGTGAAACATCAAGCAACAAGCAACCCAATAATCCTCATATTCGTAACACATGAGCTATGTAAATATCGACGTTAAACAAACTGACATTGAATACTGGGAGAATGAATTTAAAACTAATTTGAACTCTACTTTAAAAGCGTTCAGGAGACTATAATAATATACGGTACATAATATGTATACATATACATAATATTTTGTTAACAAGGATATCAAGGATACGTAAATCAAAGAACTCCCTAGAAAACTAAGAACAGAACACATAACATTATGTTGTATTATATTCATACAGTCACCCATAATATGTTTTTTTTATTAATTTTCTTTTGTTTTCTTTTGAAATAAAATGTAACAATAAATTTTAATTATTACTTATTTTTCCGGCATTGACTATATAAAGTGGTATTCAGCCGCTGAATCTTTTTCATCTCTATTTTATTTACAAGTTAAGTTTTGCTACAAAAAGATAAAGGTAGGTAATAAACACTGACAATAGTACAAGTCGGTAGAAGAATGGACTAATATACTCTTCTCACAGAGGTAATAAAAAGGTTTCTACGATAACGCGCCAGTCGTGAGACGAATGATGTATAGTTGTGTAAAAAACATCAATAAATAATTAATTGCCATCATTTGGAAAACAGATGGGATATAAAAAAAAATCAAACTTAGAAGATGATGGTAGGTTCGAACCGAGTATGACTAATTTAATATAATGCCTCGGAACTTTATAGAGCAAAATGCGCATTAAGTACACTGCTGCGCATTGACCTTGTGTCTAGGGAAGACACAAGGTATAACCTACGTTCGTCAATACTTGTCTTCTAAACCCGGAAAAGCTGACTTAAAGCCTAGTTAATAAACTATTCTGCTCGAAAGGTTTCGTTTCCTGGGTAATAAGTGATTCTTTGCCCAGTAAAAAAAAACATAACACAGTAAGTACATAAGTTTATTACTAATAACAATATCAATAACACGCTTGGAAATAATAGCAATAATTATAGCAGAAACATTGTTATGTAATGCCGAAAACTTCAAATTGATCCGTTGAATCGTTTTTTTTTTAAGCGTGAAGGAAACATTATATTTTTGTATTAATTACAACCTCGCGGCTCTATGATCTTTATCATGACAAGGAAGCAACAATCTCATATAATTCGAAACACGACAGTAATGCAAATCAATCATTGATTTTACATAGCGCCTACGAAAAACCCTTATGTGTTCCAAAAGTCACCGGTTGACGAACCATTATAAATCTCATCCTCGAAATGTACGTCTTGGGGACTACAACCATGGCCCATGGCCGGCTTTACTGATGCGAAGGAAGGTGTCGCTTTTAAATGCACGAAACACCTTGTACAACCTTGTGTACCATATAACGCAGCAAGGAATAGCTTTATTGCCAACGACGATTTTTGTTCAGTGGATTAGTGTATTCATGGAAAGGTGGATATCGTATTAAAAAATAATATTCAAGAACAGCTTACTATTAAAAGTATGTGCCAAAATATATTAAATAGATTACTTGGTCATTTTTAAATCGCTCTCTTTTTGAATAAGAACTCTGAATGATAACATCCGCCCCTGACTGTAATTGCATTTTTTTAATATAAAAAGAAACAGACATTCCCGGTTTATGAACTGCCCAAAAATATTCAAATTCTTCCTACTCCCATCATAAGAAGCTGATGTTGTTGCTTGACAATGATGGAAGACTTCGCATGCAGAGGATTGAACTGACGATGCTAAACTATGAACCTAAAGCTATGGACCACTCGGCTACAAACCGGTCAATATTAAATCTATCGTTGCCCAACTTTGTACGGTTATTAATTACAGAAGTATTAAGAAATACAAAGAAGCAAAACATTGATAAATGAGCAACACCAACGTGCATCTAATAAGGAAAAAAAAAACAGAGTTATTTTACTAAAGAATGTGAAAATGGTTGTTTTTCTTCGTTACCTTGAGGTCAACAATATAACTTATTACGTTCAGTCGAACAGCGTCATGACAATGGAGCCGTTTTTGTGGTGTTTTTTTTTCACGGGGTGTTTTTATCTATGATCATTAAAAGATTATCATCCAATCAGACAATGAAGTTTGCATCGGAGGTATCCGTGAAAAAATCTATTTATTTTAAAACATGTCTTTGGGTAATATCTCACCTTGGTGAATAAATACCTTAACACATGGATAGCATAAATACACAAAACAGATTCGACCTTAAGTTTAATTAGCTAATTAGGATTATTTTTTCTTAATTATTTGTTTACCGACACAGAGATTATCAGATTTTGAATGTTAGATTACTAGAATGCATAAATGTTTTTTGTTGGAGAACTTTGAAAGAGTCATCAGAAAAGCATTAGATGCGGGAAGAGTTGGGATAGAATTTTAGGCAGTACACTTGAACTTTTGCAATTGATAGATAGATTGTTTATTATTCAATAAAATTTTAACACGATGAACAGAGTATTAGGTTGTAATATATACATGTTAAGTTATAAGGAATATTACGTACAAAAGGAATATATACATAAATAAATATGTATTATATCGATATATATTTTATTACAAAACGATTTGTTGCGATGTTATCTACTTGGTACTCTAGCCTGGTACTGTTGTATCTACGCGAGGGATTTAAAAAATTTTAAACTTAAAAGTGAAGAATTAACTTCTGATATTTGAAAAAAAATCTAAAATTTTAAAGTATTTCAAATGAAGACTTCTAAAATCCAAAACGAAGCTGTGAAGGAATTTATGATATCAACCGCGAAGCAAGAGCTACAGACAATAAACACTTCTGATATTTTCCGCCTAGAGACAGATCTTGTTTGTTGCCTTGTTTGGTCAAATGTGATCCTGAATTTTCTCAGAAGTAAAAACAATCCAAAATACCGTACTTTACCAAGGATTACCACTGCCATACCTGCACATTCCGACATCAATTTAAATTATATAATTATTAAATGGCATCCAAATTCAAGCTCATCCAGGTGCCATTTGCCCCATCGCATGGATGTTTGATTAGTACCTAGCTGGATAAGTAGATATTATTTTCATTTTTTTCTCCGCATAGGAGGTTGACAACGTGACGTCATCTTGGGGGTGGTGTGTGTAGGGTATTTAAAAAAAATGGAGGAGTTTATTTGGTTTGTGAAACCTGCACATGAACAAGTCGTATAAATGAGGCGACCCAATCGGAAAACGTCAACCGTGTACAAATGTTGGGCACGAGGGTGTCTCCTAGCTGTGCATCGATGCCGAAAGATTTAAGACGCTAGTTCTTTGGAGCACTTCCAAAGTGCCTCTTTCAATAACGGTATAAAAAACTTAAATAACTTTAAACAAGACAAAGTGTCGTTTGCCAATTATTTTCAAGTCAAAAGTATGGGCATCCCTGATGTGAGGTCTATTGAACTGCGCCCACTGCGCAATATTCTAACGCAGACCGGGTAGCGCTGGCGTCAGGTTTCAGGCAGCCAGCGTGCGAGTTTATCCATAGATTCTATCTCCTCTTCAAGTAGCAGGTAGCAGGTCGCAGCAGGTATCATGCCAGATACCCCCGCGTATCGGAACTACCTCGCATATAAATGGATACGCCGGTTGCGGGCTGCCATAACCATAGCAGATTTGACCAAGTGCGCGCGTGACTCCGAGAGACAGTTACAGTAGTTGAAAGCGAACCGGGTTACGGTTGATAAACTTTGTCCATTGAGGTGTTTCCTCTCCAGTAATCAGTCTGTGATCGGCAGTGACGAAACAGAGGAAAGTGCAGACGAGTTTATCAAGTGGATCGTATGCGCGGGAAAATGACGCTCTTGAGAAAGTTGGTGAGTTTTAAAGATTTTCTTCGTTAGCTAATTCAGTGTTTCGATGAGAAGCTACTAGCATGGGCGAATATGATAGTGAAATAAGTTATTGATTTGATAACTGCATTTTATGGGTAGGCACAAAAGGCATGCAATCCACACAGGCTACGAGATTACGCATTCCCAAAAAAACATGAAATAAATTCTGATAGATGTATGAAAAAAAAGTTTTAATTGATGGAAATTGACGCTTATAGTATGGGTAGTTTGGGTAAACATATTAATATATAGATAAATAGGTAAGTACCTACATATTTTCTCGGGTGAAATTCGGAACTTACCGCAGTAGCTTTTGGTAAGTTAGCTTTTAGCATAGTAGGTTCCTATACCCTATACCTACACTGTACTTTGCACTGCCAGAAATCAGAGAGTATGGCAGCTCTAACATAAGGAGAGTAAAAAAGAGCGTAAGAAGGAATCCTCGCTATTCAGATCAACTTACGAAATCGAAAGCACCTTTCGCTTATCAAGCTTTTGAAAAAAGTCATCCCATCTGCGAACATAATCACTTCTCTATTATTTAATACACATAACGCATGGGAATCAAGAAAATATTATTATTACTCTGCATAATGTAATGATTAGATATTGAGGTGAATTTGTTTGCAGACGAAGGTAATAGGTACAAATCAGTGGCATGTAGAGACTATTTTTCAAATTTCAGCATTTTTCCCCAAAAAAAATATTTTTCTTTGTTGATAGCAGAAAATATGTGTTTACGTATTACGTTCTAAAATTCGAACTTGAAATTGACAAGACTTGTGGACAAGGGATTCTTAGGGTAATACGAATAACAGACGTAGTAATCTATCGACGTTTGCCTATAACGTATTTTGGGATATTTTTAATACAAAGTTCGACAAATCAAAAATTCGATTCTGGAGAGAATTGGCTATTGGAAAAGTAGGAAACTCCTTTTTAAGTAGTGCTTATTGAAAAGTGTGAACTCTTAAACACATTAAACAACTCGGGGGAAATTCTGAAAAATCGCGAACATATGACTTCACACTACTGGACTAGGCTGTATATGCGCAAATATAAAGCACAAACAAACATTTACTACGTAAACATTCATTTTTAGAAGAGCGTGAACGAAACACTTTTTTTCACACTCCTATATGTTATACTTATCCTTCACTTCATTTACTAAATGCATTTACAAAAAGTTTTAATGATGTTATGAAAATTACATAGAATTATTTTTTTCTTTATCACTTTTTTAATATTTTCATATTATTGTATTATGTGTAATGTACAATGAATATTGACTAATTTAACTTTTTATTTTTATTTGCTTTAAGTATTTTATCTTAGCTATCTTAAATTCATTATTGAAACAATATCAGTAATTTTCAGCGAAATATTAAACAATTTTTTTTTTAAGATTGGGCTGCGACTGGGAGTTTTCAAAATTTTCTTGCTTTCTTCTGTTTCGTATTTCGTTAAAAAACTATTTATATTGTTTCAATAATTAACATTAAAATAAACCATACAGCTTTAATAAGTTATTATAATTTACATATTTTAAATTCAGTTTTTTTTTACTTTGAGACTTCGTTAATATAACACTGAAGAAATTAAATATAACAGTATCATTAGTACAACTGTACGAGTATTTTTTCCTAACATTTTTTTTTCTTCAAATTACCTACGCAAAATTATACTAGAATTACATTTTGGTAATATGTATATAGTAGATGGGTACATACATTCATATTATGTTGTTATTAGATTAATACCTGCCCTAAGATAGGCGCGAAAGACATATGACGTACATCGGTTTTGGTGTCGACATCCAAGATACAATAAAATTGATAACATTATTAGTATAAATAATTTTCCTTGGTCTTGGCCTTCAGAATATCATCATATTGGGTAAGGTAGGTATTAAATAATGTTTTCACTCCGCAAGTTGCAATATACGGTTTGATCTAGTAATGTCAACAGCATTTCCTCTTTCTCGTCATCCATTTCTTGACCGCAACAATCACGGGCCCCGTCGCAGACGCCGTTTGTCCAGCGAGAAAATGCAAACGCCCCTGTCTTCTCCTTTCATTGTTGCAATTTTAATCAAATTACAGTCTTCTGAATTATGGGCAATTTTCCAGCCATTAAGTATTGCCTTGACCATGCACGCGGTGAGAGTCAGGGATGTTTCACTAGTAAAATGTAATAACTAATGATTGACCATCAACTATTGAATATAATATACACTTTTCATTTCGTTTCGATGTATTTATTACGGATTATAGCAGTGAACTAGAGTACCTATCTGAGAGCAATCATTCATGAAAGTAAAATTACAGTGGCTGTATTTTTTCCTCGAGGGAAATCGTAATTTATCGGTTTAATGTTATGTATAATTCATTATTCATCCGTAAACAGTGCTATTTTCTCCACGTTTAATTTTGTGTGAACAATATAAATTGACACTCTCGAAAGATCAACATCTTTTTTGCGACATGCTAATGGTTTTTAAAGAAATACCTGGTAATGGTAGGTTCTCATATAGCGGTGATTTCCAAAGTGGACGATATCACCCGGAGGCGCTGAACAGATCCAGAGGGGCGAAGGCGGCTCAGGGGAACACTGAAGGGCAGTAAAGGGGCGACGAGGGCAATAACTGACAAAAATTGGTGGACTAAAATATTTTTTAAAAGTTTCATACTCGTCTATTCAGTTATTTAATAATGCATCATTAAAAAATCACACATAGGAATCATAAATTTATTTTTTAACATGTTTTTTTCTATGGAAACGTGCGCAGTGGATATTTCGAATTACAATCGATCGATTGTCATGAGTCATGAGTCATGAGTCATGACAGTCATGACTTAACAAATACAATTTGGGCTTTTGCAAAACTTTACAAATTCAGTGCTCGGCGATTTGCAAGTTGTGACTAGTTCACTGTACAATACGTGAGTAGCATGAAATCGTCTTTAGATTATTTTCGAATTGTGTTGTAAGCGGTCAACAATTCGATGCAGTGCGAGTGCAATAAGTAGGTACCTAAAAATGAGAAGCGATAAAAATATATAAATAATTTTCTTGGAGGGGAGCTTTGGAGTCTTTGGCACGTGGGACAATCTTACGACAATTGAAGCACAATAAGATATGTTTGCCTGAAAATTGAAATCATTTGCATTACATCGTGACGCATGATCGATGATTTTAATAGTACAGAAACTACAGTACAAAAACTAAATGTCAGAAAATGTACAAATGAGAATCGGGAGCGAAATTTAAAATTATTGTTATTGCTTTCCGAACATCTTTTTTGTGTTTCGTTCATAATTTTAGGCTGTATTCACGATATCACAGTAGCGTCGCCCCTCACCATATATATAAGTATGTCGAACTATAGATAGCTCTATCGAAAAGATTCATAAAATGTATTAATCCTCAATCATTATTCCCGGTATGCAGGTACCTACATACAGTGATGTAGATTTTATACAAAGAGCCGGATTCCTGTTTTCCATAAATAGATTGTATGGCTGCTGACTATAATCTTCAATAGTGCAATGATTTCTCCTCGGCAAGTGAAGTGAGTGCATTTACTGAGTAAGAATCGATTCCCGTGAGAAATTTTAAAGAGCAACGGTCCATAATCACACACTAAAAAAATCTACGTATGATAAATTACCATTAATATAATCGGCTCTAAGTCACGAGAAAATTCTGTCATTTTCATATCAGTGGTAAATTAGAGAAGAAGATGACTGAAAACAGATAAAAATGTTACGAGCTACAGTGAGCTACAGTGAAAAGTGAAATAATAATAATACCAAAAAATCACAACAGCGTGACTATGAAATTCTTTCGTAAAAAGATGTTCGATGGTCTTGAAAATAATTATGTTCAACCGAATTATGTAAAGAAATAAATTATGGCCTACCTTCGATCCGTTCTTAACCCTTTTGCAACCACAATCAATCCAAACTAGAATATTTTAATTTATCAAACATTTACTTTAAATTAAATAAATTAAAAAGGGGGGAGGCATTGCCTAGGTTCTTCATTTGACTTACATAATCAATTTAACTGTGTTTGTTTTGTAAATAAATAAAAAAAAACATGAAATGTCTACGACGTGTTGGTAGGTACTATTGTTTGTGATGCCAAACAAACAATTAAAATCAAGCTCGCGCCATCGAATTTCAATGTTTTCTTAACACTTCGTTTTTAATTATTGTTTGTCATTTATTTTTATTGAAAAGACATACATACGATTTTCGTTTATACTTATTTAAACCAGAATAGATTGAATATCCCATGTATTGATAATACCAATAGAAACAACTTCAGTAGGTACCTGCCTACAAAACACATAAAACGACCAAACATAAAAAAGGTTGACATTTAAATAATAACATCAATTCGATGGGAAGGGGTTAACTTTTAAATTTGTTTTGCTGAAATTGGCAGAATATTAAGAGCGGGTAGGTA
Source organism: Drusus annulatus (assembly GCA_022651775.1). NCBI lineage: Eukaryota > Metazoa > Arthropoda > Insecta > Trichoptera > Limnephilidae > Drusus > Drusus annulatus. The sequence goes on from JAGWCC010000084.1 coordinate 843,281, forward strand.
CTTGGCAGAACACGTTCCTCTTCCGTTTTTACGTTACTTTCGTGCGGTCAACATTGCAACACTGATTTAGAATAATACGATTCGTTTATGGTTTATTTAACAAAATCATGAAACTGATAAATATTTTTTAACGAAATAATTGGTTATGGTCGGTTGCCTTCTCGATTGGTACCTACCGAAATGTATTGGAGAATTTGGTGTGGTTAATTTAGTATTTCCATAAATTGTATATAACTAATCGCTGTTTAAAATGGTACCAACTACCAACGTATCAACAGATATTACAGACCCGTCCGAGGTAGAATAAGATGAAATTAGCGTTCGGAACCCAACCCTGATTTTCGTAGGTCCTATCTATTTATGAAATATGTGATAATATCAGTAATAAATAAATGTAAATTAGATAGTTAACATTATAGAATAGAGGTTTAATGTAGAGAAAATTATTGAGTCAGTATTTTATAATTATTTGTAAATATTGTACAGAGCCGATCCTAATTTTACTATTAGGATATTCAAATTTTTAAGTAATAACAATTTTGAACAGTTTTAAAAAAATAAAAAATTACAGGAAAGATAGACTTCTATTTATTTTTGTAAATATTTTTTAAATTATCAAAAATATTTCAGTTTGAATTTTACACATCGGGACAAATTAAGAAAAAATAAAGTAAATAAACAATTTAATTTTAAGATTTTCGTAAAAAATATCATTCAACGAAAATCGTCACATTGTAGAAGGTAGCGTTGTTACCGCTTTGAAAGAACTACAGTTCCTTCTTCATTAATTGTCCATTGAACAAATACTTCAATTGAAGTTAATAGTTCATCTTAGTGTTCATTAATTTCATTAACTTCATTTCAGTAACTTCATTTCATTGAACAAATACTTCAAATGAAGTACGCGATACGTGTTGTTACGTAGTACGTGTTTTTGGCGAGGAACCAGTTCCAGTTCTTTTCGTTTTCAATTCCCTACCGACTATTACGTGTTTTTTCGGCAAGGAACCGGTTCCAAAAAGAACTGAACAAATCTCTTTTTTGCGAGTTCATTCGAGTTCATTCTAGTTCATTCAGTGAAGCATTCATAAAACATTGAAGTTTTTCCCAACGCTAGTAGAAGGTCTTATTTATACAAATAATAATTTAAAAAAAACTTAAGCCTTAAGATCATTTATACTATTTTTAAATAACCCAAAAAACCATAGAAACTTTTATTTTTAAATCAGATAAGTAGGTACCTACCTAAGCAAATTATCTTTACGTTATGTAGTCAGAAGGGGCGTGCGGTGATATTTTACCTCGGTGCGAAATCCAAGCTTTTTTCAGTCCGCAACAACATTTCCATGCTGAGCTTTGAAATAGAATAAGACGAGACGCCAACTTTTTGTTTCATATTTTTTTAAATGATTGTATAATAAGAAAAAACAACTATTAAATAAAACAATAAACTTTGTAAAACACCACTTTATTTGAGTTAACCGCCAACCAGGTTTCGCTTATCTCAAGCTTCTTCAGGACTTTTACATCAACTTAGTTTATTGTTTTATTTTATATACAATGTCACACCCCCATGTTTTTGATTCATTCAGAAAAAATACTCTTAAAAGATTTTCATGGGTACGCGAAAAAACTTTTCCTAATTCGATGCTGAAAGGTTTACACGAATGACACCGTTTTAAAATCTAATAGAAAACGTCACGCATTGTTACATTTTATCTCATTCATTCTATAAAACAATTGCAAAATCTTCCATCTTGTGTACAAATAGAACTTTTTACAAAATATACTGTTACTGAAATGGGACTTTAGATGACTTTGTAGATATATACCTACGTAAATACATATAAACACAAGTACATACGTAAGAATTATTGCTGTTAGGCAATTCATCATCATTGACCAAAATGGTTATAATATTAGTGATTTCGAATTTCTACCTACTTCTAGCTGGACTAATTATTTGTGGGAACAACAAAAAACTGAAATCTTCTGTCATTTGAGCATTTCTCACTTGGTTTATTCAGGAAAAAAAACAAACACAGGTAATGAATAGACTAGGAATTTGTCAACTTCAAGCAGCGGCTACGTATAGCTACTGTGGGCGAAGATTGTTTACTCGTGTACTGTCGTAGACTTGGTGGTTTCACAACAAGGAAATGCTATTTTTTAGTTCAAAGCTTATTTTCCCGTTTTGACAAAAAGAGTTGATAATTGTGAATTTTAAAAACACTTGGAATTAAGTTTCGACTGTTTAGAGGCGTGACAAATGATGAGGCAATGCTGTGCTGAATAATTATTATTCGGCTAAGTATGCAGGTGGCAGGTGGTCAGTAGGCACTAGATTCTAAATGTTTACGCTGTTTTTGCCTTAATTCAATGAGCTATTCGAGAACTGTATCCATTCAAATTTGTGGTTTCAAAATATTTGCCAAAAACTTTCGATAGCCTTGGGATAATTGAATCTAAAAGCTTTGCAGATATCTCACTAACCCACAGTACATCGTGTCGTACTATGTTTTTGTTTTATTTTTACCGCAGATCAGCGAAATCGTAAAAAAAAACAGACAGCAAGGAGGGATTAGTATAATTTATTATAACCAAAACAAAACTGAAGAAACCGATTAAACTAAAACCACAATGATAATCGAAGCTTTTATATAGTTTTGTTCTAGGGAGACATCACCTCAGGGGTATCGTACACAGCATTTTTCTTTAATTTTCCTTTGTAAGTTTTTTTATCGGTACAAAATAATTGAAAAATGATGAACACAATATAAACATCAATATCACTTTTTCCTATGCTTGAGTTTGGCCGAAGAATGTGAAACTCAGTGGAAAAAAGTGAACAAAGGGTGATGGAGACAGGCAACTCTTTTTCTGATTCATGTTTTTTTTTCTACAAAAAAAAATTAACAAGGTCACTTAGTGTTTTCTTCAAAAATCATTAAAAATAATCACGTAAGAGCATTTATTGGAAATTACAAAAGTTGTTATAAATCTTTTCTAAAAAATAAATGTATCATTTAATATTATGTTTCGCAAACTTTTCTTAAGGTTTTTATAAAAAATCTTCTTCTGCGAAAATCTTTATTAGATACCATTTAAATGGATTTTTGAAAAAGAATATACAGCTTGAGTATTTGGAGTTATATATTGATGTTATTACTTTCTGATTAGTAAAAAAAAAAACGAAAATTCAGATGTCGTCTGCCTTCTTCTTTATAGTAAAATTATCTCGGCGAACTTAAATTCAGTTAATTCGAGTAATCGATCAGTTTAGGAATCAATTGATTTTTTATTGGTTCTCAAAATGTTAAAATGATTTTTAATCGATTTTATAATCGTATTATTTCGAATAAATTGCAATCATCTATTTTAGAATCGAATTGTTCACATGAGTTTAAATCGGGTAATCGATCATCGTTTCGACTCCGAAAAATGTAGCATGCATAATACTGATAATGACTTTACCCCTTTAATAATGGAAAATGCAATCTCTAAAGACATCTTTATTGAAAATGGAAGAATATCTGAAACGTGAGAATATCTAGTCTTCTCTAGTGAAAGACTTTTCATTTCGTTGGCAGATTGATGTGATTCGTTTTACAAAAAACCTTTGAGATTTCGAACGTACCAAGCCATTGGATAGTACCTACCTACCTTTAAATAAGTAGCGTTTCCTCCCGGCTTTAGAGAAAGCATTATGTGACAGATATATCAGCTAATAAAATTTTCAGACAAGTATATCGAGAGTGAAAACAGAGGCAAGGGAAATAAATGTTTTTATTCCTTACGATTTTTGAAACTGATAGATGTAATTTCGTTGAGGACTTTAAGGAAAATTAATATTAAAAAACATTATACAAATATAATATGTATTGTAGGCGGGCTAATTGCCTGTTGGCAATTTCTACGAACCAACCGATAAAATTATTGTGTAAAAATATATGTACCTACAGACATCAAAAACATTTCATGGATTGCCGAAAGTGAACAAAATACAGTGAAACCTCTATCTATCGTTCCTCGAATAATCGTTTTTCCGGATGTATCGTTTATTTCTTCTAGTCCGAATTCATTTCATACAAAAATAGATCGCATCGATCGTTTCTATGTCCACATTGTCCACCATTTTACCGCATTCATCGTTCGAATTCCTAGATTAGATACTAATCTAGTAATTATTATTAAGTATTAATTAGATTAAATACTCAGACAAATTTTAACAATTTTGTTACTTTCGACGACAATATTCCAACGTGTGGGATAGAAACTATCGAAAGCTTGTGTGACGTAAGATTGACGGAGACAACAAAAGAGGTCGATATTGATGAAGAGGAGCCGCTGCCTGTACCTTCATTTTCAGATGCATGCACACTCTTTGAAAGATTGAAAACTTTCTACTACGCACACTCAATAACTGATGCCGAAAAGAATATCATTTGCAAAGCCGAAAATATACTGTTGACTTGCGGAAATAAAACAGTAAAAAAACAAATGTCAATCAAAGATTATGTATTTACAATGCAATAAACTTTAAAAAAAAATTGGTTCAGTTTAGCTTTGTGTTTTTTTAAATAAATACATTTATTTACATCTAAAACTTGTTTTCTTCTTATAATTTTAATCTACCAATGGTTATGCAGATTGGGAGGATGGTATCTTTACTGGATTGTATCTCCTTGTGTTTGTCCTCTTAATCCCGCATTCATTGTTTTCCCGCATTCATCGTTTATTTCAATAGGTCCCTTTAAAAACGACAGATAGAGGTTTCACTGTAGATATATGAAAACTGACAGTTTTCTTTATGGGTTTTTGTCAATTTTATCGAGTTTAATGTAGATTAGAATAGCTTCCTAAGATCATTTTTTTATTATTTTTTTATATTTTGAAGGTTTTCCTGGTTGCCACTTCAATTGTGACTGCCCAAGGATTTGATGAAAACCAGGAAGAAAATTCAGCTGGAAAACTCATCACTCAAGAACAATTAGCCCGGACATTACAAGCGCCGCTTTTCAGAGGAAATGTTAACTTAGGAGGTCAAGCTCAGGGCTACCCCACCTTTATTTCACAACAGACCTACGATGTCAATGAACCCGAGGAGTTGGCTGAGGAGACCAAGGCAACTGTGGCCAGCTACGTGCCAGTCCCGTCTGCTATTCTCCTTCCACCTAGAGCTGATGCCTTGGATTCTTATGCAATCCATAGGACTCCGGACCGATCACAGGCCCGCCCCAACACTGACGCTGGTGTCGAGTCCTATAATGCCAAGGCTTTGAAGTATACCCCCAGGTATTTAGGCCCTATTCCCAGTCCAGACTCGTATTTATCCATTAATCCCCATACCAAGCAGTATGATCTCCCACTCCCCCTTCAACCAGCCTCAGAGCTGCAAGTGCCCATATTCGAAGCGTACATTCCTTACAATACAAATCCTCGACCCCAACAGTCCTTGAACCAATACAAATCTCCAAATGGTGATACGTTCAGTGTTATCCCAGCCAAAGCCTTGGAAGCTCCTTACTCAACGACCTCTCAAAACTACGAGTTAGCAGACAGTGAGTCTATCAAACCGGCTAGAACTCCCACCCAGTACTACCCCAAGAAGTATAACTCAAATTCTGATGACTTCGCACCTAAGAAGGAAGGCAAGAATGTGGCCACGGATGAGTTTGACGGGGACGAATTGGTTGATGTCACCAAGCTAAGGAAGGGAATTAAACCACAAAAGCTCTCCCTCAGTCCTGTCCAACCCCAAGCACTAGACAGCGAAACTTTGAAGAGTTACCAGAAGAAAAAGGAAACAGAAAAGCAGAGGCATAAATTTGAGGAAGCACAGAAGAAAATCCAGTTCAAGAAAGAACAGGTATCTATTAATCGAATTGATGTAATTAATTGTCACATTTTTTATTAATAATGTAGAAATCTTCAAAACTTGACTGTGTAGTCGGAGATGTTACTACTGTAGATATTGAAAATACAAAGTTCGTTAGTTCGACTTATGACTGCCTGCAAAGAAAAGTATGTCGATCTGTACCCATTGCCTATTGAACCCAAATTGACGGTAGTTTCTAGTTACTTGATAAAAGTGATCCTAAATATTCTAGCAACAACTGAAAGAAGACACTTTAGCTAAAGCAACCGCAAACAGCGACCCTGATGCGTCTGAATCTGGTTTCAATGATTACCACGAAGGACCGGGTGAGTGATTTTTTGTATAACCTCATTTTTATCAATTCGTAACACGAGCAATGCTAAAAATGCATCAATTTACTAAAATATTAACTACTAATCACCTACTTGACATTGTTTCAAAGTTCTAACGGGCATGCAATCATCATGTATAAGGAACGCAACAAGAGTTGAAACAAACAATACATGCTTAACGTTGGGTGTATTGTGTACGGTATATACTCCAGTGGCGATGTATTTACGATGCGCCATAAATAAAGAGCCCTTTGTCTTGTTTACGCCTACTTATTGTCACTAGTGGAAAAAAGACAGCAAGTGTTTACGATTATTATTCTAGTACAATATTGAAAGTGTACTTACAGCGTGTCTTATTCATGAAGTTGAAAACAATATTATAATCTGTTTTAAAGAAATAATAATTAGCATCCATGCTCATACTCGAGAATGTCCCGAATCGGGGAATAATACGAATTACTGGATACCTTGCAACTATTTTTTTAATATCCCTTTGAATTCAGTCCTTTATTGAGAACTGCATTTTAATAAAAAATAAATAAAACATACATTTAAAAAAAAACTTTCATTTAACTGACAACACGTTTTGGCTTCGATCTCTGAAGTGCGAAATAATTTTTATAAATTTTTATTGAAGTTGAAAACAAAACACGCTGTATCTAAGCTATGCATCTGTGTGAGTACTGTGCTTGCCTCAACTCCAGATGAGAGACCTATACAGAACAATCAATTTATCTATCTGCAGAGGCCGGTTTTGAATCAGAGCATTCGGCAGCAGAAGGCCTGAGCGACGCCCACGGAGGTGCGGGGGGAGATCGCACAGAGTTCCGCATGCACGGGCAGCATGGTCCCCACAGCTACGAGTTTGGATATGACACGGGAAAGGGGTAACCATTCATCCATTTCATTTTTAACTTATTTTATTAATAAATAATTATTGAAGTAATACATATTAACAATATTCAAAGAATTCAATTTTTTCTTATTGCTGTTTTTATTAATCTCGATTGAATGAGAAAGAATAAGATTGGGGAGTATCTGGCTATTTAAATCTTGTCAATAAATCATTTCAAGTAATGATTCAGAATTTGAATGAGTCTTTCATCAGAAAAGAGAAAATATCTTCCACTGTGGAACGAGGTGCAAATATACTATTCATTAAATTATTTTAAATCAACATGTAAAATATATAACCAATTTAAGTAACAGTAAATCTCCCAAGCCAAAAAGCTCTCTGCTTTGTATGTTGTCACAATCTATCAGGATCTAATTTGTATAAATTTGAATTTCAGAAAAGGCCGCCAGTTTAGATACGAGCAACGAGATAACGATGGATACGTCAAGGGTCACTACGGATTCTACGATAAACACGGAAAACTTCAGGTAGTCAACTATGACGCTCATCCACATCACGGATACCACGCCGAAGGATCCTTTGGAAAAGTCTAAGTGCTAATAGTTATCTGCGTGTTAAATTTATACCGAACATTCTATTGATTCTATGAGAATTAATTACAGTGTTTTGATGAGAAATAAGAGAGGCCTTACCTGTGATTTGTAAGACATCATTCCTGAGAAACTGTTCAAGCATCATGCCATTATAAATCTTCAAAAGCATTTTTATTCCTATTTTTATGGAAATGTTATTAATTTCTTCCTGACGATGCGCGACTAGGGTACGAGGTCATTCACAACTACCAAGTAAATAATTTTGCAATCTATATATATGTATATTTTGGCCTTTCCACTAATGTTTAACTATTGTTTGATACTTGTTCGCACTTATCTGCTCATCCGACACACGCCTCGTCCGACTGCATGAAGCTATTAATGGATGAAGAAGCAAATGAATTGAGATGCTAGTATAATAAAGTATTTATTGAATGCACATGTAAGAAATTTACAGTCAAATAAAATTGATGAAAAGCAAGACAGACATTGCATTTTGAAAGTAATAGCTTTTCGAACAATGCATAATATTTATACAATACTATTGTGTTTTCTGGGACTTTTTCTCGGTGTTTCCCAGATGTCGGAACACTGAGAAAACTATTGCTTTTGAAATGTCAAATGACTGCGAAAAAATGCAATCAACAATCTAAAGACATGATAAAAGAACAACGAACCGACTATCAGAAAAATGAATTAAAAAATTTTATGCAATCATTACGTATGTTTATGATAGCTAAAGTATATGGCAACTTATTAAGAAGCTTTAATGATGCACTCCCAATATAATACGAAAAGCAATAAACTGTCTATATATAATATTATATTGTATTTATATTATCTACCTTTTATATAAAAATATATTTTCATATAAGTAAATCTATTTTTATATTGGCCATGTATTTAATAAAGGTAACTTTTTTCAACAAAATTCAAGTGCTTTCCATGGTGTATAAAAAATACAATATTTATTTAACATTACTTTCAATACATGAACACGATTGTAAATAATAAAAACAACAAAACAACAACAAAAAAGTTTTATTACAAAATTACATCAACAATGATTTTCAATTATTATTTTATGTACAGATATGATTAAAATGACTTTGAAGTACGTAAAAAAAATCTATAAAGTTTTTAAATAAAAGAAAATTTACTACTTTGGCAAATAACTCTACTGTTGAGGGTATGGAACCAGTTTTCTATATCTCCAAGTAAGCCTGAGGCACCAATGCGAAATAACTCCGGAGTCAGCCACTCATCTCCTAGCTGAGTCTTCACGAGGATTAACCAGTTGATGGCGTCCTGGCATGTCCGGATACCTCCAGCAGGCTTCAAACCAATCTAATGAAAAAAAATGTTTTCAGAGATAGATAAATAACAATTTTAAGAATTAATTTTTCAACTACTAATGTTTATAGTGCTGTTTAGTAAAAAAATATCACCTAAAGGAAAACTTATATTTCCATTTTTAACTCTATGATAATTATCGGTTTGCTAAAGAATATTGTTTGAATTTGCCACACTGACATCTGAATTGCGACAATAAGTCTTATAATGGTCACCCAACACATATTAATTAATAAAAACAGAACTTTCATTGTATTAAAAAAAAAAGCCATTACAGAGTAAATATAATTTTTTAACGGGTTAACTTGTACTCCCTAAAACGATTTTAAAAGATTTATTTTGACATCGCGATTATCATAAATATATCTATACCTTTTTCCCTGTCTGCTGTTGGAATGCCATAATGGCCCTGCACATGACCAATCCGACTGGCAATGTTGCATTGACTCCTTCTTTTCCCGTTGAAGTCTTGATGAAGTCACAGCCAGCATGCATGGATACCATGGCCGCTTTGTAAACCTTAAACCAAATCAGGCAATGAAAAAAATACATTTTTTTCATATCCAAGCGAAAAATTGTGACCTCCAATTAATTTTAAGTTCTGGGTGAGATAATTTAACAGTCAATATTTCAATAAGATAAAACTCTTTTTTGATGAAGATAAAATGTTTTTCTTGCTTATCTTTTATCTCGTATTTATACTGGACAATATGTTTGAGCGGTACATAAAAAACAGTGATAGCTTTCGAAAAGTATCTTAAACTGAATTTGGCCAGAAATGTTGATTAAGATATTTTAACTGTTAACCATCAACATTTAGCCACAACAAAACATAATCATTTACTTGAATTGACAACTTACATTAGTCATGGTGCCCAGTTCTCCGATTGCCAAGATAACTTTCATGTGAGTCTCTCCGCAAGCCTCACGCATACGCAGAAGTTCATCAAACAACAAGTCCCATTTTCCTGTCAGTACGAGACTTCGGTCTATTACGACATCGATTTCGGTTGCTCCACTGTCGATAGCAAATGTTATTTCTTTCAGACGGGTCTCCAGGGAGTACTGCCCGGTAGGAAATCCGGTTGCCACTGTCATGATTATTAAAAAAACTAATTATGTATGTCCATGCATTTATATATTTCGGAGATAAATGGTAGATCTCAATCATTCAAGGTGGCCCTTTCTCTTATTAGCTTTTGGAAAATCCGCAAGTCATAAGCTGATACATGTTATCATCATTATAAATACTTTATATTCTATGGGATAGCTCTGAAATAAGGACTTTAATTAGAATTATTTATTTATGGACAATGTGCTTTTGTAAAAAGATCACATTTGAGTAATCGCTGTAAATTCTGTTTAGTTTTTATCCGTATTAGTTAAATTCAATATTAGTAATAAAGAATATCTAACATTATAATATATATATGATAAGGATTATAATAAAGAGTTGACTACGTATAGAGGATTTTTATAGCATACCGAGTGTGAACTGTGGCCCAAGAGATAAACTCTAACATTTTTTGATAACAGTATATTCTACCATCACAAACAAACAAAAAATGTGATCTACATTAAAACTGACAGAACAACAGCATTTATACATAAATGTTTTACTACTACAATGAACAGTTATGGGCCCCGACCACTTTCCTGGACCGTTTTAAGGACCAGATGAGTCTTTCTATCATTTCTCACATATATTCAATGATTCTAAATCCCCCCAACTGTCCCCGCACAACATAACATAAATACATGCTATGTATTTACATTGTACTACAAACAATAAAATAAACAAATGGTGCGTACCAGCTGCGATTTGGATGGGAACTGGAAGATTCATAGACTTCAGGGTCTCCGCAGCGTCAGCCACTCGGGACGGATAAACACAAACAGCAGCTGTGGTGAACTTCTCGTAATCCTCTGACACTCCATTGTGACAATTCAACGGCAATGGTGAAGCAGCCTGGAAATAAAAACAATTTAAAAAATATATATAAATATTATATTAGGTTGTTAAATTAATTAGCCGATATAATTGCAGTCAAATACTAACATGATTTAAAAAATGGATGAATGAATATCGCATACAAGCAATTTATGAAAAGTGTCCAAACTTCAGTCCACTAGTGTATATCAAACAGTAATAAGATATTTAGTTTTTACTATATAATAGAAGCTGTAAGATCATTTCAAATGCAGTTAATGGCAAGCAAAGAGGGGAAAACATGTGGAAAGTGATGTTCAATTGAATATTATATGTACTATAAATTGTTAAGCATTACAAAGATGATAGAGAAATATTTTCGAAATACATCCGGCTATATTATGAATATTCTGTTACCCTAAAATTCAGACTCCTTCTATTCTCATAAGCTTATAATTCAACTCAAAAAATTGATGCATCATATATACAAACGATTGATCTTATCACATTCATGAATATTTTCAGTCAAGTACCAGGCAACGAGTCACCCTACATAGTTTTTATTTCTTAAACAAACAATGAAGACTTTATGTTAATCATGTGTTGCTAATTTTCAAGTATTAAGTACATGCGTGAATACTAGCATTAAGTTGTAATTATTATTGTTCTTGCTGGTTTAAATAAATTAGGTGTACCTTGTAGCAGAGTCGGCGGACATTGCACTTGGTGTCATCACCAGCTAATGTGGTCAGGTCAATACAACTCACGGCTCTCATGAGCCAGGTAGCTCGATTTGCCTTGTCCTTGATGTTATAGCTCAATAAAATATCTTTAACTTGATTCTCCACGTTGTATAAATTGATGTCAACATTTTGAATGAGCTTGGCATCTGTAAAAAAAATAAAATCAAACACATCAAATTTGGATACATCGAAAATAATACGATATAAGATATCATAGTGAAAAAACATTTTAAAATTGATTAAACTATTAAAAGTAATGATTTTTTTTACCAATTGAAAATATTGTAACCTAACCTAATTCATTTCACCTAATATCATTATAAATGGATATTGCGGCATTAATTTGAGAGAAGATAAGTGCTGTCACTGGTATATACTATAAGAGAGTATTTTAAAGATAATAAAAAACAAATTGCGGGTTTTTCTAATCAGTATAATTTTGAAAATTTTATCTAAAAAATGTATGGGATAGAGGATGAATCAAGATTGAAACCCACAATGGGTTCCAACTTACTCACTTCTCAGAATAAGTTGCGTTTAGTGCAAAGGTCAGTACTAGGTGTTATTGCTTCAATTTTTTTTATTTTTGATGTTGTGTTTACCACACAGCATCTTCAAAGTAAAAAATTATTTTTCTCCGAGCCTCCTGTGTGGAGGTAATTTTTTTAATAGAGTAAAACTAATAAACATAATCAATAAAAAGACCTTTTCCGGAACCATATTTTTTTTATAAATTCTAAAACGTCATTCGTGTTATATAGGGTAGGATCAAGAAGTAGTAGGACTGAATTTCCGTAGCGCAAACCGAGCGGTGGAGGGGAGTCGGACCACCTGGGCGTGGTAGTGGGTAGCCTTTCAAAGAGACCGATATTTTTTCCAGTCACCTGCGGGCAAGCGGAGAGTAAGCACGTTGATTTCCGTAAACCTCTGTTAAGAAGTGTCGTTGGGATCCAAAATGGAGAAAAATCTTGAGCAGCGCTACGCCATCAAATTCTGCGTCAAACTCGGGAAAACCGCGACGGAGACCCTTGAAATAATTAAGGACGTCTAAGAGCATGCTGCCATAAGCCGCTCAACTGTGTTCGAGTGGCATAAGCTGTTCCGGGAGGGGCGGGAGCTCGTTGAAGATGACCAGCGCACCGGTCGCCCGTCAACTTCAAGGATTGATGAAAATGTAGCCAAAGTAAAGGCGCTCCCGAACTTCGACCGGCACACAAACACGTGCGTTGACGTGTTTGACAGGTTACGCAAACGCGTCCTCTGCCTTCGGCCAGACATCGCCGATTCCTGGAAGCTTCACCACGATAAAGCGCCGTTCCACACCGCGCTGCTGGTGAGGGAGTTTCTGACCAAGCACATGGTTTCCACGTTGGCTCACCCCCCTTACAGTCCAGATTTGGCACAGCCGGACTTCTTCCTCTTTCCTCGGCACATGCGGAACCTCAAGGGAAACCGATACAGCTCCGTAGAAGACGTCCAAGGGGCCATGACAGCATCTCTGAAGGGGATTCCGGAAAGCGAGTTCCAGAAGCCGTACGCGCAGTAGGAATTGCGTTATACGCATTCTGTCGAAGCACAAGGGTGCTATTTCGAGGACTACTAAGGATTTGTACCGATTAGTTAAATAAAAAAAAATTATTCAGTCTTACTTCTTCTTGATCCTACCCTGTACTAACCAATAGACAGTTTCGCTCGAGCGTGACTCGGGCACGGAATTTTTTCTTATACTGACGAGCCCGAGTCACGCTCGGTCAAATCTTCTTTTGACTTGTTAGGAGTGTTTCCCCCGAGCGTTATATATTTGTTTACTGATGAGCCCGGGCCTCGTTCGGGCAAATTTTGTTTCAACTTGTTCAACGTTGATAGGGTTTTCCGCGAGCGGAATATATTTTAAACATGATGTAGGGTTGTGTATTGAATATTTCAAAATATACCATGCTTAAAAAATTTATTGAATAAATTCCATATTTACTAACTTTGTAACAATTTTCCAATAAAATGTATTTTTTAATCTGTCAATTTTAGGACACCTTTCTCACCAAAATCCAAATTAACGGGAAAAGTGCAAGATATCCAGTCACAACCGTGTGATTTTAATATTATTATGGACTGAATACTTACCAAACTTTACGTTAATTTTAACTGTTTCGTCTATGTCCGTCATAATAGAATAAAGTTATGCAATATAACTGAAGATTTAGATAATATGTCACCGAGACAACTCTGTCGAATTAACAATAATTATTCTTATCGAAAATGTTTGATAAGCTAAAATTTTCTTATCAAAGTTGTCAACAATCCAATGTGTCAAAACTTTAAACTTGTTGCCAAAGTGAAATAATATTAATTTATTTTAAAACAATATATTATTAATTGTATTTTGTAGTAATCTTCATCTTTCAGTCTTAGATCTGCTAAATAATATTTTTTATTAATACCTATGTCTTCGTCCTATATTTTTCCCTCGCGGTAAACTTTCTCAAATTGGCAGTAAATTAAATTATACGGTGAAAGCACACCATGAAACATTTTAAACAACACAAATGCAAAAAAAAACATGATAATATTAAAATTGGAAATGTAATAATACTTATTTTTTTCAATACAATATCTATACCGATTATTTTAGTAAATTATTAGTAATACCGATACGACCAGCACATTTTGACTTTTTAAAACGAAATTAAGGTGAAGGTGTTATGTCAATTTTAGCTGAATTATTGGAGTTTGAAATTACTTTGACAGAAACTGTTACTATTTGGGCGCGATTGTCTCTCTACACTTGGCATCGATTTTAAAAACGTTTCACTTCAAAGTGTATTTTTGCAATTGCTTTAATTTAATAAAAGCACCCCTTAAATTAGTCGTCGGTTTTTGTAAACTTTTTGGCGTTGTTTTTGCAATAACACAAACACGCAGCACACACATATTGGTCGATGTGGGCTATGTGGCAATTGTAGGTAGATGGATAATATCCATTAAAGTGAAACCACTTTTTTTGCTTAGTAACAATTTTAATTAACAATAAAGTAACAATTTCCTCCGAGACTCTAATAATCTAATTATATGAGGCTTGTAGAAACAAACACGGCAAAGTCCACCAATAATGGAAAATGAGTTAAATATGAGGTTCGAAAGAGTAAAAAAAATGCTTCATGATGCAATGTTGCTTTCCTAACAAACACGGCTCTAAACCATTTATTTTTACGGATTAAAATTGAGTTCCATAACAAACTCGGCAAAGTCCACTTCTTTCCAAATCAAAGACGGCAGTTTTCAAACGGACCAATAGGAGCGTTGTAAATAGCTGTTTTCAAGATGGCGGTTTGTTGTTGTAAAACATTGTTTTTGTAAAAGTTGAGATATTGACAATTTCGCAAATTACCGAAAATGTCCGCTGACGTGCATAATGAACTTTTGTTTCCTGTTATTTTTTATGGACATAATTTTTTTACTTACTAAACAGCATAGTGGTAAAATAAATTAGTTTTTACTTACGATTTAGAGTTTTATTGAATGATATGATTACTTTATTAGTAGTTATTGTTATGTCATTAATATTGTAGAAATCATGCTGTGTGAAAAACAAAAATGAATCAATGATAATTCCAAGCAACATAGAACCCGGAAAAGTTGTTTTGAAATCGTTAAAAGTAAGAGATGTCAACTATCTTTAGACCAAGCATTTCGGTGATAACTGGAGAAATCTTCCTGCTCTTGAATATTATTCCGCATTCATATCTTATTAAATCTTTAAAACAAATTTATATAAAAAAAATATCAGAATAATAGTTATTATTCTTTTCTAATTTTTCTTTCGATTTTTTAGTTTTTTTTTTTTTTTAATTATTAATTAAGTCACCATAACTTACAAACTTTTTCAAAATATTTTGTAAGATATTATTGTTTTGTATTTCCATCAAAATAAATACTTTTTAAATGTAAAACTATTTTTTACTGACTTTGACTGCAACCTTGTCAAAAAACGTGTCCATTTCAAAACTGGCAAAGTCCAGTTGTGTTGAAAACAAAAGCGGCAGTTGTCAAATGTGAACAACAAACACGGCAAAGTCCACTAATAATTTAAATATATTTTTTGTTTCGCACCAGTTAAACTAATGTATCAAGAAGAAAATTAATGTTTTTAGTAAGTACTATTTGTCGAATTTATTTTAGTGACAGTATCACAAGTAATTTTTAAATTAAACGTTTTTTGTTCTTCCTCGAAAACTGTAGTCAATGGACTTAGCCGTGTTTGTTTCTACAGGCCTCATATATATATATATATGAGGCCTGTAGAAACAAAAATATATATATATTCATAAATATATATATATATATATATATGAATATATATATATATATATATATATATATATTATATTTATGGATAACAATAGAGATGGTGATATTTGGAATAGGGTGTCACTTTGATTCCAAATAACGGTAACCGTCGTAGAATCGGAATCAATTACTTTGGAGCTGCTTCCGAACGGCGGGAACGGGTTTTCATAGTTGAGAAATTATCGATTTCATATTTGGAGCTGAAAAAAAAACTGGTTCCTCCAAATATTTAACTTTCAACAGTAAGGGGGGAGTGAAAATCTTTCGGTGAATAAACTACTTCACAAACTATTTGTTTTTTTCTTTGGCAACGAGGTCAAGGCAGAAGCTGGTGAATTGGAGAAAAGGAGAGACCAGCTGCCTCAATTTAAAACAAATTCGCATAGTAAAAAGTCAAATAAAACCCAAAAAATAAAAAAATTAAGTATTTCCCTTTAGCAACGGGATTAACTACCTTGTTCTTATTTACCAAACCCATTATTATCTACCAGTACAGATATTGTATTATTTATATTATCTTTATTTGAACCACTTAGTACATACATCTTTAAGCACGTATTGATACATTGTTGTGTAATTTCATAATATCTAATAATTTTTTATAGCTTTTTGTTTTTAATAATAATTAGTGACAGCAAAACACAATGTTTTCAGTTATAATACGTAAAATGGCTAATAACGCAATCATTTGGGAGGATTTAGAGTCCTGCATTGTGGTTATGTACACATATTAATGATATTATATATGTAGGTATCAACATTGTTTGAATAACGACTGACAGAAGTCACGCTTTCATAAAAAAAAATCAAAACCTTGATTTGACAAATTTCAACTTTCTGAACAGTGGAAAATAGTATCCATAATTAGTAGTGCCGATTAAGGATTGAATTGTAGTAAAAATAAGTCCACAACATTGTTTCTTCGACCCGGCTCCAAAAGGAACGGGTTCCTCTGAAAAAAAATATGTGGCCTTAAAAGTCACTGGGACAATGTAACAGCGACAGGTATATCGACCATCTCTATTATTGTCTATGAATACCTATCCTAATTCTAACTCCTGCTCCTGCGTCAAATATTAAAATAGTTGAGGTTATAAATGCCGCACTTGTGCGATCTACTCGGCGCTATTCTATTATTATTTAAATAACTTTTAATTTTCAATTGCGGTGGGCACATTTACTAATCCAAGACTCGCAAAAAATTAAGTACCTTGCTTACTGATACAGTAGAAAGCCTATAAATAATAAAATGGCAGGAAATGGTGTATGTGAAATTCGAAAAGAGTTCGTTATAACTGAACGTAGTCGCGCGATTGTCCATAGGATTAGCGAAGATGTTCAAGTGATCGAAAATAAAGAGCAAATTACTTCAAACGAAGATTCGGTCCTTGATGGATGTCCTCCAGCAAAAAAACTAAAAACAGATGCTGAAGATGAAGTAAAAGCCACAGACGCTGATAAACCAACCGAACGCAGGCCAAAACAAAAACCCAGAGGTCAGAATAAAGGCCGGCCCAAACCTGTTCGGGAACCTTTGGAGCGTCGCCCATGTCCTTCAATCGTTAACGTCACAGAAGGTTCAGCTCCAGAACAATGTCAATACAATGGATGCAAATTTATACACGATCCTTTAGAATTTCTAAAAATCAAACCTTCCGATATTGCGAATGATGATGGTAAATGTTACGTCTACGAGATTAAGGGCGAATGTCCTTGGGGTATATCTTGTCGCTATGGTTCTTCACATATATCTTCCAACGGAAAAAATATTATCGATACTGAAAAGTTATCAAAATGGACTGGGCATAAATTAAACACAGTATCTTATGACGTACTGTCAAAACTTCAAAAGAGAAAGTATGATTTGAAAAGGGCAGAGAATATGGTTGAAAATATGAAAAAGGAACGCTCAAATAAAATGTTAACTGAAAAAACTACCATTAGTACCAAAGATAATAACCAAGAAAAAAATGGAACTGAAGAAATAAAGACAACTGAAAATACGAACAATGATGTACCAGAAGAGAAAATTCTAAGTGCATCTGGTGCAGTCACAGATGAGGATTTAATTACGCTTAAATCGAATGAGAAAAAGAAAATTGATTGGAAAAACAAACTCTACCTCGGGCCATTGACTACGTTAGGTAATTTACCCTTTAGACGTATTTGTAAAGAATTCGGGGCTGACATTACTTGTGGAGAGATGGCCTTGTGTGACTCTTTGCTGAAAGGCACAACACAAGAATGGGCTTTAGTTAAAAGACACGAGACAGAAGACTTTTTCGGAGTTCAAATATGTGGCAGCAATCCGTACGCTATAGCAAAGACAGCTCTAGTTCTGCAGAAAGAAATAACGGTTGACTTTATAGACCTAAACCTGGGCTGTCCAATAGATCTAGTCTACAAGAAAGGAGGCGGGTGTGGTTTACTCCTCAGGGCCAACAGCTTGGAATCATCTATCAGATGCGCCTCGCAAATACTATCTATTCCGTTTACTATTAAAACACGAACAGGTGTGTACCAAGACACCAAGATAGCCCACCACCTAGCTCCCAAGTTTGCAGATTGGGGTGTATCCATGATGACTATCCATGGAAGGTCCCGAGAGCAACGATATACAAAAAACGCTGATTGGGAATATGTGAATGCATGCGCCAAGGCAGCTAGTCCTTGCCCAGTATATGGAAACGGTGATATTTTATCATATGATGATTATAAGAACTCTACAGAACTCGCACCTGATGTTTCGGGAGTTATGATTGGACGAGGAGCGCTGATAAAACCCTGGATCTTTACAGAAATAAAGGAAAAAAGGCTCTGGGATATTAGAAGCTCAGAAAGATTTGATATATTGAAGAAGTTCACAAATTATGGACTGGAGCACTGGGGTTCAGACACAAAAGGAGTTGAAAATACACGCAGATTCTTGTTGGAGTGGCTCTCATTCCTTCATCGCTACGTTCCTGTGGGATTGCTGGAAAGACCGCCGCAGCGCATCAACGAGAGGCCGCCATTTTACAGAGGAAGAGATGACTTAGAAACATTGATGGCTTCCTCTAATTGCTCAGACTGGGTCAAAATAAGTGAAATGCTAGTCGGTCCAGTACCAAATGATTTCCTATTTTTACCCAAGCATAAAGCTAACTCGTATCAATAAACAGTTTTGCCAGCATTACCAAATAAAAATTGCTTAGTTTAACTTTAAAATTAGATGTGTTTTTTAAAAAAATAATTAAAAAAAACAAGGTTTCACAATAATTATAAAATAAAATTTTGAAAAATAAGTTTTTACGTCAATAACTTTATTCATTCTATACAAAATATATTACAGTTTATTTGTATCTGTGTTAAAAATTGTTAAAAAATAAATAATTTATATAACTGAAGTGATAAATGTTTAATTGCACCACTGTGTAAAATTGCTAAACAAATGAAAAATTTAACGGTAATAAAAGACAATTGATTTACTTGATTGTTATAATAGCCAAACTGTAAGTTTACTGTGTTCTATACATATTTTTTTTATAAGCACTACTTTAAAAAACAATGCGGAGGTAAATTTAAATCACTGTCGGGACTCACAAGCCAGCTAGTATTAACAGTGAAATTACTATCAGAATATTATTCTGTAAGGAAGCTAAGTTATTTGAAAGCCTACTGAATCTAAAATGGTTATTATTTCAAAAGAAAACATGCTTGAATCTAATGAGGTTCGTAATACCTCCCCTTAAATTTCTGAACTAATAATTACATATTTTACTCTTAATATTCCCTAAAAGAAAGATACATTAAGCACATGGTGTGGCCACAGGATAATGCAAGTAGATATGGGCAGAAAAGATTGAATGAAACAAATATACCAATTCAGTCCGGTGACTTAAATCAATTTAGAATATCATTGAATTCTAATTCGGTTACCTGAATTTTCAAAACATTTATTAGGTTATGTAAAATATGTATATTTGCATACCATATATCTATATTGTACCTATAAATTCACTTAACGTGGTGAATCAGATTCCCATGTGTAGTTGCCAGTGAAAATTTACTTATTTGAATCCCATTTATTCCAATATTCTTGCGTTTGCATTTCAATTATTCTTGATATACAGCGGTCAAAAGCAAACAATTCTTCTTCCCCTGTAAATATACTGGCGCTGGCTCCTTCCTGGAATTTAAATAAAACTGGGCATTAGCTCAAGTACTTATTGAATTTAATATTATTTTATCTAAATAACTACGATAACCAGTACTGATAACATAAGAACCTTATTATTTTCTTGGTCAAATTTATTTTCATCAAAATTTGTTATATTGATAAGTAGATTGAGTATGTATTATGTTTTTATCTGAACGTTAAAAACAAACAGAAAATAACCATATTATTATGGTTGACTTACAGAATTCCTGTCGATTCCTAAATCGTCCATGAGCATTCGAGCATTTCGATCATCCCCTGCTTCGGCACCGTCATCCATGAATAACTCTGACACGGGAACGTCGGATGACATAACAACCTGAAAAACAAAACAATTAATAAGACTTATATTAAAATCTTGTATGGATGTACTAACACAATAATTAGACATACTAAAACACCTAGAAGCATTACCAGGCATTTTTTTCATGTATTTACTTATACATATTCATTTACAAACAATGAATGGTGAAAAATTAGAGAGAATTTTTTCAGTTTATCATATTTTTTTCTTTGTCTATTATCTTTTAATTTATTTTTGTGGTTTTTTCTTAGAGTAGGTACAGCTTTTCAGCCATTATGGCATGCAAGCCACCATTAAATACAGAATATATTATGGTCAACTTACTCTTGTTTTGTTGTCATACAAATTGTCTATTAATGTAATAAATCGCCGACCTGAAGGAAGTTTAGCTTTTATTTGTGGAACGTCCCTTATAAAGATTGTATGGAAAGATCTGGCTAGCATGAGGTAGTCACTAGATCCTAATGGCTGCAAATCAGAAAACAAATAGATTTGATTTATTTGTTGATTTCATTCAATTTAAGTAAACTGTAAACTGAATTCTTACCCTTTCACACAATTCTGAAAATGTTGAATCTAGAATTTGTCCGCAGGTTTTCTTGAAGTCCACATTTCTTCCCATTATATTAATAATTTTAGACCGAACTGTGTCATTCTCCATTGAAATTAAGTATTTGAACAGTTTGTCTACTGGATTATCGACCATATTTGGAGTAACTCTGAAAATAGCAAAAAATATATAAACAAAGTTCATTCCTATTGATCAATAAATACCTTATAGTCACTAGTTTGTTATATTTTTTAAATATCTTAGTTTTATTTCATAAAACTAATTTTGTTGCTAACTAGTTTCGTCACTTCTGTGACATCTTCAGGGTAAATAAAGAAATACAAAAAATATAAATTGACATATAGTTTAAAGTAACACATTACAATTCTAGCATTATCCAATTATATATTGAATTTGTTTTGGAAAAACTGGTTTCTTTAAATATATATTTATTTATGCCCTAGTGGGTTTTACAATAAAGTTTTTTTTTTTAAAGAATTTTGGTATGAAATTTAGTATCTATTTAATGATATGACAAAGTAGTAATTCTAAAAAATTATGAAATAAAAAAGTGAACAAAACTAAGGTATTTATTTATAAATAATGAACTGTAACACAGATACCATATTAAACAAATTAAAGTTCATTCCATTAATATATTTAAAAATACCAATCAATAGTAAAAAACGCGACTCACACAAAATATGTTCCTCCAGATTTATTATCAGCTGTTTTTCTACGATAATCTATTCCAGAATTTAGAGGTAGTATTTTGCAATGATCTTTTAGAACTTGAATGAAAGGCACAAAATTAGTCCGTTGCAAACCATTCTTGTAAAGATCGTCCGGAGCCCGGTTACTTGTGGCAACGACAACGCAACCAATGTCAAAAAGCTCCGTAAAAAGGCGCTTTAGAATCATGGCATCTCCAATATCGGTGACCTGAAATATTTACATGGCAATAGTATTAATATTTTGAAAAAGCATTGCTTTATGGGCCCCAGAGTTCAGCATTTGAATTGTACTTGCATAAAATATGATAATATTCTGTATTCAGCCACCTGAACTAGATAAAATATTAAAAAACTAATATTTTGTTTGTTACATGTTTCATTCGTAAGACTTAAAAAAAACCTGTATCCTAAAGGGAATTCCTAGGACCCATCTCCCAATTTAGGAAACTTCTAAAATTTAGGTTTTATAATAAAGACTTGAATTGTGAAGATATTTGAATTTGACAAGTCCATAAATTGCTATTACAAAAAATTCAATTACTTGAAATTCATCAAAGCACAGCAGATAACATTCTTCCAGGATGGACTGGGCAACGGGCGGGATGGGGTCAAACCTGGATGGCTTCTTCCTGTCTCCTTCCTGCACCACTGTCTTCTTTAGCTTGTGGATTCTGGAGTGGACGTCCAACATAAAGGCGTTGAAGTGAACCCTCTTTTTCAAATCTATCTGGAAAAAAATATCATAATATTTACAATTCTCCTATGATCAAAACGAATCAATATTAGTTTAAATATGACAGCTGTCAGACTAAGAAACACGAAATATGAGAAATTTACCTCAACACAATCAAAAAACAGATCCATGAGCATTGTTTTACCGCCACCAACACTTCCGTGAATATACAATCCTTTAGGGGCAATAACTTTTTTTCTTCCTGAAGAAAATATATCAAATATGCTTTTCTTGGGTGTTGGGATAGAGTAAGTTTGAAGGGTTTCATAAACCCTTTGTAAATCTGTGATAACATTCTTTTGGTGTTCGTCGTACTCTAATTCACCTACTTCAAGTTTTTTTGTATATAAGTCTGTAGGTCCATTATGAGTGTCTATTTGATTTTCGCTTACATGACTTTTAAATTGTGCTATGTTTATGAAGGCATATTTTTTTGTAGTCTGTCGAAAAAGTCCAATATGACCTAATTTATTCGCCAAAGAGTACACCACGGCCATATTTTTTTATTAACTTGAAGATATTTATAGAAAAATTACTATTACATAATATTTTTTGTGAATCATGGCCGAATATTTATGATTTTGCCTTCATTTCAAAAACATGGATACAGTTTTGACAGTACATTACAGAAAACTTTTTTACCATTTGACATTGACAGGTGATTGATACAGTAGTGTTGGCACTACATAAAATAACCATTTCCCCGAAAAGTGCCGTACTTACCTGAAAACAATGGAAATCGCCCACAAAAAATATAGAATTTAAAAAACCTAAGTTTGAAAGCAATGATGCCTATGTGATGCATCTAAAAGGACATAATTTAAAAAAATTATCAGTGCAGAAAGTGGTATTTAAAATAAATAATTATAATAATATAAAGGGGCTATTTCACCACCTCTCAATAAACTACTATTCATTAGTTAACTCTAATCATCGGAATATTCGTTTGTTATCTCTTTCCGCAAGTTTGGCTGGCAACGTCGCTTTTTTTCAAACCTTATCCCGTCTGCTGTCACGTCTGTCAATACAATGCCGTTATTTCTAACATAAACTAACTTTCACAACACAACATTCGCGCGCGAAGCTCATTACATCCCTCTCACCAAATAGTTAAACGCGTCTCTATATTTAAATAAAACATATTTCTATTTTATAACTTTATTGTATTATTCAGGGGCTATTTCACCACTTCTCAAGAAGCTGTCAACGTAAAGTGCACCTTTTAAAATGGCGGCGTACTGTTTTGACAGCTGGCTGGTCTAGTCGGCGAGTTTTCTGTTGAAGTTGATTTTTACTGTAATTATGGAAGTGGTTGAAGATTTAAATATCTTAGACGAACAGGACATGGCGGAAAGACGTAGACCGTGTGTTTTTCAAACCAAGAGTCAATTTTTATACGTCTTAGATGACATTGAGTTTAGGTCAAGATTTCGCTTGACAAAAAATGCCAAATAAAGGAGATACAAAATATGAAATATGAATAGAAATATGTTTTATTTAAATATAGAGACGCGTTTAACTATTTGGTGACAGGGATGTAATGAGCTTCGCGCGCGAATGTTGTATTGTGAAAGTTAGTTTATGTTAGAAATAACGGCATTGTATTGACAGACGTGACAGCAGACGGGATAAGGTTTGAAAAAAAGCGACGTTGCCAGCCAAACTTGCGGAAAGAGATAACAAACGAATATTCCGATGTAATCATGTTAACTAATGAATAGTAGTTTATTGAGAGGTGGTGAAATAGCCCCAAAACCTCTTATTATGTATAATATAAAAGCATTCATTATTATGAAGGTAGCAATGAAGATGTTTTATTTACTTTTAAAATTTGGAAAATGTTAGACGTTTATGAAATAGGTCAGTAAATAAAAATATCTCAATCTGTTTAAGTGGAATATTTACTTTTAAAACTTACCCCTATGCTGAGTCTGAAAGCGATAATATTGGATCTAGGTTGCTGTAAATACTGGTTGATTAAATTCCAAGATTCTTTACATCTTTTCCGCATGTGTTTCAAGTCCTAAAAATTCAGTGCCTCTGGTGTCCCGGTCGCACCGGGACAAGAGTACTTCTAGTTGGGGTGATTTATTTTGTATCCCGAAATGCACAGATAAGTTTGTACATCTGTTTTCATGGCCGAGGATTAATTTCAGGTAATTATGAGTAAAAAGAAATTTGTGTAGGAAAGATAAATTTTATTGCATTACAAATTAAAACTCAAAAAAATCTTAATCATACATATGGCTATAATACTCCTGGTAAACTTGAATATACGTTTCTTTCTCAGTAGGTGTCATTTTTGATATGACATCATCATCAACACTGGAGATAGGAATAGACTTCCCATTGACCATTACTGTTGGCGCATTGTCCTCAGATTCTGAATCATTGCTGTCCATTTCATCTGAAACACAAAAATAAATAAATTCTTCTAATAGTAGGAGAGAATTATATTTGTAAATAAGTTAGACAAAACTAATGAGTCGAAGAAGATAAATTTTTTAATAGGCCGTGGATAATGATAATGAAATTTTGTAAAAAAAAATATATTTTTGGTATTGTTTAGTTGAGGATAAATTGTTTTTGTGTTTACCTATCATAGAAACATCTTCCTTCTGTTTAAATGGATCTTTCATTTCGTCATCACTTGAATCAGAACTCTCCTGACCGGTGCCCTTAAGTGCGCTGGCAGCACTGTTACCTGTTGAATATATTGTAAAGGTTTATACATTTAAAAATCTTTTATGTAAAAGTAAAGTTTTTTTTAATGCAATTTTTTTTTTGCTACAGATCACCACAATAAATCAAACAATAAAAAGCAATGATAATAATTAAAATAAGAGGGAGGGGTTGCGATGGAACTATCGACAGAATGCATTTAACACATTTGGTAGGAGAAAATAACCAACCTGAATTCTGTTTCTCGTGAGCAAGCAAAACTGACATGATGTCATCTGTTTTATCCTTAGGGTTAGCTTTTTGGCTAGTGGCATTTGTAGCTGCCTTCTCCAATATTGCGTCTGCAGAGTGGTTGCTATCATTCTGCAACAATGCAAAAGAAAAAGTAATAAAATTAAAAACACATTCAACTG
Organism: Drusus annulatus; assembly: GCA_022651775.1. Classification (NCBI taxonomy): domain Eukaryota; kingdom Metazoa; phylum Arthropoda; class Insecta; order Trichoptera; family Limnephilidae; genus Drusus; species Drusus annulatus. The sequence continues at coordinate 868,924 of JAGWCC010000084.1, forward strand.
TAAACAATGTTCAGTTCATCCCCCGCAATGCTCATTTATAGAGGATTGACCTTGTTAAAAAAATAAATAAAAATAGTGTCTGTTGGTGCAGTGACGGATCATGTGAATTTACAGGGATTAATTCAACTTTTCTTTTTGTATGGTAGAGAGTCTAGGTAGCAGTCTGGATACACAGAAACTGAAGTCTAGAGCTCTACTACCACAAAGGAAGCCTATATACCGTCAGGAGATCTCTCAATCTTGGCTCCTTTGATAGTGGCAATCAATCAAAATGATTTGACTATTTGTAGGGCGAAGAATACTCCAACACATATGTATTGTTAACTGTGTGACGGTAAAGAATTAGTCCGCTATCTGGAGTCTCAGAAGGTTACCCCCTCACTTATAAATTGTTGTACTACCAACCCCCACTAAATAGGTGTCAAAAATCTACAAATGCGTAATTATAATATTAAAGTGTGCACACACTTTGGTAAGTGTCGTAAGACAATTATGTATTATCTACTAGCTTCATTAGAAGCAGAAACAAAAAACTTGTACCAAATCAGAAGACTTAACTTGCAGAAGGTTGGACTTTCACCGCCAAGGAGAATATAATGCCGTGGAGCACTCAGCTAGAAACATTCATGTTTAAATAAAGCAGAGTAATATGGACCTGAGCATCAGCCCCGATGACGGTGCTCTCCACCATCCAGACGGGGAGCTCCTTGCGCTGAGAACCGTCCTGGGAGGCACCTGCGGCAGCCGCACTGCCCGAGATGTTGATGTCCACTCGAGTCTCCTCGGTGGCGAATCCACCTCTGCGCGTAGCTTCTCCTGACCAGATCTCACTGCCACCAGACTTCATTCCTGGTTGTTTGTTGAGTATGCTGAAACATTTTCACATTGAAATTGTTGATAGTGCAAAACAGAACTGCAGGAAATCGCAACATACATTGATATACATAAATTGTATTGGATAACAAATTAACTATTTATTATGTTTTTTAAGAAATTGAACCTAACCTAATAAAAGGTTACAGTAACAGTGTGAACTGAAGAAAATACTACCTCCCAATAGAAATAGTGTATGGGTACTGTAGGGTAAATAATGTAAAATAATAATTACATCAGCCAAGGTATAATGACTTATTTTTAATTAAATAAATTAATTACCTACTCGATGAAACCACAATGTTACTTTTATTTTCCTGCAGTTTCAAATACCTTGATAATACTTCCTAGTGAGTCAAAAGATTTGATGGAGCTTTGTCTTTTTTTATAGCTTTTCACCCCTTGAGTGTTCTAGCCAGAGTAGAGGATGAAAGTGGAATGTTTGTAGGTTAAGGTTTAATAATTCAACAACATAAAAAATACTCTAAAGAAGTTAAATTATTAGTTTAGAAATGAAAATTAAGACACTTTATTTTAGAAACCTCAGAATTGTATTTACAAATTGATTCCATTAGCTTTTAGAAAATTAATTATGATTTTGTATATACATTTGTTGGAGTGGAGGGTCGGGCAGTTTTTCACAATTTATTTAATGAAAAAATTACATAACTTAATAAATTGGCCTTACCTTGATTATTGAAAATAAAACAACACAAATAAATATAATTTGATACAAAATACATAAAACTAACACTGATATATTATTATAAAGTTAATAGCTAATAAAGGGTTAAGTATGAAAAGAGTGGTGAATGACAATGGCACTGAATTTGATGGAGCTTAGTGATAAGCAAAACCAGCAGGGAAAAGTAAAATAAAAGATCTATTTCATATTAAGTGAAAAAAATAAATATATATATGACACCAATACTAATTAATTTATAGAAGTGGACTAACCCTCGTATGGTGTTTATATCCGTAGGTTCGGGCTCGAGGATCTCTGGTGACAGTTTGATGCCTTCCACTTCTCGCAGCAGAATGTAGAGGGGCTCGAGTTGTTCGTTGTATTTGGCTAGAAGTAACCGTGAATCCTTTTTGGGAAGAGCCGATTGGTCTTCCTCTACCACCGAGTTGCAGAATGTGCAGTGGAATTCTTGCGACATGAAGTCGAATAGCTGATCTGCCTAAAGGTGATTAAAATTACAACAGTATTAATAATTAATATTTTGTTGTTTATGTAAATCAATGTGATGTGAATGCTTTTGTACCTCTAAATCCGTGAAAGTTTTACAACAGCCTGGGCATTTGAAACTGGCACGGCTGGTGGCATCCCTTTCCTCAGTCTCCATTCGTTTTCTCATTAGATCTAATTTGTACTTGACTACATTAACAAATGTCTTATAATTAATGAAATAGTAGTTTACTTTTTGAGCTTTTCCATCAGGACCTAGAAAAGGGCATCGAAATTAATACTCTTATAGGAAGATACTACAGATAAACAGGACATTTGGGAAATTGATTAGTAGTAAAATAATTAAAGTTCGACTCTTCATTAAAATTTCATATTTCCCATCTCTGAAAAGATGAAGTATCAATTCTCAGTAATGAAAGTTTCGTCCGGAAATAAGCCCAACGTAGAAGTTGTAATGTTTGGCAGTGAGAATTTTATGGAGTGGGAGCTGACACTCTGGCATTCTCAGATATAATATTTTAAATATATAGGTAGGCACTTAAATAAACACAAGTGGACAAAGAGAAGTTAACATTTTAAGTATCGGTACATGAGGTTTAAGTTTTTGTATTTGAGCAGGTGAACAGTTGGATTGCCAAATGTGTTATTTTAAAATATCAACATCAGAATTTTTTTATTGAACAAACTGTAAAGAATGTTGCAAAAAAACATTCAACCTCTTTTGCCTCACTTACATCATCCAATGGCTTCCTTGTTAGGAGAAGAGAAAGCGAGATCGCTCACAAATTAAATGGGCTGCCTACTTAAAGAAAACTAGCAACACTGCGACTGTTATGCTAACTGTCATTTACAGTTAGCTGTCTTTACAGTTAGCATACCAGTCGCAGTGTTGCTAGTTTTCTTTAAGTAGGCAGCCCATTTAATTTGAGAGCGATCTCACTTTCTCTTCTCCTAACAAGAAAGCGATTGGATGATGTAAGTGAGGCAAAAGAGGTTGAATGTTTTTTTGCAACATTCTTTACGTGTAAAAAAAAAACTAGGTAAAAAAATCAAAATCAAAGAAAAACATGATGTATATGTTTTACCTGTTTCCATTTTCAAGCGAACTTGAATAAATTTATCGTTACGAAGTGTGGATATTCGGGCTCTTAGCATTTTACGTTCAAATTTCAGCAGCTCGCAAATATCATCTTCCTTCATACCTAAAATCGACAATTTATTTCTTTTAAATTTTCCCTTGCAGTGCTAGAAAATTCCGCACGCTCTGGTGCTGCTAACTCAGAGTACATTTAGAGTTTTGTGATTTTTAGTAGTAATAAGTGTAAGTTATATTGTAAATCTCTGTACTTAAGTTAATTTATAATACTGTACTGAAAAGGGTTAAAATATAACCTAAACTAGTTGATGAAATGTATAAATTCTAATAAAGTGGTTCAAAATCAAATATTTTTTCATTTAAGTATAATGTCAAACCACAAAGCGATTGTTTCTTTTTTGATGATTTAAAAAAATAAATTGAGTACTTACCACAATGTATTATTACCTATGTTTCGTCTATTTGCCAATATTATTTAAAAATCAAATATTAGCTAGACCAGGTTAATATCAAAATTCAATAATACTTACATGGGTTTCGTACGAGCATGTCAACAATGAGAGCATCGTCAATGCAGTAAAAGCCCCGAACCACAAGTCTTGCCAATTGCTTCAGACTACTCGGAACCTCAGTGACGAGCCTCTCTTCAGACATTGTATGAAGTTTTTTCTATTGTTAGTCAATAAACTGCAAATAAAAACACTTGTTCAGAAAAAAAAAAACATCAAAGGGGACTATCTGATTCCTGTGGGAATAATTCTTGTCCCTGGTGAAAATTTAAAAAAATCATATTGGTGGATCTCGAAAAGGTAAAACACTTATTTTATAATGACCCTTTTATTAGTTGAAACAAAAAATAAACTCAATGCAATCATCAAAGTCAATTTATTTGTTCCAAAGCGAAGGTTACGCAAGAGTCTTAAGGGTTAAGGCACGCCCAATGTCATAAGGCAGAAGGAAATAGGTGAGGGGGAAGATGAAACCCAACTCAATGAATATATTTTTATTTGAACTGTTATGGGTTTGAATCTAAGACTTTTGGAACATGGGTCAAAAATCTTAATGCTCCGTCACAGACTTGGTCATTTTAATCTTAAAATATATCAGCAGCCCAGCTGATCAAATATTGGTAGAGGGACAATTATTTTTTATTTGGCTGTTTCTGCCTCCGACTTGTGATTTGGGAGCAAGGGGATTGTTGTGTAAGAAAAAAAAGACCAGCTAATTATAAAATATCAAATATATTATAAAAAATTATCTTTAGATAGACATGTACTTAAATTTATGACTTAGAAATAAGGAAAAAAAGAAGATTAATTCAAACTTGATTCACAAATCTATAAACAATTATTATAAATACGTATAGATAGTAGTTAACCCAAGAAAATTTTCACACATCTCCTGAAAAATAGAAGGCAAGAAATAATTTTAAAGAAAATAATTGACTTTTCTACGCAATATTTTGTGATAAATTTGAGCAACTACAAGAAATGGAGGCAATTGAATTAAGCATCAGAAAATGATATTCAAGGATAGCCATCAATATCAAATGATTTCGTTGCTTAAATTCAACCGCCACCATCTAAAACTCAAAATGGTTTTCATCTCCATGTTGTCTATTTACTTTTTACGTTTAAAGACTTGCTATGACCTTTCGCCTAAACCGTGAATGTAATATTTACATTATTAATAGATAATTGTTGATTGCCAGGTCTAGTAATAATATTAGTAGTAAAATAGATGAATGAGAACCCTCTCAACAAAGTTGGTCAAGATTTTAACTGTTACACTGAATGAAGTTTAACAGTGATTTACTTCAGGGGAGTTAGTATTCCACCCTTGTGAATAACTTGCTTCAACATGAATATGATGATTCGGTTTGCTTTTGTACTGAAGTATTTTTGTGAGAATTTGGAGTTGGTTGATGTGATGTTTACGTTTCTAAATCCACACCAAGTCATTGTTATCATCTCGTTATGCGAAATCAGTTAAATATTGGAACCGGATTAAACAGGTTTTTACTTATCTAGTAAAATTTTTGAGCTGAATAAAAAAAAAAGATAATGTTGAAACATGTGAACCAGGCATGGCACACAAATTGAACACCTTTAAAGGAATGTTTTTGAGCTTGTAAACTTGTGCATGGCAGCAATTGGGTTAAATTTACGTAAAACTAATAGGAATGTGATAAAATTCATTCATTGCTCCAGATACATGAAAATAAAGAACATTACAAAATATGGATTAGTGATATTTTTCACAAACCAATATTAATTATTTGGATTTGTTTTGCAGCATAATTTATTTTGATAAATTTTCAATAAATTATTAACATTTTAGATATTTACTTATAAGATTAAAGATCCATAATATTAATAAATGAAATAAGATCTGATGGATAATCTAACATATCCTAAATAAATTAGGCTTTAAAATTACATAAATATAACTGGTGTTGGCTTTTAAAACAAATTGCAAAATGAATTTCCTGCATATTTTGCAGTCTTCATGATAACATTTGTCAAATTAAATAATAATTCGAGGCAACAGCGGACACAAATGTCAACACGAAATGTGTAAATGCATTTTGTTTTGCATAACCGACAGACTCCATGACCATAATGATAATCATGAACAAATTAAGACTACATGGGAATGACGATCACACTAGCATAAAGGTTTTTATAAGTTAACAACGCCACATTGTGGTAATTTAAGCGTTTTACATGTCTAGCTAATTATTTTAAGAAATAGAGAAAAAAAACAAACTCACGGCTACTTTAATTTAATCTTAAATATTTAAAATCCAGTTTTAATGAGTTTGATCGTTTTTCCTATGCAGTATTTAATTATGAAAATAACACATTTTTTCAAGTATAAATGAAGCCATTATAAGTGGTAGTCATGGTTAGCCAGTCAATGGGTTGAGGGAGTTTTTTCATTTATTTAGTGAAAAGCACTAAATAACAACATTGAGATGAGTTACTGAAAAAAGAAAGTTGATAATATCTAATTAGCTTAGAAAAACTTTTACAAGAAGATTACAAAATATCTTATAATTACGTGGATTAATAAATAAAACACTCAGTATGTATATTTTCAGTCTCTTTCACGTCGGTCAACAGTCAACAGTAAAAAGATCCGATTCACATTATGTACAATATTTACATAGATCTATTGACAAAGAATACAAACTAATATCATCTAGTTCAAGGATTTTAGGAAGAAGCGCAAGATCTAAAAAGATTCAGGTGTCGAAACATTTGAAAAAAAAGTTTGTTTTGAAGTCTTTTTTGGCAATCATTTTTCTTAAAGAAAAGGGAAAGTTATTAAACAAATGAACTTTTATAATTTGAACCCATCGATTGACAAATCAATATTTGTTTTGAAATTCCAAAAATACAAATAATATTTACACTTTTTAACGCATTGCTGCTACACTTTCAGGGCATTTTTCTTTAATTTACCCAAGTAAAGGGCGGACTTGCAACAGCAGCAGAGTGGCTGATGTAGGTAAATACACAATATTAGCGGCCACCTTAATTTGGTGCGGGAATGCTGATGGGTTCTTAAGATACATTTCAGCAAGAACTTAAAAAAACTGTAGGTAGATAATAAATTGAGTGAAAGGCCCACGCAAAGATATACTATTGAAGTGACTACATGTGTACATAGTTTTTGGCTTAATTTCGTACCTAGTGTTTAATTATTGTTCTTTTTTAAAATATCACAACTGAATTGTACATTTTAGCAAATACATCATGTATCAAGTATTTCATAATGAGGGAAAAACTATTAGATAAATACTTTAAATTGACAAATAAAATAATATGTCTGTATAATCCTAAAAATAAATTATTTGAGGTTGCGGTTAATATGAAAGTTATCGAAAAACACCAGAGTAGGAAGAGTGAGTCCGTTCTATTTCAAGCTGAACTTTGTCTAAACCTTGCTGCATGTCCCGGAAGTTAGGACGGTTGGAAGGCTGGTGGTGCCAGCACTGGCGCATGAGCTCATATACGCAGCGAGGAGTGTTGTCGGGGCACGCCAGCATGTTGCCGTCCTTCAGGAAGCGGACCACCTCCTCGTGGGTCATGCCGAAGTAGGGCTGGAGAGCGAAGGAGAAGATCTCCCACAGGCAGACCCCGTACGCCCACACATCTGACTCCAGAGTGTACTTGTTGTACAGAATGCTCTCTAGAGGCATCCACCGCACGGGGATGGCATCGTGCTCATCTCCTTTGTAATAGTCTTGTAGATATATTTTATGTGAAAGACCAAAATCTGCAATCTTTACAACCATGTCATCATTTATCAGGCAGTTCCGAGTGGCCAAGTCTCGGTGCACAAACTTGCGGTCTGACAAGTACACCATTCCACAAGCTATTTGGCGAGCTATGTGCAACAAATCCACGTGAGAGAGCTGCAAACACTTTAATAACTTGGTGTCTTCTCTAGGTTCCACCGTAGGAACAGTATACCCTTCAGCCGTGCTACTGGCTCGGAGGAATTCATTCAAGTCCCCGCGACCCATGTATTCAAACAACAAACACATGGGCTTCCCGATTGCGCAGACACCCAGGAGCTTTACTATATTAGGGTGGTCAAACTCTGCCAGAAGACAGGCTTCTCTTTCAAAGTCAACTTGTAGGTCTTGAGAAGCTTCGTCTTTGAGCATCTTTACAGCAACCAGGGTAAATTCTTCCTCCGCCAAAAGGCCGGGTGCCTTGGCTTGAAATACCCTGCCGAAAGCTCCTTGGCCCAAATCACGAATATAAATTATGTTATTTCTAGGAAACTCCAGTTTCTCCAGCTTGGGGTTGAGTTGGGCACCCGTACTGTGGTAGGCCATATTACTAGGTAACTTATCTAAGTCAATTCCTGCATCAGTTCTGCGTACAGCCGATAAGTTGACGGAATAGCGAGTCTTTACCATGTAATGGCACAACAAGGCTACCAGCAGCACCAACAAGATTACTCCTAGCCCAGCAAAGGAAGTTACCAGAATAAAAAGTGGTGTAAAGAATGTTTCCATTTGAATTTTATGTCCCTCGCCATCGTTGGAAATATCGGAAGAATTACCGCGGGGGGGAATATCGCAGTATTGCCACCTGACATTGGGATCTAGCGTATAGCACCACGGTTTAGCTACTTCTCCTCCGGCATTGCGGCAATGATTGATGGAGTTTTGAACTTCCGGAAATACTAGGGGAGGTTTGAGATGTTGGTGAGGCGTTTGTGTTTCCCAGCGTTGACAGGCCAAACCAGACTGGGTGACATTCACAGTGCCTTGGTAGAACCTTCCATTTCCAATAATACAATCTGTTGTTATCTCGTCTATCTTCATCTCTGTAAGTCCGATGTACGAACAGGTCTGCTGTTTTTTGCCTTTGCCAGCATATCTAGGCAGCGTGTCACAATCAGGTAAACTGAAATGTCCCTTTGATTTGAAATACACTCCCCTGTGTTTCTTATCTTCTATAAGAGCCCAATCATTGTAGCAAAACTGCATTTTGACGGCGATGCAATCCTCGTAACATAAACTTAAACCTACTGCGAGACCTTTCTCGATGGAACATTGGGGAAAAGCGTAGGTACACAGCATTTTCTCCGCCGCACTTCGACAAGGCTCTCCGAGTCCAGATATCATTTCTTTCCAAAGCCCGACTGTAATTTTTTCATTCTCAAATCCGCCTATCATCCCGTCTTTGGCACTAAACCATACAGAACCATTGACATAGTCTCCGCAAGTATTTCCTCTATAAAGAGCACAATATCCATTGGGCGGTGTCGACTCCACTTCTTCACTAGCAGACACCAAAATCCAAGAGGATATATAAATAAATAAAACAAACATTTTCACATAAGATCGCGATGGCAGCATTATGGAAAAGTATTCACCGAATATCCATATCATAAAAATTCGCCATCCCTTAGCAAAATGAACGAATTCACAAAACAAACTATCAGCCATTTAAATACCATATCGATATTGATTTCGAAGTGTTGCTACATTTAAATATGATGCGAGTTACAAGGAAGGCTTCAAAACAGAAAACAACTATACTAACTTGATATATATTATAATATGCCAACAGGTTAAATTAAATAAGTTAATTTTTCATTCTTAAATAAAAGTACCAAAACGATAAGCACGAGTCAAATTTAAAATAGTAAGCAGAATTTAAACGGTAAAATATGGGGAAATAATAATTTCGCTGGCAGCACTGCAACAGTAAAAATAAAACACTTTTGGTGTATTATTCAAAATTTTTCCACTTTCTGGCGGTTACAAGAAAGTTTCATAGGTGTTTAATTATTGCTAAAATATAAAACAAATTATTTTTTTTATATTTGGTTCATTCTATACACACATTGTTTGTTTTTGAAAATTATTTCGTATACCAACATAAGGAACCATGAAAGCACAGTGCGTGTTTGAGTTCTTCGTTGCGGAGCTGTTTGACGCGATTAGGGTGAACATAGCCGATTAAAATATAAGAAAAAAGTATTTACCATATGATGGCTGCTATAGATAAAGTGAGGGTGATTGTTGTAGGAGATTCTGGTACATATTTTGTTGTTTTAATAAAGTTACTGTGGAATATTAGTTATATTTTTGCTTCTCCTTTCGAGAGATGTACAACACAACCGCACTAGCCGCCACCATTGACAGATAGTAAGGTTGGCCAACCTAACTTTCGATAAACAATGAAATTAACATAGAAAATTATGTGTCACAATAAAAGTAAATAACAATGACGTTACAAATATAATAAATAATAATAAAATGAATGTTAATATTATCGAATTTATCACTGACCTCAAACAATAATCTGTAAAATAAGTTTAATATAAATAATACTTTGAACACCAATTCTAACATAATTAGTGTTACTATAGAGTTTCGCTAGGAATCAGCAGTTTTGAAAAGATAAATAATTTATTTTTAGGTTTGGTTGTTTTAATATCTCTTGTAACGTCATTGTTGAACACGGTAAAAATGATAACACCTGCACAAAAAAAGTGCCAATTATTATTTGTATTGATGTTTCAATGATTAACCTTCACGCATTTCAGGTGTTGGGAAAACTTCTTTGACCCATCTCATAACTCAGAATGAGCCTTTGACTTCTCCTGGCTGGACCATTGGATGTTCTGTTGAAGTAAAGCTGCACAAATATAAGGAAGGCACCCCTGCGCAGGTTACTTACTTCCTGGAGCTATGGGACGTGGGGGGATTTAGTAACCATAGGAATGCCAGGGGGGTATTCTACCAACCAACTCACGGTAAAATAACTAAACATGTGACCCACATAATACATGATAAATAATTAGATGTTGTATGACATCATTTTTCGTATTTTAGAATCTCCACTCCTTGTAAGGGTTGTGTAAAACCAATTAAAGTGATTAATCAATTATTTATAACTGAACAACACAATCTATGGTCCTGCAATTAAGAGTTTCGTTTTCACCTCTCTTTCTGTTACATGGTCGTTTATAATGAAGAGGGATAGATAATAACAGAGCTATCAGTGGTATGCCTTAGGCTATTTTTAACAAGCACAGTTGTGCAGGCGATGCTGTACTCAATTCCATTTCTGGGCTTTATTATTGGGTTTTATACAAAGTCTTCAGTAACTATCAAATTGTGTATGTTTTTGTCAGATTTTGATATCTTACGACAACTGTCTCTCAACTTGGGGTAAAATACAGTTTGATTCATGTCACATTACACGGTATTGCACTCCTATGACTAAATGTTTATCCATTTTGTGTTCAACAGGTATGATTCTGGTCCATGATCTCACCAACCGGAAAAGCCAACAGAACTTACAGAAATGGCTGACGGAAGTACTAAATCGTGAGTCTGGAGGGAAATCAACCAATGTGGACGTTGATCCTGAACAATTTGTTGGAACTACTCAGGTAGGTACCTGCATTAACAACGATTTTTTCTCCTTAGTTTAAAAAATATTCACTCATGCACGGGTAGAACAAGCACACAAGTTAAATAATAATTATTTTCAAAGTTAATTTAAAAAATAAATAATATTTTATTGTGTTATTTCTAGATTCCAATTTTAGTAATAGGAACCAAATGGGACTTGGCTGAGAAGAAACAGAGGGTCAATCAGTTACGAATGGCGGGAAGTATAGCGGAACAATGTGGAGCAGATGAAATATTTGTAAATTGTCATCAGACAAGGTAATTTTATTGAACTGTAGATTTTTTCAACTTATTTATATTATTTTGGTCACTGTAAACTTCTACTAGATAACTTTTTTTCAATGAAATCAACCATTTTCAAAATTAATTTTAATATTATATGGAAGGAATGAAGACAGTTTTTTGTTCTTTTTGTCAAATAATATATTTAATTTTTTTTTTTTTTTACAGATCTTTAGCTCCTGGGAACTCCAGTGCTGTGAAATTGACTAGATTTTTTGACAAGGTAATTATGATTTTTTTTTAACTTCATAGGTAATATATCTATAACGATAATTCATATAATCAGAGCTGTATCTTACAAAAATCAAAATTCAAATGATGGACTATTACGTAGAAAAAGTTTTGAAAGGTTTCAAAGCTCTTGTATCTTGTTTGGGATAATGAGGAAATTTGTTGGTTCGAATTTAATGTCCAATTCACATAAAATCATTTATTTTTGTTTTATGGTATAATTGTCAATATTATCATAGGAAAAAAATTATAGCGTCGTTTAGTAATAAACATCACCCCAAAGGCGCCTAATTTTTTTTTTAGACCAATATTTTTTTCGATTTACTTAAAATCTTTGTTGTATTTTGCCACATTGACTGATCTGAATGGCAACAATACACAGTAATCACTATTTGAAGTTTGATTTTGTGTTGATTTAACCAAAATAAACACTTCACAAAACTGTTGACACAATAACAATCCAAAAAAGCTCACTTTTGTAAAAACAATGCAAATATATAATGTAGCTCAACCAAAACCTTTTAACTCTGAACTGTGAAAAAACTATTTATATTCCATTCTATAATACCAAAAAGGCTGCACCTCTAACTAACCTAAATATAAGGTTCCATAACAATAACTGCAACCCTATTTTATGCTCTAATTGTGTAGAAATGAAATCGGGAAATACAGTCAAATATTTAGGAATTACAATAGATAGTCAACTCAAATGGACGAATCATGTAGAAAAGCTTGTAAATAAACTAAGATATTTAACTTACATTTTTAAACGATTAAATAACATAGTTGACATAAAAATAATGAAATTGGTGTACCATGCATTGGTTCAGTCATCAGTATCTTATGGAATAATCGGTTGGGGGGGTATTTATAATACTCATATTAAGCCATTAGAAATATCTCAAAAATTAATAATAAAAATAATGTTGCATAAAAACATTACATACCCCTCCATACAATTATTCCAAGAAGCTGATCTCTTAGATATAAGAAAAATTTATTGTATACAGTGCCTAAAGTACATATTTTCGCGAAGTAAACTATTTGCAAAAAATGAAAATCGTTACAGCAACAGAATAAATAATGTACTGGAGGTACCTCTGCAAAACTAGACTTGCGCAGAGACATGCATACTTCATTGCTCCAAAATGTATAATTCACTTTCATTACATTTTAAGTGTTCAAATTCAACTTCCTTAAATACATACAAAAATGTAATAAAAAACTGGATAAAAGCAAAAGATATCAGCCTCTTCATACTATAAGTGCTAAATTCTAAAAAATTAACTAACTTATCTGTTGTGATTTTGAATTTGAAAAAATAATAATAACAATATTATTTTTTTTATTTATTTATTTATTTTATTTTATTTTATTTTTTTTTTACTTAATTTGAAATGTACCTTATACTGTAAAACGTAACTATAGAGAGCTATAACTATGATTTGAATTAGTATACCCACGCACTGGCTTTTGCCTATGTGGGATTTTTTTTGTTATGTCTACATTATTTTTATTATTTCTGTAATTTTTAAATGTATGTAACAAAATAAATCAAAAAAAAAAAAAAAAAAAAAAGCTACTGAACACTAGACATTGGCAAAACTGACTCAATGAATCAAAATAATTATTTCCCTTGCTGATTGCACTAAATCTAATTTCCAATTTGACACGGAATCAATTCTTCATTCCTTAAATACCTTCCACACAAACTACTAGCAGTAGTTTAGCGACTACAAATTCCCATTGTATGAAAATAATAATTCTGCAAAAATTTAAAAAAATCAGCACCTAGAATAAATAATAGACAATCTTTGTGTTCTTAAACGAACAGCGGAATTTGTTCTTAAAAGAGCCAAACTCAAGGGGAATCGGAACGAAGTACTATCAAAGGACATGCGACATTCAAAACTCCCAGAGACTTCCCGGATTATTCCGTGTGGTGTGAATAATATTGTCTGTACAGAATAACTGAATAATAAGATTCAGTTGATGTGGCGGGTTAGTTAGTCAACGAAACTTGACTGAATTTAGTGAATACATATTTTAAACGCCCTGCTCACGTGCATTCAGTGAAGTTTCGTTGACTAGCCAGTCAATGGTCAGCTCGCCGGAATGATTAAAGCGTACGGACTAATATTATTTAGTTATTCAGCGAGTCCGTTGAGACTTTGAAACTCTGGGATCTGGTTGATTTTCTAACGTCACACGTCTTTCGTCGCTCTGAGTCCTTTTGAGTTTGGCACTTTTAAATATATTTTCAGAACAATTATTTTATTACAAATTAATTTTATCAAAAAAAATATATATCATCTATTTTCAACATTAAACTAAATTAAATTTGGTTTATCTGTAAGTTCATAAAATGTAAGTTTTACACCTGCTAAACCAAAATTTGTTTTCAAATCAAAGAATGAAATTAATCAAATTAAATTAATTAATTCTATTAACTAGGAGAATCAGATTGAATTGGTTCACTACTGAGAATGAATTTGCCAATGTCCATTGAACACATAGACAAAATGTTCCTTACAAAGCTGTGAAGTCATTTTGTAAGGTTCATCTAACTTAATATTGAACATCACAACACCTAGACCTGACTTTGCGTTCTGGAAACTTCTTGTTCTACTTTTGTGATAGATAATTAAATTAAAGTGTTTTTTTTTTACAGGTTATAGAGCATCGGTTCCACTCCAGAGATGGAACAAGTCCATTTGTAGAGAAGAAGAAAATTACATCTCCGTACGTGTCTCCCTATTCATCTCCCAATACTAGCAGCTACTCTTCACCTTTATTGAGCCCAAAATACTATCATATGGACTAAATCTATAATTTAAAAATTTAAGGTTAAAGATTACAGACAAATAACATTCTGATGGTCAACAATCAGTTTATCAATTCAATCAATTTAAAAAGCATACTGAAAAAATTGTTCTACCTACAATTAGTAAGTGAAGACTGATAAGTACTAGCAAGCATTATGCATTTTCAAAAATTACTCTATGTAGTTTTGTATGTGTGAAGTCAAAGGAAATTATGATAAAGACGCATACGACCGTGGAAACATCTGTATGCCTGATGTATATAAAATAATGGACGGGCGCAACACTCTTCTTGAAAGTTGTTAGAATAAATGCATACAGCTAGAGACTAAGATTGTTTGCTTGCACATTATATGATTTGCAAAGTGGCTTATGGTTTTATTATAAGAAACGTCCCTAACGTCATTCAACCCCGATCGCAGCGCTATTGCAGAGCACTGTGGAGATTTTAACAATCAATGTGAAGTTATTTGGTTTGAAATCGTATGGAGCTCTTTACACTTCAAATCGAGCCCGCTATCAGATGGCAAAAAAATCTAACTTTAAAAATTTATTCTTTTAAGAAAACGCGCTTTAAAAATATAGTGGCATTTAAGTTAGACAGTGAAAAAAGTTTTTTTTTAATGAACTGTATTTCCTCATTCCTTACAAAATTCGTACTTATGATTCTGCCAAGATAAAGTCATATTTGGCTTGGTACCTCCGTATCTAACTCCGTGGCTAACAACAAATGGCCTGCTAGTGTTGCCAACAACTGTTCACTGTCTAAAAATGCCACCTTTTGAAGATATGATAAATGCTGTGTACTATAAATGTAATATTAAACCTACTAATTTGTTATTTATATAAATTGTTATATTTGATGTGTAAAAAATTATTTCTTGTATAAACATATTTCTACTGATACAATTTTCTTTTTATTATAAAAATGGTTTATTCTTATAATTAACAAAGGAATTAAATACAATATTGAAAATGCATATCTTGGAATGAATTTATATTTCTGAAATAATATACATACTTAACACTTTCACCGCATTCCTGATGTATATGGGATTACGGGTGTGCTCCGCACTTTTTGTGACATTCATACATTTTCTATGAAAGTGAAAGCATACAAGTATGCGCATAGCTCGGGGGCACAGTTTGATTGGTAAAGCGCCATTTTCAAGTACTTTAGGTAGCATATTTTCGACTCTAAACATTGGGATCACTGAAGTGATCAACCCATAGGAGTTTGTTGTGGGCGTGTCTGGTATGACCGAAGTAAGGTCAATTTTATGTTACTTCGGGTGAAATTGATGAAACATTTTCGTATGATGCAACAGTGAACGGGAGAAAAAGTCAGGGACGCCCGACATGGCAAGATCAAGTGAATGAAATACTTGAGTCGGGTCATGTCAAGAGTCAGAATAAAAGAAGAGTGCCAAGACAGATTTGTGTGGCGGTCCATCCTCCTTACCTACCCCTGCAAAGAAACGGCGTGATGGTTAGTTAGTTTTTAGTTAGTTCTAGGTATTTTCTGTTCAGTGATTATGATTTTTAATTTTCATTCTTGAAACTTATTTTGGAATTTTTTTATATTTGAAAATAATATTTTTATGTTATTCTAGAGTATTCAAAGGTAGGAACCAAAAAGGAATCCAACTTTTATTCTCAATTTGAAATCACCTTTTAGAATGCACACGGATGATAGACAAACGTGACAATGGCCAAATTCAAAATGTCACACTAACTTATAAGTCAGATAAAAAAGTAGGATTGTGATGTAAACAAAAAAATCTTAAATGAATCTAAATTTGTTGTGCAGTATGTGCAAATTATTATTGGGATGACGAGATTTAAGTCCGCGAGAATAAAATTTGATTGCCACTAAAATAAAATATGTACTATGAAATGGCAGCAATCTTAAATGATTTTACATAATGGCATTATCTCTTTTACGGGGAGTCAAACAAATTGGCAAGTATAATAGGCAATTGAAGCAAATTCTACAATCAAACAAAAATAGTGACAAACCAAGTATAAATACCAAAAAACTCAATAATTTATTACAACCTCATCAAACTGCCAATGATTTAGTACACCTTCATGAAACTGCCAAAAATTATATCCAACCTAAAGAAGCCGCCGGTAATTTTATAAACCTTCATCCATCTGCCAGTAATTTACCCCGTTTACCGGAATTTCTCGTGAGACAAGAGATTTATTGCGTAGAAATATTTGTGAAGAAGCGCCATTTTCATACTGCCGCTTCTGAAAGAAAATTCTCAACTGAAAATGAATCTCAACGGAAAACTCCCCCTTTGCCGAGGATTGTTTACATGCAGAATCCTTTCACATGGATCGTCAACAAGTTCGACATGAAAATTCTCGAGAAAGCATGGGACCCTACATTTAGCCAAGCTGAATTCGTCAGGGGAAGTAAACAAGTTAGTACATATTCACTATCAACTGTCTTATTTGAGTTATTATCTGTTATATTTGTTGCAACAAATTTAACAATTTTTTTATAATTAATATGGTTGGGCCGTATTATATTATGATACCACACTTGAGTATCAACAAAATTGTAAGCCTTTTGTATTAGTTCATTTTCGTAGTTATATTTTTTAGATGTATATTTATATCTAACTAGTAGTTAATATCTGGCTTCGCCCAAGTTTCAATACTCTTGTAAATATATGTTAAATTTTGATAACTGAAAAATAACAAACAGTAGGGGAGAAGGAGGCAGTTCTGGACAGAAGCAGATTTGGACAGTTCAAATTTTGACACCAAAACATTTGAAAAATAAATTCTAACTATCTTTCATATACGGCAGCAGCATACCTGTATACACACGGTGTAGTTTTAGTTAGCATTTCCTGAACTTGTCGGTTTTATTGTCAAAAAGAATATAAAGAAATAGCCATGTTTTGAAAAAAAAGTTAAGTTTTTGTAAGCCCGTAACTTGTGGGAGTAATAGGTAAGTTAAAATTATAAGTTCTCGTTGAAATGTGTAATATTTAAATATTTATTAGCACTGTAAATAAAAGTGAAATCTAACCTCTTTTCAAGTTAAACTGCATCATTGGCAAAAAGCATACATAGGGGTACATTTGAACAAGAGTCTAAGAGTTTACTCACATATATTTATTTATTTATTTTATTTATACTGGGTTTTAACAGATTTTTTCACTTACGTGAAAAAATCCAGTTATAAAAAACCAGTTAGTGTACAATCATTGATAAATACAATACAAATAGACAAGATACATTAAATTTTAAAAAAAAATGTTGTTTTTGTACTTATTACTACTAGAAATATTTATGTTTCGTGATAACTTTAATAGTTTTAATGTTCGCGAGACTTTGCGTAAATTAACATTAAGTATTAAATCATAGTAGGTATAATAATTTCCTTTAGATCCAGGGAAAAAAAATATATAACAAAAAATTGAAGCTGGAAAAAAAAGATACATTACACTCATTTGTCGCAAATGTTTTCTAATTTCAAAGACATTCTGGCAATTTTTTTATCCAACTGGAGGGATTTTTCCCCCCTTTTTATTTTTGATTTAACTACCAGTGAGATAGGCCACGAACCGCCACTGCTTATGACTGAGTATCTTTTTCTATTTCATATTGCATAAATGTTATTTATATATTTTTAATAATTTATTTTACAATGATAAAGCTTAGAAGATAATATAAATAAAAAAATAATATAAGTTTACTTCACGTAATTAATATTTTGTTGTAACAGGCAGTATCCACCGTGATGCAGTTTGTAATGGCAGGTAACAATGATGACCTCCGAGGTCTACTCACAAAAGCCGCCCATACTACCTTACAGGGCGACCTCGAGCAGCCGGGGGTGCAGGGGGTGCGCAAGCTGATGGCAATCAACCCCTCCGACATCAAGGTGGCTGCTCCCAGAAGGGTGCGGTTTCTCAAGTATGAGGGTAGGTCCATGTTTGAAGGGTTAGTCTAATTAGAACTGGCTTTGTGTTGCTTTGGATCATTAAAAAAAGTTTTATTAAAATAAGACATAATTTATTTTGAAAGTCCTTAACATCATAGTTCATTATACCTTTGATTTTAAATGTATTTTTTTTCTTTTTCTTGTAAAAAATGCAAGACATTAAAATATAAAAATACTAGCTATTACGGTAGAGAGAGAGAGAAGGGAAAATAATTTATATAATGACTCGACAGAGTTCAGAGCTAAACTCAAAACACATATTTTCAGAAAAATATATTTATATTTTCAAAATATCCATAACAGAATTGACTTAATTTACACAGCTAACCCGTTAGCATTTTAACTCACCAGTATAATAATATATTTTCATGCAATGATCCGCGATCCTCAATCCTCGATCTACTGCCAAACAAAAAAATCGTCATTTTTTCACAGCCCGCGACAAATGTAAATATCAATAAGGTAATTTTAGCTATAGCTTTAGGTATTTAGATAGTTTTATGGTAAATTTAGCCATAGCTTTTAAGTTTTGTAAAGCGCCCTCGAAGAGATATTACACAAAAATGGCGCCATTTAGCCAAGTATTATTTTTACTGTCTTTGATTTTACATCTTCTTCCTTATACCCGGCTTTATCTTTTCAGACAGAAAATTCTGTGACGTGGACATGATGTTTGTGGCTTTGAAATGGGTATCTCCGGAGGGATCAGACGGCCTGATATATTTGGAGCTATTCGTCAGCTTTCGGCGCGAGTATACCCAGTACTCCATACCAGAGTGGACCATTGCCTATTTCAAAATCATTAAGATGAATGTACTCGATCGATGAGTTTATTTCGATGTCTTCCGTTCTATGCAATGTCACATATCAATACCGAAAATTAATCATATTTTTTCATTTAACACTACTCTTTCTAACGTTTTTATTACCATTTTTTTCAATATCCTCATTTTGTATTTTGTACCTAATCAGGTTTATTTACATGCAATAATAAATTTTAAGGAATTCTATTAAAATTAAGTTTCTAGGTACTCCATGTAACAAAAACAAACATGGATTTTTATTTGTTTTTAAGTGTTATCCAAATTATTTTTAAAATATATTTAAGGGCAGTATTTTGGCAGGATTGGTTTTGAAAAAGTAATTATTTGAGAATAACGCAACTTGATTGAGTTGACTGATATTTTTATATTATGTTAGTAGCTTTCAAACCATCTCAAAATATTTCCGGTTAAACCGAGGGTTCTTAGTTTATGTATGAGAATATTATGTGAGACTTTGTTGAAAGCCTTACTAAAGTCAGTATACACTACATCAGTTCGAAGACGCTTATGCATGGTATTATAGATATTCCTGATAAATCATTACGTTAGTAAGAGTGAACCTTTTTGCCGTGAAACCGTGTTGTTGATGATGAATGACTTTATTAATCTCAGGCGAGAGTATAGAGAGCAGATCAGATTCGAATAATTTTGGAATTGATGATTTGATACATATTGGTCTATAATTGGAAATATCAGAATTATTTCCTTTCTTAAAAATGGCTCGTGAGTTTTTAGTGTGCTAAGATGGAAAAATACGACATTATTAGTGTTGTTGTAGACGAAAATGATTTTAATTTTTGTATGAAGATTTTCAGGATTTTTCAGTTTTGGTGGTGCACTGCACGGATTTCTGAAAAATCTTCATACAAAAAGTTGAAATTTCGAAAAAAATAAATAATGTTTTTGGCTTCAACAACATCAATGATGACGTTTCTTTTCAATCTTACTACTCTAGCACACTAAAAAGTCACGAGCCGCCACTGCATGCGACTATATTTAGATGTCTATTTAAATATGTGTTGCATGTTTTAATATTCGTAATAAAAATAATCAGTACATATCACAAAACACTTGCAATATCTTTCTTATCAAATTTATCAGATCTTAAAATGGTTATTACTGGTTTTTTAAATCTGTTTTCATTTTTATTATATAACTTATTTACACATACGTACTATAATGAGTACCTACACGTATGTAGGTAAAATAAATTAGTGTAGGGAAACATTTTTATGCCAAATATATTTTAAATATGAAGTAGGTATCTTTTAAAACCTTTCAACATAAAATATTGAGAAATTTCTAAGATATGATAAAATAAATTAATGATTGATTCGTTCATGTTTTTTGAACTCACCGATCAGCGGGGCTCCCACCGTTGATGTCCAGGGTTCCCGAGTAAAGGAAGTCTTCTCCGTCCTGTTTGGAAGGAGGCAAGGAGGGAAGACTTCAGGACAAGGTTTCCAACCCGAGTGAAGCTGTTGGTCCTGTTGCTGCTGTACCATTGGAATTAGAGTTGACGCAAAGATCATTTACTTAAGATTGAGCACATTGGTGCATTGGTATATACTTTGACTTTCAACAGCAATATCCTTGCAAAACGTCACTGATAAACGGCCTTTTGTCTAGCATGCTCCAACTTATTGTAATTAGCAAAGAAGGTGCAACAATTGTATTAGATGTTCGATTTTGATAGATCGAAAAGTTTAGAATGTATTTTTTTATTCATTAGTATAACGCCTATTTAGGCGTATTCTAATATGTATTTACATGGCCAGCAACGGGGCGCACCTAACAGCCTAGCAGAGAAAGATGTTTCCGGCGGGAAAGGATGAATTTGCCCGCGGAGACTGCGTTTTTACTTTTCGTGACGGAAGACACCGCTTCTCTTGTGTTTACTTACGTCAGCGTGTTTTAATTCGTAACTAAACGTGATCTACCTAACCTTAAAGACTATCATTTGACAATTACCTACTTCGTTCATTCATTATAGTTCCTTAGTTTGAAAAAAAACTGAAACATCCGTCAGTTTATTTAAATTTCAACTTAAACTTAAAAAAAAAAATCGTTTAAATTTTCTTTTCTGAAGTCGAATAACAAGTCCGCAACATGCTGTATACAAGCAATGCACTGTGTGATTACTGTGCTCGAATCAACATTCATTGCGATAGATACTTATACCTATAACACTGTTATTAAACAAATCCTTATCATGTTTTATATCCTATATCTGTCTTACGAAACCAGTCTAAACAAAATTGATAAATACTGTTATTTAATTATATGGTGTTCTCATAATAATATTAATATTTACGTAAATTTATAGGTATACACTAAGAAGCAGGCCCGGTTCTGTGCAGGCGCAATTGGAACAGTCCGCTCCAAGGGGCAAATAACCATGGCCCTAAGAATATCTTGTGTTTTAGCGCGTCCAGCGCCTATATCTTGTATTAAATGAAAACAAAAACCACAGTATCTATGAATGGCTACCGAACCCGTAACTTCCCGCCTCGATGACGCGGAATGGAAATTCGAGCCTCTCTTTATATATTCGGCAAATTTTGACAAGCGGCAAAAAAAAAACCTATCTGCGCCAGGCGCCGCTTGGCTTTGGGCTGGGCTGCTAAGCAGGTAGCAAAAGCTTAGTTTAAGTACCTACCTAATGTTTGAATCCGTTGATAAAATATTTGTTTGTGTTAAGATGTTAATCTCTCTTAATTCCTAATATATAGTAAGATAAAAAAGTTATTATTGTTTAATTCATTAATCAAGTAATCGTCAGTGTACAAAAATATTATGATCGGTAGTAGATAATCAATCATTCAAAAGAGCGTCTTTATTCATATCTGTGGCTTTAGTTTTGATTGAATCAAGTGATAATCTTTATTTAAATTAATTAATACCTACCCAGATTATCGCATGATACAAAAAGATAAATTTTCAAAAAGCGTAGGTTATATGCAGTAATTAGATATAATCAAGTTCAAGCCTTTTTTACTATTGTAGGTGTGGTTATTTATCAGATCATTGTTATCAAATCGTATATCCAGAACCGGTATAAGACTTATTGGGCCGTAGAAGGCTGACTGAAGATCAAAAACTGCCCGAAATCAAAAAGCCAAACCTTTTTATCCTTCTGGTTATCCGGCTCTGGCAATATCTTTCGATTTTTGTCACTGTTAAACGATACTTCAAGAAATAGTATTCACCATTTTACAACATGCGACTTAATTGAAATTTAATGTTAACATTCGAAATTCCAACACAGTCAACAAACATAGCCAGTGAACCCCTTAAAAAAACGTACGTAGCCAGAATGTGTATTATTATTTCATTCACTAAAATATTTTCATTTTCTTGAGAGACTGCTCTTTCAAAATTTGTTATTTTTTTTATATCTAAGAAAACAGAATGTTGGTATTTTTTATTATTTCATTGTAATTTGGAAAAATTAGAGTTAAGATACAAATAGTTATGGATTTAAAATAAAGCAGGTTGAGTGTGTGAAATGGAGGAACTCAATATACGAGGCCTGTTCAAAAGAAAAGGTGAATTTTGAATTTTCGTGGGCTGTGTACATTCGATTATCGTTTTTTTTTGTTATGTTGGTACACATATGTTAGCATTATCAGCCATTTTGGATTAGTGGTTTGTTTTTGACAACTGGAAAGGTTAGTCACGTTTTTGTGTGTTCTTCGATTTTTTCTTTTGAAAAAAATGAATCAAAGAATATGTATTAAATTTTGCGTTAAAAATGGAGTAAAGTGCTCCAACGCACTTAAGATGTTGACTGTGGCATTCGGCGTCTACTTTGGAGTCTACTTTGTCACAAAAAAGTGTTTATAAGTGGTACAAGCGCTTTACAGAAGGCCGAGAAGATGTTAATGACGATGAGCGTCCTGGAGTTGTGGAAAAACAAATCATGGATTTTATTTAGTTAGTTATTATTTTATTTTATTTGGTTAATTTCCAAAACCTATTTAATTTAAAGATTTATTACCTTTTTCACATTTTGTCACAAGTTTTAGAGATTTTAACTAATTAGTTACTTGGTTATGTCTATAATTTTTTGAGTTGGTACCCCTTTCTAAATTTAAAGATTGACTGAAATTTGGAATGCCATGCAATAGGTTTCCAGACGCTAACGTGTTTACTGCTAAGTGGGTACTAAAATACATACTCCGCCTTCGGAGAGGGTGTTACTGCCACTTGTAGTTGTCGAGGATGTCGAAGTTGTCTTCGAAGATGAGCTCTCCGGCGCAGATCTCTGAGGGGGCGTGATCTCGTGGCAGCCGCTGGCGGTAGTCACGATGGGCTCGCAAGCCTTGCCCGCACCCTGGCGGAGCACACTGCCGCGAGGGCTGCCACAAGTTTAAATCGCATGAAGCCTCTCATTTTAAATCTGAAACAAAACAAAGGAGTTCGGGTAAACGGTTTGGATTTAACCTATTTAATATCTTGAAACCCTTGATACACTACAATTGATTGTCCTTAATATAAGTAATAATTGCAAACAACATGTCAGATTTATAAAGTTCAGATGGTTAGAAATATAAGAGACATAATCTAATACTACTGCTGAAATAACTACTTCCTAGGAATGCTTCAATATTTAACTATCAATTTAAATAAAATACTTTGTGTGTCTAAAACAACGGAGGGGTAATGTTTAATCTAATTCAATTGCAAACTTTCCTAGCGGGAAAACTTTCAGGTTCCTTTCGTTATCGATTGTAACAAAACTCCGTGTGTGTTCAACGGATTTTCTTTGCAGGAAAAACAGAAAACGATGTAACGCACAAGAAACATGTAGACTGAATGTAGGGAAATATGTTTATGAAGATAAACGATGAAACCTTTTCCGATTCTTACTAATATCGCCCGGAAAATTGATGCTTGATATTTTACAGATTGTTTTCACTCACGTGTGAGCAATCTGTAAAAACCCAGATTGATTAAATAAATATTTTTATTTTATATACTGCTTTGGTAGGTACGTGTTCTCTTAGATAGTTTTTAAAAGGGGTTCCCTCATAAGTGAACTTTTTTTTTTTAGATCATTGAGTTGGAATTTCCGGCAAAAAACTAATTGTGACATGATTGGTGATACAATGCAGACACGCTTCAACAATGGTAAGTTTTTGTTGAGCTTTTTTAAAGAATTAGTTAACCCTGCTTGTTTGTTAATTATCTAATGTCGTCACGGATTTAAATGAAGAATTGTATCGAAGTATTATTGTTGTTTTGAGATACCGTTAGTTCATATGAATAATCATGGGCTCTAAATGAGAGTGACAAATTCGCTGATGAGAATTAAGGAAGGTGAAAGTTGCTTAATAACAATAACCTATCTAATATGTAATGTACTAATTGTATAGTGATTTGGTATGACCATTTGTAATGTTAAAACAGCACGTTGACCACAATTAGGTTTGGCGGTCAGTAGGCCAACATGTGCTTTTTGTTGTCTTCTTAGAATTACCGTTTGTTAGGCTAGGCTTTTTTTTATTTTTGGGGAAAATTAACAACAAATCATTGATAGATTTATACAAATAAGAATAACAAAAATGATACCAATTAAAAAATTTCATCTGCTGATGATAAATATTATAAATAAAGTGTGACAATATACAGTTTAATTTTAGTAACTCAACTAAGTTGATTGTTTTTTATGTACTTCCTTTAGTAATCTTTGCAAGATATCCATATTAAATTAGGAAAAATCAAGCCAACGACAGAATATTTGGTCATCGTTGTTAGCGTACGTATTGTGCTTCATAGGCATCTATGAGTTTTTTTCCCGTAGGGTTCGTTAGAATTCTACATCAACTTTGGTTTTAGACTCGAATATCCACAATAACCCATTGTGTGCAATATTTTGAGTGCGTAAAGTAAGTCAATTTATTAATCTTCAAACACAATGACTTGAGCATGTCTCTACTCTGGTTAGTCATCTCTAGAAAAATAAAAGTTTTTCCATATTGAGTTTAGAAGTAATTAGGATTGTCGAGGGTTTTACTTTTACCTACGAGGACTCAACGACCTTGCTTATTTTGCTAACAAGGGATGCTTTTTTCTTAGAACTTGAACACCCAATGATGATATCAATCGATACTCATGTTTTTAGTCCTTCTTTATTAATACTTTTATTGAAAATATAATCTACTACCGTTAAATTTACAAGATTGCAATGTTTATTCTGGCCTCTCAAAGAAAACTTAAAAAGGTTTAGTCAAGCATCAACGTGTTTTTCAAAATGTCGGCATCCAATTTAAAATGTATTAATTGACAAGTATCCATTTAAGTGTCCATTTAAAATAACAAATCAATTAATGGTATAACTATTAACAGTCTTACTTGGGTGTACTTTAAAAGCACATGTTTTTGGATATTTAATTTTAATAAATTAGATAGTAAAACAGTTAAATTCATGATATTTATTAATTGATTAAAGTATGTATTTACAAATAATTATTTAGACATGTAACAATGAAAAACTTCGTATTATGTTAAATGATGTTTGCACATTTCTGATTTATTTTAAAAGCGATATTTACATTGGATTTTGTTTGCAGATGAAACGAATTATTTTGATTTGAGAAAAAGGCAACTGATAACATTATTTACAAAGCCCAGACTCGGACATAGTCGATCTGCATGGCAGACTCGTCGTTTTCAAGGGTCCAGGTCGCCAGCCACTTGTCTTTCGCCTTCCAGAAATCTTTCATGGCCTGAAAAGAAAATACAACATGTAAGCTGCGTTAGTAGCTGCGAATCACCACAGTTACGGTCTCTTATTACGAGTTTATTAAAATGAGAGCCTTTAAGAGATTGGTAGTTCGACATCAATCATGAGGTGACAACAGGTAAAAGATAAGTATGCAGCATAGTAAGATATTCTGATTACCGTTGGTGAATTGTTGCTCCACGGCTTGGGGTCTGGGTTGGTTGAATCATCGGGGAAGAAGGCAGTTCCTCCAACAGCCACGTCAAGGATGAGGTAGAACTCCTGATCGAAGGGGGCCATTTTGGAACCGAACCTCCAGGGGTTCTGAACACCGGGAGCGTTGGCAGCGAAGTTGCCGTGCTGCCAGAACCCGCCGGCTGGTGGAGCAATGGATCCGACCTCTGATCCATCAATGCTGTACTTAATGAAGTCTGGAAACATTCAAAGTATTACGTTATAGCAAATGTTGTATTTCTAGTTAACTTGTGCGAGAAAGTACAGTCGAAAGCAGTTATTGTGTGCTCAGCCGCATATCGCAATGTTGATTGTATGTTGCTGACGAGATTTAGAGTTGTAGTATTTATTCTACTGATGCGATATTTATTTTAATATTATTTAATATTGCGCACCTGGGGTCCATTCCACTTGGTACTTCCTGAATCTGGCGTTGAAGCCGGGGACCTCGTTCCTCTCCCAGTGAGCCCTGTCCCAAGCATTGAGTTCTGGGTAAGGTCCGAAGTGCATGGTAGATCCAACACTCTCAACTCCGATATTCTTTCCTCCCTGGACCAGATTCTTGTTTCCTCGGGACTCGGCAATGTCGATTTCTCCAGAAGCAGGCCAGGTTCCGTAATTGTTGCGAGTGGGCATCATCCAGATAGCTGTAATAATAGGAATAATAAAAATTTCAATTCTTCAGAAGGAACGTAGTTGTTTTGTTTAATTATTTGATAGTCAAGGAGCGCTTCTTGCCTGGCCAAAGCCAATCTCCTGTGGGCATCTTAGCGTTGATCTCGATCTTTCCATAGCGAAAGTTGAAGGACTCCACGGTGTGGACGCGAGCGCTCTTGGTGGGGTTCAAGATATTCTCAGAGTTTCCGGTACGGAAGCAGCCCCAGCTGCCACCATTTGTGCAACTGAAATCATCAACAAAAACAGTTTAGTCTCTTCAATTTATTATTTGCGTTGTGTTTTCCCTGATACCATTTGAAAGGTGCAACTTTGTAGTTTGTTTTGAAAATGTTATTTGTTGACCTTGATTTTTTAAACGTGAAACCATTTTTAGAAATTTCAAAAATGTTTGGTATTTTTTTAATGTTTATAATAACTATCATTAAACATAGATTTTATTATTAGATGCTTTTCTTAAAACTGCTTCTTAAATAACACTTACCCTCATACCACCTTAATATAGGTTCAATTAATTGTATTAGTTGTGAAATCCTTCGACATGAAATATTTATTTATTATTTGGGGAGTTTCAATGATATTATTGTCATTTTAAAGGTTTTTTGACTTACCGATCAGCAGGGCTTCCACCGTTGATGTCCAGGGTTCCTGAGGTAAGGAAACCTTCACCAAATTGGTCGGAGAGGAGGGAAGGCTTCAGGTAAAGGTTTCCATCCCGAGTGAAGCTGTTGGTCCTGTTGTTGCTGTACCATTGGAACTCCCAGTTCTAAAATAATGATTACCTGTTAATATTACTCCCATTTCGATAGTTTCTGAAACCCCAGTCCTAAAACTTGTGAGTCCACGAGTCTCAACTCGAACATCACCACGATTTGCGCTAGTTCACTGCTCTACTAAAATATTTAATCTAACGTAATTACACTTTCCTATAACTCAATTGCAGGCTGTACTTAACAAATACAAAAATGAAATTGATTTTTCAATGAGAATTTTTTGATAAATTTATAGTTCATTATGTACTTAAATGATTTTTGACACTAATATACCAAAGTTACTTTTTTATTCCTCCAAATATACCATAAGCAACCTATAATTTTGTTGGAAATTATTGTGATACGTTCTTAATTTTTAGAGCCTGTCAATTGTTGGAAATGTGATCAATGGTATTTAAAAAAAAGTCTGAATATATCAGGTCTACTAAGAATAATGTTG
Organism: Drusus annulatus; assembly: GCA_022651775.1. Classification (NCBI taxonomy): domain Eukaryota; kingdom Metazoa; phylum Arthropoda; class Insecta; order Trichoptera; family Limnephilidae; genus Drusus; species Drusus annulatus. Next base: position 897,013 of record JAGWCC010000084.1, read on the forward strand.
GAGGAGATTTAAAAGTATTGTCAGGTTTTCCGTAACCCTGGAATGTATTTCTTCTTTAAAAAAATATTTCTCCCCTAAATGCTACATTCGAAATAATAGTTTTTTTGAAAGTAAAATCACCTAGGTATGTGCATACATACGTGTATGCAAAATGTATTTAAAAACTTTCAGTTAACAAGTTATAAGCTAGTTTACACATAATAGTAAATAATCAAATAATTGAAACACGTAATCCATTTGAGTTATATGTATTTTATAAAAAAAACATCGCCTAATTATTTATTTCTTATGTACTGAGTGTTAAGGTGTAACCAAAACCTTTCTACAAATGCCTAGAGACAGCGCATTTAGCGGCAGGTACATCAGTGGCATCTGTTCAAATTCATGTATTCGTATCTGTGTAGTTTTTTTTTAAATATTCCAATGTATCATTATTTCTCTCATTTATCATACTTGGTTGATTCGTTATTAGGGATAGGCACTAAAAAAACTTCCACCAGGAACTTTATGTTCAAAAGAGATCGGCAGCTATCTTTGCTGAGTTTAGGCGTTTCAAATTATTATTTAGTCATTGAGATATTTATACAAGGTGTTTAGATGCAATGCGTTTACTATTCATAGCGTAAAATACTTACTCCGCCTCCTGCGAGGGTGTTCTCGTGCTGCCACCTATGCTGGTCGAAGGAGTCGAAGTTGTCTTCAAAAATGAGCTCCCCGGCGCAGACCTCCGCCGGCGCGTGGCTGCCAGTGGCTGTGGTCACTGTGGGCTCGCAGGCCTTGCCCGCCCCCCTGGCGGAGCACACCGCCGCGAGGGCCACCACCAACGTCAATTGCATGAATCCTCTCATTCTAAATCTGGAACTAAATAAATCAATTTACTAACACTTTACGTACATATTAAATAGCAGTATAAATATGGCTTTTTTACCAGATGGAAATTTCCGTCACCAACCCATATTCACTAAGTGAATAAAAAACTATGTAACGTTTTCACTATGGTGTGAATGCCAGCATTTTGCTGGTAGGAATAGAAAACCTGTTTTATTTTGGTTTGCAACCCATACGACAGAGAGCAGCTCGTGCCAGAAACGTGGTGTCAGGGTAATCTCATTACTTGAGCGAAGAGAGAAAATGATCAGGAAAATTGTGAAAATAAGGTAAATATTGATAAAGACTTTATATATTTGTGATGGGATGCCAGCGTAGTTCTGTAGGGTATTCGGAGATGAGTATAAAAACAAAACAAAAAATATTTAAGGTAAAACTATAGGAAATATAATGCTTTTCATAAACTGGTTAAAATTCCCATAATTAATGTTCACTGTGTAAAAAATTCTGCGGAATGTAGTTTAAGTGAACTACATTCTGTTAAAAGCATTATTTTTTTATCTTCTTAAAAGAAAAAAAAACATTCCCAGGTTACACAGTACCTAACAATATTTAAATTCGTTAAACTACCATCATTAACAACGGAGAATGTTGCGGAGGACTCAGCTAGCAGGGGATTGAACCAGCAAATCCTGGATGGGAACTGGGAACCCACCACCCGTAGCAATTCTACACTCATATACCAACCGGTCACATATATATTATGTCACTTTAGAAACGAGCTACCAAAAGTTACCATTTTTACACAAAAGAAAAATCAAAAATTCTGCCACTTCACTGGATATGAACAAAAGGGTAAACTATATTTTTTAATGTTTTCGGTCAAATCAATGTTTTAAGGGTCACACAGATTGATAAATATTATTACAAAAAAAAAAAAAAATTGTGTTCGGAAGCTTGTTTTTAATACGAAAATTGGATTATTATTATAAGATTAGGGTGTAAATTGATAATTTACCAATTTCCAAAGGTCAAAATTCGAGAATCAAGAATCACCATCATTGTTGCACCTCATAATAATAAAAAAGTTCAGAAATATTTTTTTTCATTATACTTTATTTTTAAAGGTAAAACAAAATAATAAATAACATTTTTGATTCTCTTCGCGAGAGTTCGCACTCCTGAACTATTCATTACTTTTGCTGATTATTACTTTTTGTTGATTAATACGAGAAATAAAATTCGCAGTTGTAAAAACACATAACTATGTAAAGATCATCATTATGTCTTGTTTTATATAATTACACATCATGTAATTACTATCGATTTAATCATTAGCTGTTTTTTACACAACCATGAATACATTACTTAGTTGTTATTATTAAACAAGCACATAACGTGGTATTATAGTTTCCGGTAATAATAAACAGCACATCAAGGTATTCCCCGGTTGAAACAATATCACATATTTTTACGGTTTAAAACTTTTTTTTTGTACAAAAACTAATTTAAGCACACTATAAAATAATTGAGAATTTTAATTTTCATTCGCATAATATGTATGTAACCAAAATATGTAGCAGAATGTGTATGAATTTAAATTCGGTGTGACAAACGCATAATATTATGTTATGATAAGTGAGGTACAGAAGTGTTAATATTTTGAAAACTTTTAAATAATATTACTTAATATTTTATAAGCTCTATAAAAGGTTACTATTAAATTAAGCAACACAAATATGTAGTTTTAAAGGTGTTTGATACAATGGGTTTTAAATTGTATATTTATAATTTAATGCTTTCGTAGTTAAGATTGTGGAAATTCGACCAAAACCGTGAAACTATTATTTTGTGGTGTTGATATTTTTTGGACTTTAATATTTAACTAATTTAATGAGAAATAATAATGAACCATATATATGAACATATAAATAAATGTAAATATATTTGATGAATTTATCAAAGTGACCAATATAAATTGCTTAGTCAAAATGATAAAAATATAACTAACAACGTTAATACTATCTATTTTAGGTTACAACATTTTAATTATAATTATTACATATTTTAGAAAATAAATAAAACTGTCACTTATTAATAATATCAGCTTGGTGTACATACCTGTTGTCCAACTTGTCGTGTCGGAACTATACATGCTAAACGAAATCTCTGATTTATATACTTGAGCTGCAAACGCAGATATGAGTCACAATCTCACATTGCACGATAACCGGTAGGGATGAATAAGAAGATACACATCTCTAGCAAGATAACACTCCATGGAAATAAACATTAATCACGCTGTTTTAAAAATGTCAGCGGTAAATACAGATACAATACAAGTTTTTCTCAAGAGGATATCCTTCGGGCGGGCATTGGGAATTCAGAGCCCTCGACTTTTTCAATTCATGTTACGTGACACAAAATTTTTGATTCCTGGAATCGAAGACATTTTTGATGAGATAAGTTTATAAAAAATGAACATAAACGAAGAAATGAAAACAGTCTCTTAAGACTTTCATAAAATTAACACGTAAGTAGGTATTCTTAATTATTGTAATAAAATTATATTTTGTCTCATGACGCTCACGTATATAAATGTTGCTTACGAAAGAGATATTGTAAAATTATAATACAAAGGACGGAAAATTTGTATTTCTTTTCGTAGGGTTTTGAAAATTTCTAAGGTCAGATTCACCGTGGAATATTTTTGCAACTTAAGCTAAACAAAAAAAACATACATTACATACACGCTTTTATGAGTGTGCAACATATTCAACAATATTGTATTGACGGATCAGGATTTTCCCAAATACGTAGGCACTCCGGGGCTCGACAAGGGAATTGAAAATAACCGAAAACTGTATAACGCACACCACCGCAGTGGTAGTTGCCGCCTTCTGAAGTATTAATTTGAAGTCCCGAAAGGTCTACAGAAATAGGAAGTTACCTACTCAAATTGTGAAAAAAAAACAAATTATTCACTTAAATATACCTTTCTAAGAAGTCAGGACCAACCGCAGAAATAAATTGGACATTGATTTTGCATGTAGGTAAAAATAAATTCCGTTCAAAATATTCGGGTGAAAACTTTTTATCCGATAATTGGTTGCATGTATCTTTTCAAATGTTTATTGTCATGTTTTGTTAGAAGTACGCAGTGAAATATTATACTCTAATGAGAAATAAGATTTGTTAATCAAGTCAGGATTAGGTATGTAAAAAACCAATCGAGTTCAATATATTTATTAATGTACCTTTTTAAACGTGAGAATTAACTGTAGAATATTTCTCAAATAAACTTACTTGTAACTAATTATCGAGAAAAGGCCCCTTTCCATATTGTTTGAAAAAAAAACACGCTTATGGATCTATATTGCTCAAGAAAAAATTAAATTATTTCGCTCTTATACCAATAGAGCCTAATAACTATTTATTTATGTACTAACGGACTATTGTCCAATTACAAAAAAAAACAAAACACGAAATGGGAAAAAACGCAACAAAGAAAGAACTGCACATACATAATATGTTAATGAAGCAATGACAAACATGTAATTTAGAAATAACCTTCAAGTCAAAGCCAAGGTCAAGTCAAGGTTTTTGGTAGAATCGTAAAGAATGACGAGAATCATCTAAGCTGGTACCAAAAATTTCAAGACCACGGCTTGAGTTAACAATTCTCGACATTCTAGACAGTGGAGAATGATACCCATAATTAGTAGAGTGATGATTGAGGAACAGTAATTCATTGTTTCTGAGTCTACGGCAAGGAATGTTGAATTGAATGAGTTGCAACAAAGAATGTGAGTCAATAATACAGTTAATAATTTTGAAAATGCAAATTAAATCCAAGTCGTTCCTATGCTTTTTTAATTGAGAAAATTTTAATGTTTGTTCAATTTCATCATATGAATAACCACCTTTTTCTCGCCCTAATCTCCAAATATCTACCTCTATATACAAAAAATAACTATTAAAACATTTCATAATAATAGGATTTTGATGATTCAATTATTGATTTAGCGAAAGAAAAGTTTTCATAGCCCTCAAAATAGTTTAGTCCAAGGTCCACAGACCTTTCTACGGTAAATCCGGCCCTGCACATTGAGTAGCTACAGGGCAAATACATTTTAGATTTTTTGAAATGTACCGCTTACTTACTAAAGGAATGTGTCATTAAGTCAAGTATTATTCCTAGACAATAATTATTTGAAACAAATCAAATGCAGTATAAATAGAATATTAATTAAAAATAACCAAGTATTGAGGGTTGGGTTATTTCTTTTAAATCCCGGGACATTAAAAAGCCAAGGTTTCTCAGAATTTTATTCTCAAGTTGTCTCAACTAGAATCTCAACACATACTCGTAGATACCCATTATTTTATGAGGGTACAAAATCCCGCCAAAAGCAAGGACAGGTTAGATAGATACCTACCTACTCAAAGGAAAGTAGTCATTAGTGCGGAATAGTGGTTCAAAGTTCTAGTGCGTCGGTACATGACTTTATCTATTCATACGTGATATTTAGTAATGAGTAAATCTCAGATAAACTAATATCGCCGCTTGAAATCTCTGTATGATTAATTACATTACATATGTTTTTAAATGTCAAATACTTTTATCTTAACATCTCCCTTATCATTAAATAAACATATGTAAAAATCAAAAAAGAGCTGAGAAAAAAACAAATCATTGCAAATATGGAGTAAAATATATATTTTCAACAACACTTGTACTATCTCTGGGACTGATTGCACTTAAAAGTAGGACCCGTAGTGAAAAGGGGGTCCAAAATAAAAAAATAAAGATTTGACTTAAATTAATATTCTATTCAGGTGTCAGGAGCGCACACAGTCCTTAATGCACAGGGCGCTAGATGTCGTGGAACCGGCCCTGCTTATAGCTTGTATAAATATAATACGACGTAGCAAGGGTTACTACCCACTGCTTTGGCACTTTGGGAGAAAAATTGCGAGCTTCGGGGTCTGAAATTAGATGCCGTTTTCTCAGGCTCCATGGTACTGAAAAAGGCGAAAACTTTTAGAATTCCTTTAAAAATGATAGATTTAAGACGGTCAAATGAAAAAAATCCTCCAAAAGTAACATTTGTTAAAAAAAATACCACTTTGCTGGCAAAATGCGCGCTTTGGGGTAAAAAAATTGATACCGTTTTTTCAGGCTCTATGGGACCGACATAAGTGAAAACCTTTGGAATTCAATTAAGAATGATAGACTTAAGACAGTAAAATGAAAATATCCTCCAAAAGTAACATTTGTTAAAAAAATACCACTTTGCGGGAAAAATGCGAGCCTTGGGGTTGGAAACTAGACGCCGTTTTCTCAGGCTCTATGAGACCGAATGAAGTGAACCTTTGGAATTTCGTTAAAAATGCTTAATTGCCACTGAAAACACCCTTTGATGGATAATAATGTGAATTATGAAAAATGTACCATCGATATATGAGAATTTGAAAAATTGTGTGCCTTATTATAAATTAATGGGGTTCCAACATTTTGATCACATTTTTTAGCATTAGTAGTCTGCTTGTTGGATTATAATATTTTGCAGAAGATATAATCTGTAGTACCTACTTGAGAAAAACATCTTATCGGAACATGATTGTCCAAAATCCCCGATTGCTGAAAAGATTGCGAAAAAACTACAACGCGTACTTGACTAACCAGAAATGTTTCACCTTGTTGTATAACTTTTCATAGATAAGACTTGCAAAAAATCCTGAAAATAAAACCTTGTTTTCTAAAGTCATCCAATGTCATCGAACTGTGGGTAAATTGTTCTAATTTGATTGTTATGAAGTTATTTTATCAACGAAAATGTACATGGCATGGCATTATAAATGAAATATCATGATTTTTACTATGTTTGAAAAATTAATTGATTAATTTCTTGGTACCTTTATTTCTGTCCAACAAAAAATCGCGAACAGAACACTCCAGCGATATGTTTTTTTTACAAAACGTTTCACAGTGTATTTCAAGGACACTCAACAAATTCAGCTCCTTTTTTATTTCCAATTCATGTTCCTTTAAAGTATTCACTGGTGATGGCAACTAGACAAGTTGATTGATGATAAACATACAATTTAATTATTATAATGTTATAAAACATATAAATAATTGACGCATGGTAGCATAGTAGTTTTTCTAACTTTACATATTTTTTTAACCACGTTCCGAGAACTATACGGAATAAAATTAAAAATAAAAACTAAGTAGGTAGTTTTTAAATTAATATTTTTAATTCTCGGGCAACCGAACCCTTTCAGTTTTGAATTTAATTTCAATGCCGTGTTACAATACAAGTCTGTGTGCATTTAAAACTTCATTTATATTTTTTTATTTATAAGAAATATATTTTTTAAATTATCCAATGAAAATTTCAGGAAATTTTATATCTGTTCCAGCGTATGTTGTCATTTCTTTTTTAAAAGATATCTTCTTTAATTTTAAGCAATTTTTTGGTCAAGCAGGCACTCCAAAAGTGGAAAGCATATTGTTTAAAGTTGTTGTAGTAATGTTGTTAATCGAAATATCCACAGCATTTTGTGCGTCGAAGCCTGCCTTTAGCACTAAGACGCAAACACATCTAACAATAATTTGCTAATAATACATATTTCAATATTAGATGCGCAAAATAATCAAATTGTAATCCGAGCCTTTAGGGGCATGTTCAATTCTGTACAATCAAAAAATTTGGAAGATTATAAGTAAAACATATCTGATAATCATGGAGGTATGAATCTTAGTATAATAGTACTCAACTTTGTACTGATAACTAATCAACTTAATGCTAACACGCAATCATTTATAATAAAATTGTAACAAAGCTATTTTTTTAAATTGCCCTATCTCGCAACTTAATCTTTTTCTTGACGATCCTTTTAATCTCTTAATATTATATGACTATGCGCTTCCCCAGTTTTTTTTATTAAAAAAACGTTATCAATTCATAATTTCTACATTCAGAATTCAGAGAGAATTTTAATAATGATATTTTTTTAATAAAAACTACAAATCTAATTTCAGAAAATTCCATAAATATCAATAGTAAAGTACGTTTTGATGAAGATCTTATGAATATTTTCCCTTGAATTTCCGTTATATTTAATTTAAATTGTTAATATTATATTACAAAGAAAATCATTATAACGGTATAATATAATATAATATAATATTATTCTTAGTTTGAAACACTCATTTCGAGAAGGAAAAAATACAAATAAAACACATTATTATAAATACAAAAGTGTGATTTCGATATGATTTATCTATTCTCTTATTTATGTTAGTTTATTCACTAACATCATAAAGGCAATAACATATTATTTTTAAATAGAGCCATCTAGTGTTTCAGTGTAGTTTTATCTTCCCATTAAAAGATTATCACTTGAAGGCATTTTCTTTTGTGGTGGGTATATTACATTCAATACGGTTTCCCAAATTTTCGCTAGATGGTGTTGGGGTAAAATTAGTTTAGCAGAATAATTTTGGGGTTATAATGCGAAACTGCCTATTTCCGAAAAAAAAATTTCAGTAGAACCAAAAACTGTACCGATTCTCACAAGCATAATACTATAAATATTTTTTGTTTTAATAATTGATAAAAAATAATTGTAATCATTGCTGTGATCTAATAACTTGGAATTCAATGAATACTATTTGAAATTTAAAATTCAAATTATTTTATTTTGCGAACGTGACTATTTCCTGCAAATAGTGTGTTTTGAAATCAAACAATGTGACAAATGAACATTTTAGATTTATTCAATTAGAAATAATAAAATCTAGACATTTGTGGGCTAATTATGTAAAAAAAACGTTGAAAAATAAAATACATATAAATTTTTATATTATTACTCGTAAGATAAATCTTTAATCACATTATCGTACTTTTTTGCTTTCTCGGGTTCTGTGAAAAATTTAATCAATTAATGACTTCTGCTCGCTTTGCAGGTTTCACATGATAAGTCATTTGTTGCTCAGCAAGGGAAAGGTTTATTTCCACGTCACCCCTACAAATGTTGGTGTAGCATTATAAGCTGAGGCAACACCTACAGTAATTTTTCCCTTTCAAAATGACCAATACAACTTGCGAGTTGTCAATCATAGACCAAATAGTGCGTTTTTCAGAAAAAAATGAGGCCACCCTCAAATTTCCTCCGGAAATAGTACACTGCCATAATATGCAATTGGTCACTTTTGCAGAAGAAAGAAGAACAGGAAAAAAACAGAAGAAAAGGTTCATTATTTTAAACTGGAAATAGTATGTTTTGCAGAAAAAGGTGATTTTGAATTTAAAAAAGGAAGAGGATTTTTGTATTTTTTTCGTAAAAATAATGATGTCAGTCCATTCCTTGGCCTCGAATGACCCTGTCTGCATACATAACTCGAAATAGGCAGTTTTGCATTACAGCCCCACAACTATTAATTATTATTGACAATAGCTTTTTTTTAAAGTCAGTACTACACTACGAATTACATACGAATTTTTACTTCGCGCTACTGGGTCGGGAATTTACGGGATCGATTGCCACCCATGGATATTTTTTTTTCATTCAATGTAGATGCTGGACACCTAAAAAACACTGTAATTACGTATTATCAGCGCTTTGACAGTCCGCCGCCTAGAGCGCAGTGCTCCAATTGCGCCTGCACAGAACCGGCCCTGGATGTAAACGATTATGACAATTTTGCTGATAAGTATTTAGGAAGCTGAACGTTGATTAATCACAATTACCCATCTTATATGTAATGAACTAATGGTATAATAATTTTAAATATATTTATTATATAAAATTGTTAATGGTATTATAGACAGCCCTGATTTACTGAACTTTATTTCTTTTTACATACCAACGAGAACTGATAACGCATTTTGCCCACAAAGCAGTGGCGGCTCGTGACTTTTTAGTGTGCTGGAGTGGTAAGATTGAAAAAAACGTCATCATTGATGTTGTTGTAGCCGAAAACATTTTTAATCTTTTTTTGGGAATTTCAACTTTTTGTATGAAGATTTTTCAGAAATCCGTGCAGTGCACCACCAAAACTGAAAAATCCTGAAAATCTTCATACAAAAACTAAAATCTTGAAAAAAAAAAAAATTATTTTCGACTACGAAAACACTAACAATGTCGTATTTTTCAATCTCAGCACTCTAACACACCAAAAACTCACGAGCCGCCACTGCCACAAAGTGGTATTTTTTAAAGAAATTTTACTTTTGCAAAATTTTTTCGACATCAATTTATCATTTTTAACAGAATTTCAAAGTTTCATTTCATTCGATACCATAGAGCCCGAGAAAACGGCATCTTATTTCCGACCCCAAGTCTCGCATTTCGCCCGCAGTGTGGTATTTTTTAAAAATAAACGTTGCTTTTAAAAGATTTTTTCATTTGACCGTCATTAATTAATTAATAATTTAATTAATTCATCATTCTTACACATTCTCACTTTTTCGGTTTAAACTTGAGAAAACGGAATCTAATTTTCAAACTAGGTTTTTTTTTACAAATGTTACTTTTGGAAGATCTTTTCATTTGATCGTCATAATTTATGAATCTTAACAGAATTCCAAAGGTTAACTTTATTTGGTCCAGCTCGAGAAAACGAAATCTGATTTCCGACCCGAAGTTACGCATTTTACCCGCGAACGGTTTTTTTTTTTTTACAAATGTTACTTTTGAAAGATTTTTTTCTTTGATTGTCATTAACTTATCTTTTTTCACAGAATTCCAAAAAAATACTTTATTCGGTCCCATAGAGCCCGAAAAAACGGCAACTAGTTTTCAACCCCAAGTCTCGCATTTTGGCCGCAAAGTGGTATTTTTTTTTAACAATGTTACTTTGGGAAGATTTTTTCGTTTTCTTTTTAGGGGTATGTTGTGAGGCTGAAGGTAGTGGAGGGAAGTACCTGCCTATTCAGATCTGGTCACCAAACATGGCTAAAGCCATTTCAAGCAACGTTTCAATTGTGAATGGTGGTTTTTCACCAGGGCGATACTTAAAAAGTATCTACCACTCTGGAACGTGGCGCAAATATACCATGTTATATTTTATACAAATTAAATGTGTTATGACATATTATTATTATTATTATTATTATTATTAACGCCCTAGTGGGCTTTTACAAAAAAATTGTACAATGTATTGATGTTGACAGGTAAAGTATTATATGATAGTACATGATACATTAAAAAAATAAAACAAAAAGTACATGCTTCTTGAAAAAATCAAAATAAATATAAACCAGTGGTAAATACAAAATGCAATATGAAAATTACAATAATACAATAAAAACATAGAAAAGAAAAAAAAACATATTCACAATTGTCTGGTGGACTCGTATATTTCAGTGAAGTATTTGTGAAGAGTAGCTATACAACTCCGATCTGAATCTCATGATTGAATACAGAAAAATATCAACATAACTAAATTGGTTTCCAAGCCTATGTAACCTTTGGACTGGGGAGTTCATTGCATAGTTGGTTCTTGATGAATTAACATGAAACAACTCAGAAAGTCTTGTGTCACGATTAGGTACACGGAACGTTATCAGCTTATTTAAATCAGGTGCATCCAGTACACCGTTAACCAGTTTGAATAAGAGTACTAGGTCACTCATGGTTCTTCTACAAGATAAGTTAGTTATGTTTAATATTTTCATTAAGCTGGTATTATTAATTTGTTCAATAGGTAATGAGAGTTTAAAGTTGATGAATCTAAGAAATTTATGTTGGACTCTTTCAATTTTCAGTTGATGATTTTTATAGTATGGAGACCAGATCGTTGAGTTGTATTCTAAGTTACTTCTTACCAAGGCAGTGAAAAGAATTTTAAAAGAATAGAGCGATGTGAAGTCTTTTACCGTTCTTAAAACAAATCCCAAGCATTTCATTGCCTTATTTGTTACCTCGTTGATGTGAGGGATAAATGTTAATTTAACATCAAATAGGATTCCCAGGTCTTTGATTTGGTAAACTCTTTTAAGAGGGATATTGTTGATATGGTAATGAGATATAATAATATTTTTGTTCCTGGTGAATGATATATATTGACACTTATCTATATTTAAAAAGAGTTCATTGAGTTTGCACCATTCATATAAGCGGTTAAGATTTAATTGAAGGATATAACAGTCATTTAAGGTTCTAATCGTTTTATAAATCTTAAGATCGTCGGCAAACAATAGAATGTCAACGCCTTCAAATATCGTCACAATGTCATTAATGAATAATAAAAACAATACAGGTCCCAAGTGGGATCCCTGTGGTACTTTTTTGTACTCAATCTTAGATCACGGAATTTAATATAATCATTAATGTTTCTAGTAATTTTATATAATTTGTGAGATTCTTTTTTATTTTTTATTACTTCGATAAGTTCTTTACTGAACCATTTGGGGTAGTTATTGAAATAGCATTTCGATACAGGAACAAATAAGTCTATAGATTTATTTAAAATATTATAAAATTTATCAACCAACAAGTTAACATTAGCGCTAGAGCTTAGGAATGACCAATCAGTTGAAGAAAGAAAATCGTTAATTTTTACAAAATCAGCTTTAAAGAAATTTAATTTGGTATTAGGTGTTTGGATATTTTTTGTGTTGGTACTTTTACAATTGATTAATAGTGGTGGGTGATGTACATCGATTGGTAGGATACATTCATTTGCACGCAATACATTAACGCAATCGGAGTTAGAAAATACAAGGTCAAGAAGGCGTGTATTGATATTATAGACATAGTTAACTTGACGCAAATTCAAGAAGTTGGACATTTCTATCATTTCATGAGATCCATGTTCAATGTTATCACTGGTAGTAGTATTATTGTAGTTTATATCCCACTGCATATTTGGCAAGTTATAGTCACCTGTTAATATAATAGTAGCATCGGGATAATTTCTACGCACCACTTCAACTTCGTGGTAACAATCCTTGTATATTTGCACGTCAGACAAAGGCGGTATATATATGCAGCCGATAATAATTTTTTCAAGTTTGGATGACACCATTACAAATAATTGTTCTAGATTTGTATGTATACATTTCAATTTCCGCGACGATAGCGATGAGCAGACTGAAATCAAGACACCACCTCCTTTAGACTTGTTGTTTGTTTTTACGTTCCTGTCGTTTCTGTAAATGGAGTGATTGTGAAGCCCCAACTCAACATTATCAATTTCAGCATTCAGCCAAGTCTCCGTGAATGAAAATATATCATAGTCCATTGTTGGAAAATTTGATTTTAGGGTCTGCAATTTTGTTCTCATTCCACGTACGTATTGATAGTAAATTCGTAGTTTTAGGAGTTTTTTGGTAACAACTCCACTATTTGAGGTACGGAGTTGACGTATTTTATAGTGAGATTAGTTTCGCCATTGGTTATTCTAGACTCCAGTTCATTCCTCAATGTAATTAGTTGCTGCCTTTGCCGTGGTGTTTGGTCATTTCTTGCTTTAATGCCATCTTTGAGTTTATGATTGTTCGTTAGTATGGTCTTAGCTAGATTTTCATCATTAAGTTCAATTTTAATTGGTCTACACTTATTGGAACTCTTCCTAACTCCCAACCTATAGATTTTGATGTCCTCGGGCTTTAAAGAATTAACTATTAGTTTCATGGCCGTGGTGACCTTGGTGACGTCATCGGCGATGTTAACCGACGTTAACTCCGAGGTGCTCTCAGGTACATTGAAAATGATAAGGTTTTTTGCACGTATTTTCCTTTCTTCTATTTCGGAGATCATGTCAAACACATTATTGGAATTTGAATTTTCTGAGCTTGTAGGTGTTGGTATGATTTGTGATTTAGTTTTTGCAGCTTTTAATTCGCCTTCCAAAATTCCCATTTTTACTGCCATCACTCCAATTGTTCCTAGAATTTCCGAAGTCTTAGGAGTTATTTTATATATTAATTAAATAAAATTTATTTGCGCACGCCGGATTCGAACCCGCGACCTCTGGATTCGTAGTCGAGCGTCTTACCACTCGACCATACAGGTCGTCAAATTGATTGAATCTGCTGCATTTTATCAATCTTTGCACAAACCAAAAGATTAAGTTCATTCATCTTCGAGTTTCTTCGCTGTACGGATGGAATTTTACATCGGATCCGCCAACTTTAGTTGACCACCTTGAATAACCAGAAAACCACTTCTATTTAATCCTTTTTCATGAGCGTTATCAAATAATGAGGTCAATTTATTTATCTTTAAGGTTAATGATTTTGGAGTATACTTTGATAAAAAACTAAACTTTATTAATCACATAGAAACCACGTCAAATAAAGCTAATAGATATGTAATCTATGAGCTTTATTAGCCTTTTATAGACTCTTATATAAAATTATAAATTTAATGATTGACAGCCCTAAACTTTTATATTTAATTGCATTTCATGTTCCTGGCAGGACGGCTACAAGACAATAAATTCTGCTTCAACCTCACAATATTACACTCCTATGTGATGAATTTAACACCTGGAAAACAAATACTACGTTGTTGTTGATATATTTAGTACGTCAATATCACAATATAAGTCTCCCTTTTTTTTGCACAGCTTTTTTCATCTAGTAAAGCTAAATTAATTGTTGAAACTATTACTAACTCTGGATGTACCTGTTATACAATACTATTTTTTCTTTTCTTATACCATATTTTTTGCACCGTTTATGAGTTCATTATTTAAAAAAAATGATTAATATTTGGGTAAAAACCCTTTATTAACGGGCGTAAATAAATAAATAATTACTTCATTAAAAAAATCTGCTTTGTCTTGGTATCATTTCTAGGAAAATAAAAGTGTTTGCACATTGAGTTCAGAATTAGTCAGAACTGCGGAGGATTTTACTTTTACCCATACTAACTCACGAACTCTTTTGGACGAAGGCTTTTTTCTAGAAGTTAGATGATCACACCCAATGATGATAAAAATGTATATTAAATGTTTCCAGTACTTCTCTCTTAAACTTTTATTCAAAAGACAATCTACTACAATACAAAAGATTATATTAATATTTCTTGTGGTATACTTTAAAAAATATTTTTGTGACATTTTCTTTAAATTGATTGAATATTAACATATTCATATATTTCATAACTAAAAACAGCTAAAATAATGCTTTATGTTAATCGATAAAAGAATAAATAAATATTTGAACAATAAATAAAACTTCGTATTTTGTTAAATGTTGTTTCCAGATTTCTGATTTATTTTAAAAGCGGTGTTTACATTGAATTTGTTTTGTTTGCAGATGATACAAATTATTTTGGTTTAAGAAAAATGGAACTGATTGTATTATTTACAAAGCCCAGATTCGGACGTAGTCGACTTGCATGGCAGCGTCGTCATGGTCGTTCAGTCCCCAGGTCGGTAGCCAACTATCCCTCTGTTCCCAGAAATCTCTCATAGCCTGAAAAGAAAATAAAACACGTTAAGCATGAACGATTCCAGTAAGATTTGTTGATTATTTCCATCGCTGTAATGATTGATAGATGTGAATAAAAGTAGTACCGTTGGTGAGGTGTTGCTCCACGGCTTTGGGTCTGGGTTGACTGCCTCATCAGGGAAGTAAGCAGTTCCTCCAACAGCCACATTAAGGATGAGGTAGAACTCCTGATCGAAGGGGGCCATTTTGGATGCGTACCTCCAGGGATTCTGAATACCAGGGGCGCTGGCGCCAAAGTTACCGTACTGCCAGAATCCACCGTCTGGCGGAGAAAGGGATCCGACCTCTGATCCATCAATGCTAAACTTAATGTAGTCTGAAAGCATTCAAAACGTAATTTTGTTAACAAAGTTGGGGTCCTTTGTATTGATGTTTATTGTGTGCTCAACTTGAAATATGAATAAATGGTATTCATGATGCTGGTTACCATCCTGGATTCTACACAATGTGATCATTGCTGACTATGTATAGAGTTGCGGGATTTTGCTGAAACGATATTTATGTAAATATTTAAGAGCAGGTGTACCTGGAGTCCATTCCACCTGGTACTTCCTGAATCCGGCGTTAAAGCCGGGGTTCTCGTGTTTCTCCCAGTGGGCCCTGTCCCAAGAGTTGAGTTCTGGGTAAGGTGCGAAGTGCAATGTAGATCCAACACTTTGAACTCCGATGTTCGTTTCTCCGATGACCAGATTCTTGTTTCCTCGGGACTCGGCAATGTCGATTTCTCCAGAAGTAGGCCAGGTTCCGTAACAGTTGCGGGTGGGCATCATCCAGATAGCTATAAGAAGAATATAATTTTTTTATTCAGAAGGAATATAGTTTGTATGAATGGTTTAAGCATTAGACAGTTAAACAGCACTTTTTACCTGGCCAAATCCAATCTCCTGTGGGCATTTTAGCGTTAATCTCCATCCTTCCATAGCGGAAGTTGAAGGACTCAAAGTTTTGGATGCGAGCGCCCTTGGTGGGGTTCAGGATATTCTCAGAGTTTCCGGTACGGTAGCAGCCCCGGTCGCCCGCGTTGGTGCAGCTGAAATCATAAAAAAACAGTTGTTTGATTTATACATATAAAAATATATACATATTATACGAATACCGCACAAGAGTCTCAACTGCTCTCAATCGTCTAGAGCCAGTGAGACATCCCCAAATAGGGTATGTTGTGAGGCTGAAGGTACTGGGGAGGGGAAGGAGATTGGGAAGATGAAGGTTGGGAAGTACCTGGCTATTCAGATCTGGTCACCAAACACGGCTAAAGCCATTTCAAGCAACGTTTCAATTCTGGATGGTGGTCTTTCACCAGGGCGATACTTAGAGTACCTACCACTCTGGAACGTGCCGCAAATATACTTTTTATTATTTTTAAATGAATTAAATGTGTTTTGACACATATTAATTAAATAAAAGTTATTGGCGCACGCCGGGCTTGTACCCGCGACCTTTTGATTCGTAGTCGAGCGTCTTACCACTCGACCATTGGGGCCGTCAATCTCCCTAGTCCCTTAAATTGATTATTTTGTTTGTGTTTACCCTGATACCGCTTAAAAGGTGAACATTTTTGTTTGTTTTTGGTTCAAAAATATTATTTGTTGACCTTGATTCTTTAAACGTGTGACTATCAGAAATGTTATATATTTCGAAAATTCTGACATAAGGAACACGTACCCTCGTATTACCGTAGATATTTTTTATTTATTTGAATGCCGACTTATAAGTTTAGAAAATTTAAGTAACCTGCTGGATTAGTTTTGATATAATTTGTTTGATATATTTGTTCGAACTTACCGATCAGCGGGGCTTCCACCATTGAGGTCCAGGGTTCCCCAGTAGGGGAAGTCCCATCCGTACTGGTCGGCAAGGAGGGAAGGCTTCAGGTAAAGGTTTCCATCCCGAGTGAAGCTGTTGGTCCTGTTGTTGCTGTACCATTGGAACTCCTGGTTCTAAAATAATGAAAGTACTCATGAATCTTTGAACAACACCACAATTTACGCCAGCTCACTGCTCTACTATATCTTCTAATTTTAACTTACTTACACTTTTCGTAAGTCAATTATAGGCTTAGGGAAATCAAAGCCTAAGTGGAATTGAAGTTTATAATTAGCATCATTTGGATAACTTAAAATTAACTTTACTGATTTCTGACACTAATATGGCAAAATTATTCTCGTGTATTCCTACAAATATATTATGAGTTGCATATATTTTTATTAAATGATTTTTTTTAATGCATATTCAATGCAATTTGTTATTTTAAACCAGTACCATACTTTATCTACTATGTTGTGTAATTTAAAAGAAATCATGAAGAAAGCCGAATAATTGTATGTTATATTAAAATGGGTGGTAAATTAAACAGACAAACGTTGTCACTGATCTTCAATTCGATTTTCGAAACGTAAACCGTCAAGGTTTGTAACATCATAATGTTTGGTACAGGATAATTGGTACTATATTATTTCACGTATTGCTTAATTTTTTCACCTTAAATCTGCCGCATCTAATGTCAGTCTGTTACAAATGTTAATATCAATCTTTTGTAAAGTAGGTGTGTACATTGAATTATAATACGTATAAGTAGGTAACAGCAGTGTTATTTTATCGTTAAAATCCCACTATTCAATAACACTTGAGATTTTAAATGTTAATCTTTCAATTACTAACAAAGTAAGATAATCAGCTGATAGCCAAGTTCATAGATTATCAAAAAATCGTAGAAATCAAAACAGTTTTGATAGATAGTAAACCTAATCACCTAAAAACGTGTATACATGTGTATACAATGAAATTTGAATGAAATTAAAAAAAAATCACATTCGAAAATACATACGTGCCCCCTTAATCAAATATTTGATTAGCGATCAGGTACACAGACATCTTATCCGGATTCATGCATTTGAATTTTGTAAAGTTTCTTTAAATATTTCCATGTATCACTCTTTTTCTGAATTGTTTTATTTATTTTTATTTTGTTTCAAAAAAATACTTGAACAATGTACAAGCATTTTTGACATAATACATTTTCACTCTAAAGTTTCCGTCGTGTACCATATAATAATATATTTTACAAAAAGTAAACGATAAACTAAAAGTAATGCAGTGATCCGTGCTTTATGGATGGTGAAATTAAGAAAATTATGTTCCATTTATCATGTTTCCAAGAAAAACTGATTGAAAAACATGTATATTAAGCAATGTCAAACGATTTCAAAATAATACGCAATGTAAATAAAATTATAAAAAGAAAAACAATACAAATAGAATGAAAATGAGACAAAATAAATAAATAAACTTCTATAAAACACAGCAGGGGTAGAGGTGTTTCGTGCATGTTCTTTTAGAAAATCATATTTGGTTACTACGGTATTAGGTGTAAGAATTTTTAAAATTTCAACCAGGTATGTTTATGTTTGACAGAAATCGGCAGCCATGTTTGGTATCGGGGTGTACGCATTTCCCATTATTCAGTCATTAAGGCATTAAACGCGTTTATTATTAATAGCGTAATGTACTTACTCCACCTCCTGAAAGGGTGTGCTCGTGCTGCCACTTGTACTGATCGAAGTAGTCGAAGGTGTCTTCAAAGATGAGATCCCCGGAGCAGAGCTGCCCGGGCGCGTGGGTGCCGCTGGCCGTGGTCACCGTGGGCTCGCAGGCCTTGCCCGCCCCCATGGCCGAGCACGCCGCCGCGAGGGCCGCCACTAACATCAATTGCATGAAGCCTCTCATATCAAATCTGGAACGAAATAAACTAATTTAATTAACACTTTACATTCATATGATGGACTTTTCGCCAGAAGGCAACCTTTACCACCAATCTATATTCTTAGAGTAAATAAAAAGCGATCACTTAACATTTTTATTATTGTGTGAATGTTAGCATTTTTCTAGAAGCAATAGATTTATTTATTTATTTTGGTCTTGAAATTGAATCTTGAGATAGAAAATTTGCTATTTTTATGCATTAGTATTAGGGAAATTCCACTGAAATTATTAAAATTATAATTTTATAGCCCGTATATTTTTTGCACTTTATTATTTGACTGATTATATTTTTATGAATAAATTTATCAAAGTGACAAATTACATTATTTAGTTAAGGTTATACAAACATTATCTGTTTCGGGCTACAAACTTATTATAATAATTATTTTATATTTTGGAAAATAAATAATACTGTCACTTAAAAATTATACTAATTTGGTGTACGAGTACATACTTGTTATCCAACTTCTTGTGTCGGAACTATGAATGCAACACAGAATCTTTCATTTATATGCTTTAAATACATACAAATATACGAGTCACAATCTAACATCTGAGAAATAATCGGCAAAGATGTCACCGGCAGATACACATCTATATCAAGATAACGCTTTATAGGTAAAAACGTCGGAATAATGACCAAGCTTAATGAAACTCGTTCCTTCGATAACCAAGATCCAGAGGGGTGCCGCTAGGAATTCAGAGGCCTCGACTTGTTCATTTCAAGTAACGAGACACAACATTTTCTATTCCCGGGATCGAAACCATTGATGTCTTACGATTTTATTGGGTATCAGAGACACATTTTTCGAACGAAATTTGTGCATGTAAACCCACACAAGCGAACGAATAAAAATATTTCGTAAGCTTTTTTATGGATTTAACGCATAGAAAATACGTAGGCATTTCCATGTTTTTTAATAGAATTATATTTTGTCTAATGATTTAAGTATTTAACTTTTTGTAATAAAATAGATATTGTAAATTTATAATACGGAAGAAGGAAAAATTGTTTTTCGTTTTGTATAGTTTTGAAAATTTCCAAGGCATTTCAAGGTCTCGGTTCGCGAAACTTTAGATTTACTGTAGAATATTTATTGTAACACAAGGTAAACAAAAAAAGAAGTTGGTATTATATCGTATTGATAAATCCGGAATAACTCAAATACCCTGAGGCACGAAATAGGAAATAAAAATAACCCTGAAAACTGCACATCAATGCAGAAGTAGTTGCCGCATTCTGTATTATTCATTCGTAGTCCCGAAAGGTTTTCAGAAATGAGGGGCTTAGAAGCAAAGGCAGCCATCTCTTTCATTTAAATTTTTTTCTTGGAATATTGATTTAACGTTTAATGCACTTTTCTTTTTTGAATATGTTGATAAATTTAGAGATAATTGTTTCAAATTGTTCCTAGCTTAATGTGTACTAACATTTTTGTACACTTCATTCTCCATTTATTTATAATAATCATTCAAAAGTTGACAATGCTACAGAACCGTTTTTGGAGATTGCTGCCTTTGCTTCTAAGCCCCTCAAATAGGAAAGTACATTTGTAATTAAATCATTTGGTTAAAAAACATGCCACATATTTAATGCCTTAAATACTATTTTAGGAAGACTCACAGAAATAAACGTAAAACAAATTGGACATTCATTTTAGACTCATATAAAAAAAGTTCGTACGAGATTTTCGGGTGGAAACTTTTTATCCGATAATTAGTTGCACGTGTGAAGAAAGCAAAAAAAAGTTTTTGTTGTAACAAAGCACTAAATTATAATATTAGTTTTCTTGTCAATATTAAATGTCAGTTCGTACTTGAAATACGCCGTAAAATATAATGATTCGTATTATTTGCACATTTTTTTAATAAAGTCAGGAAACTATAAAAAATGGCAAAATCGCTTAGTTTTAGAGAATTTCAGTCCAATAAGTATATGTACGTAGGTTTTCAAACGTCAGAATCAATTTCAGAATACATCTCAGTGAACTTATCTGCATCTAAATGTTAAGAAGAAATACACTTTTCCATGTTATCTGAAATAAAACAATATTTACGGGTCAACATTGGTTATGAATAAACCCTGGTATGTAAATAGAGCCTAATACAGTGGAAACTCGGATTGCGAGTGACTTGGTTTGCTAGTGTTTCGCAAGACGAGCATTAAAAAAAACTTGGTAAACGAGTGATGTATTGACATACGGGCAATTTATCTGTAAAATGTGGGAAACAGTGAAAATTCTTTTTTGAAGCATCATCCGAGTAAGGTCGTCGCAGTGCGAGTGTCTGAATCTGTTCATATATCTGCGAAATCTAAAAAAAAACTATTTTAAGTATGCATTTTATAATAATTATTACACTTTTTCATATGAGTGTTTTGAATTACCAACACGTTTCCGGGTTGAATTATGCTCGCTAGCCAAGATTTACTGTACCTATATTAACATCATAAGATTTAGGAGATTTAATGAACAAACTTTTTTAAAGACTTAAAAATGGTTAAATTTGACACTAATGGTTAAATGACACTAATGGTAATTTTCGAAAAACAATTAAATCACCGCTTGCGCTAGGGAATGTGTCATGAATTCACGCATTTTTATCAGATTATATCTGTTTGAAACAAATCCAATGCAGTATAAATAGTAGAGAAACACAGAATTATCAATTGGTATGTGCAGATACCAATTACTTTAGGAGTTTATAAAATCCTGGAAGGGCAAAGCATAAATTAGATTGAGACCTACCTACTACAAATAAAGTTGTAATTAATGCAAAATTAAAGTGCTAGTGCGTCGGTAAATGATCAAATCTAATCAGACACGTGATGAGATTCTGATTAGATTCTCATATATCCTATATCGCCGCTTGAAATCTTTTTTCAATAAAAACAAAACACATTTAGTTGTTAATTGTTGAAACATTATTTTTCCTTTTTCAATAAATAAACGTACAAACAAAAAAAAAATAGCAAGTAAGAAATCATTGCAAATATACGTTTTATTTTTATTTTTAAAAGTGTTAGTTTGAAAGAAGGGCCTCAAATTTAATAAAAGGTTTTATTTAAAAAATATATTCCATTTTTTCTACATTATTTAAAAAATGTAAGCGCTAATAGCATGTATACATATAATAGTTATGACGTAGCAAAGATAGCAGCATAGCTGAATTGCGACCTAACCGTTTTTCAGAGGGTTTAACTTAACAAATCGCCCCATTAACTAAATTTGAAGATGCAGAATGATGAAAAATTAAAACGAAAGAAACAACCGTGTTATTATTAACATATCAGAGGAATTCCAAAGAGCACAAAACTATCTAAAATCAATCGCATCAAACTAAAGAATCGGCGGAAACTATCAATAATGTCATAAATAAGTGGAAAAAGAGGAGGTTATTTGCTATAAAAAAAACTCAGATCCTCACGAATAACTACGAAGTTCTCTTCTAACGGAAAAATAATTGTGGAATGTGTTTACTTGCCTCCAAACTCGGAAGTTCAATGCTACAGCTACGCACATCACTACGATGAGGTTGAGTCTATTTGTGCTGGATACCCAAATACTAAATTACTACGAGTATGTAGGTACCCTAACAAAAAGCTAGGTTAGTGTTTATCTTTATGATTTTGTTTTTAGTGAATACCGCACAAGATTCACTACCGTCTGGAGCCAGTGAGACTATGGCATCCTCAATTGGGGTATGTTGTGAGGCTGAAAGTAGTAGGGAGGGGAAGGAGATAAGGAATAGGAAGGTTTGGAAGTACCTAGATATTTAGATCTGGTCACCAAACACGACTAAATCCATTCCAAGCAATGTTTCGATTTTGAATGGTGGATATGGTCCAAGGAGCCGAGAACGCCCAGAACTAATTTAAATTTATTATTAAAATACACGAAGGCTTCGCAGAAATTTACATGACCTTCAAACAACAATACCCCTACACCGACATTACATATTTACGTTTACCGAAACATGGCTTATCTCGGAAACAAAATCTCCAGAACTTGGTTTTACGAACCACTGAATATTTCGGTGTGACAGAAACCCCTTAATATAGTACTAAATCGAGAGGAGGTGGAGTTTTAAAATCATTTACGGAAAATTTATCAGATAAAAAACTCAACACACTAAAAAGTTTATTGGAGCAATTTGGAGCTATATATTTATACAAATACCGCCAAACACCGATATTCAAACTGACAACTAAAATGATTCAAGAACACTGTTAAGACATCGAATTTCATTTATAAAAACATCGTACCTCTAAATCTATCCTCAGTGTCGGTCTGAGAAAACGTCATCTTATTTTTGACTCCGAGGTTCGCATTTGGTTCATAAAATTGATATTTTTTGCTTCTGGTGAGTTTTTTTATCAAATCTTTTTCAGTTCATCATTTTGAGTACTAAACCAAAGTTTGAGTTCAATCGGTATAAACAAACCTGAGAAAATAGCATGTTAGTTCCGACCCCAAGGCTCGCATTTTGTCTATAAATTTGATGATTTTTTCACAAATTTAACTAAATGTAAATTTTATCATTAAGTATCTTGCAATACATCATTTTGAGCACAAAAAAAAAGTTTGAGTTCATTCGGTATAAAGAAACCTGAGAAAACGGCACGTTATTTCAAACCCCAAGGTTCGCATTTTGTCCATAAAATTGATGATTTTTTCACAAATTTAACTAATTGTGGATTTTTTAATTGAATATCTTGCAGTACATCATTTTGAGCAAGAACCGAAAGTTTGAGTTCATTCGGTCTGAGAAAACGGCATCTTATTTATGACCCAGAGGTTCGCATTTGGTTCATAAAATTGATATTTTTTCATAAATTTTGGCTTCTGGTGGGTTTTTTCATTCAATCTTTTGCAGTTTATTATTTTGAGCACTTAACCAAAGTTTGAGTTCAATCGGTATAAACAAGCCTGAGAAAATGGCATATTAGTTCCAACCCCAAGGCTCCCATTTTGTCTATAAATTTGATGATTTTTTCACAAATTTACCTAAATGTGAATTTTGTCATTGAGTATCTTGCAATACATCATTTTGAGAACAAAAAAAGTTTGAGTTCATTCGGTATAAAGGAACCTGAGAAAACGGTATGTTATTTCAAACCCCAAGGCTCGCATTTTGTCCATAAATTTGATGATTTTATCACAAATTAAACTAATTGTGGATTTTGTTATTGAAAATCTTGCAGTTCATCATTTGGAGCACAAACCAAAAGTTTGAGTTCATTCGGTCTGAGAAAAAGGCATCTTATTTTTGACCCCGAGGTTCGCATTTGGTTAATAAAATTGATATTTTCCATAAATTTTGGCTTCTGGTGGGTTTTTTCATTCAATCTTTTGCAGTTTATTATTTTGAGCACACCAAAGTTTAAGTTCATTCGGTATAAGTAAGCCTGAGAAAATGACATTATTTCCGACCATTTTGTCCATAAATTTGACGATTTGTTCACAAATTTAACCAATTGGATTTTGTCATTGAATATCTTGCAATTAATCATTTTGAAAACAAAACGAAAGTTTGAGTTCTTTCGGTTTTATGGAGCCTTTGAAAACGGCATCTAATTTCCGACTCCAAGGCTCGCATTTTATCCATAAATTTGATGATTCTTTCACAAATTTTTTTCTGGTGTAAATTTCATTGCAGTGCCGTATTTGGAGCCCAATTCAAGAGTTTAAGTTTAATCAGTCCCATAGAGAATACGAAAACGACATCTTATTTCCAACCACAAGGTTCATATTTTGTCCATTAATTTGATGATTATTTCACAAATTAACATAATTGTGGATTTTTTAATTGAATATCTTGCAGCTTATCATTTTGAGCACAAACCGAAAGTTTGAATTCATTCGGTCTAATGGAGCCTGAGAAAACGGCATCTTATTTCCGACCCTGATGTTTAAATTTGGTTCATAAAATTGATCATTTTATGACAAATTTTTATTTCCGGTAAGTTTTTTCAAACAATATTTTGCATTTCATCATTTTAAGGACAAACCGAAAGTCATTCCGTCAACCGTATAAAAGAGCCTGAGAAAAATGGCATATTTTTTCCAACCCTATGGTTTGCATTTTGTCCATGAAATTGATGATTATTTTCGTTGAATCTCCTGCAGTTTTTCATTTTGAGCACAAACTTAGAAGTAAGACTTAGTTCGGTACCATAGAGCTTTGGAAAATGTTTTTGTATTTTCGACTTGCGGGCTGGTATTTTGCCCATAAAGTGTTTTTTTTTAAATTTGCCAAAAAGAATTTTTTCATTTAATCGACATATGAGTACACCATTCTTAAAAGAATTTCAATAAGTTCACTTCATTCGGTCCCATAGAGACAAATAAAACAGCATTTAATTTACGACCCCAAGGATCGCATTTTGTCCATAAATTTGGGATTCTTTCACAAATTTTAGTTCAGGTGTAATTTTTTTATCGCAGTTCCTTATTTTGAGCCCAAAACAAAAGTTTAAGTTCAATCAGTCATATAAAGAATGAGAAAACGGCATCCTATTTCCAACCCATTTGATGTTTTTTTTTACAAATTTAACTAATTGTGGATTTTTTAATTGGATATCTTGCAGTTCATCATTTTGAGCCTTAAACAAAAGTATGGGTTCATTCGGTTTTATGGAGCCTTAGAAAACGGCATGTTATTTTCGACCCCAAGGCACGCATTTTGTCCATAAATTTTATGATTCTTTAATTTATTTTACTTCTGATGTATTTTTTCATTGTAGTTCTTTATTTTGAGCTCAAATCAAGAGTTTTAGTTCAATTGGTCCCACAGACAACGAGAAAAAACCGCATTTAATTTCCGACCCCAAGAATTAAATCTCCTGCAAATTATAATTTGTGAACAAAACAAAAGTTTGAATTCCTACGGTATAAAAGAGCCTGAAAGAACCAAAGTTTAAGTTCATTCGGTCTAATGGAAGCTGAGAAAACGGCATCTAATTACCGACCCTGAGGATCGCATTTTGTCCATAAATTTGATTATTCTTTCACAAATTTTACTTCTGATGTAAATTTCATTGCAGTTCCTTATTTTGAGTCCAAACCAAGATTGAACCATTGAGAATGAGAAAACGGCATCTTATTTTCAAACCCAAGGCTCGTATTTTGTCCATAAATTTGATGATTTGTTCACAAATTTAACTAATTGTGGATTTCGTCATTGAATATCATGCAATTTATCATTTTGAGCACATACTAAAAGTTTGAGTTTATTCGATCTAATGGAGCCTGAGAAAACGGCATCTAATTTCCGACCCCAAGCCTCGCATTCTGTACATACATTTGATGATTCTTTCATTAATTTTACTTTTGGTGTATTTTTTCATTGCAGTTACTTATTTTGAGCCCAAACCAAGAGCTTAAGCTCATTTAGTCCCATAGATAAATACAGAACGGCAACTTATTTCCAACCCCAAGGCTGGCATTTTGTCCATAAATTTGATGTTTTTCTTATAAATTAACTAATTTTGGATATTTCGATTGAATAACTTGAATTTCATCATTTTGAGCACAAACCGAAAGTTTCAGTTCATTCGGTCTGAAAAAACGAGTTTTTTCATTGTATCTCCTGCAGATTATCATTTTGAGCACAAAAAAAAAGTTTGAGTATATTCGGTGTAAAGGAGCCTGAGAAAACGGCATCTTATTTCCGAACACATGGCTCGCATTTCGTTCATAAAATTGATGTTTTTCTTATTAAATTTAACAAATTTTGATTTTTTTCTTTGAATGTCCTGCAGATTATTATTTTGAGCACAAAACAAATGTTTGAGTTCATTCGGTTCATAAAAGTCTGTGGAAACGGCATCTTATTTCCGACCCCAAGGCTCGCATTTTGTCCATAAAATTAATAATTTTTCTCAATTCTTATTTGTGGTGGGTTTTTTCATTGAATCTCTTGGAAATCACAATTTTGAGCACAAAACAAAAGTATGAGTTCATTCGGATATAAAGGAGCCTGAGAAAACGGCATGTTATTTTCGACCCCAAGGCTCGCATTTTATCCATAAATTTGATGATTATTTCACAAATTTAACTAATCGTGAATATTTTCCTTGAATATCTTGCAGTTCATCATTTCGAGCACAAACCGAAAGTTTGAAATCATTCGGTCTTATGGATCCTGAGAAAATGGCATCTTATTCTTACCCTGATGTTGATTTTTTCGTAAAATTCTTCCTTCTGGTGGGTTTTTAACCAAAAGTTTGAGATAATTTCGGTATAAAGGAGCCTGACAAAATGGCATATTTTTTCAGACCCAGTGGCTCGTAAAATGTCTATTTAATGGATGATTCTTTCATTGAATCCCCTACAGTTTATCATTTTGAGGACAACCCAAGAAGTATGACTTTTATCGGTCTCATAGAGCTTGAGAAAATACTATTTTTATTCCGAGTTGTGGACTGGTATTTTGCCCGTAAAGTAGATTTTTCTTAACAAATTTTACTTTTGGAGGATTTTTACATTTAAGTATATCATTCCTAATAGAATTCCACAAAGTTCAAGCTTTGAGAAGTTTATGGAATTCTAGTAAGATTTTTTCATATTTTTTATTTTTTGTGGGTTTTTTTTTCAAAAAGTAAGACTTAATTCGGTCCCATAGAGCTTGAGAAAACGGCATTTTCTTTCTGACCTGGTTCCTCTTGCTTGTATTTTGCCCGTAAAGAGTTTTTTAAAAGAAATTTTATTTTCGGAGCAGTTTTTCATTTAATCGACTTAAGTACATCATTTCTAACAGATCTTCAAAAGGTTTAATTTTTTCGGTCTCATAGAGCCAGCGAAAACGGCATGCCCCACGAAAAAAACCCCACGGCTCGCATTTTTTCTATAAAATTGATGATTGTTTTAATAATGTTATTTATGGTGGATTTTCTAATTGAATCTCCTCCAGTTCATCATTTTGAGCACAAACCAAAATTAAACTTTATTCGTCCCTGAGAAAATAGCTATCTATTTACCACTCCAAGGCTTGCATTCTGTCCATAAAATTGATGATAGTTTTTCAAATTTTATTTATTGTGGATTTTTTCATGAAATTTTTCTTTTTTTTGTTCATCATTTTGAGAACTTATGTTTGTGTTCATTCGGTCTAATTGGAGCCTGAGTCAACGGCACTTGATTCCGAACTGAACCGAGTTTTAAACAATTAACTATTCTTACATATACCGCCCAAACCTTGAAATTGGTGATAATTCACCACAACAAAATGAAGAAAATTATTATTACTTTGATTTTAATATTTATTACAAATGGACATCATAAAAAATTAGAAATGGTCGATATCAGAATTCAGTGTACCTGCGGTTCTAGTTGCCGGTGACCAGCGAGGAATCGGTTATTTATCCAGTTCTTTTTGGAACTGGTTCCTGGTGCCAGAAAAGTTCCACGAAGGAGATTTTAATTTTCAAATCGAAAAGTACTATCAAATCAACAAAAAATCCTCTCCGAATAAAAGTACTAGTCGGCATGAAGATTTGAAATTGAAAAGTACTAACAAATCAACAAAAAATCCTCTCCGAAAAAAAGTACTAGCGAATCGACCAAAGTTCTCTCGAGTCCTATGCAGTTGGTACTCATTTTTTTATTTAGTTTTTTTTCAATTCCCACAAACATGTCAAAGGACTAATGGCAGGGAGTAGCTTTTTAAAATGGCCTGGTGGTGGCTATCACACTCGTTTTAATAACAAAAATAATCGCAAAACGCCCTTTACTCTGGATCTATTTAACAGGATTTGTCTCTTTAAAACACGAGGCACGCAATGCCTTCGAATCATCATTCTATTGATATAAAAGCTAATCCAGCTATTATTATCGGAGCATTTAAATTTAAAAAAACTTTTGATTGATACAATTTTAAATATAATATGTTGATCTTTGAACCTACGTTTCAAATTCTACGAGCCGAAAAGTTTGTTTATTCGTTAGGTGGATGCGTTATGCTTGGTACCTTATTGATTAATTATTATAATATAAATGTTTTAAAATCAAAGTAAGTAGAATTTCAAAACCTACCTTTATTTTAGGTTGCGACGATCGCTGGATAAACTGGCTAACACAATTGAATCTTTAGACTTTAACTAATACAACACAACAAATTAAAAATATGTGAAGGTTTCACAACGGTTTAGAATTTTAAGGAGTTTATATTTATTTTCCCTATGAAATTATGTGATGACACTATATTTTCATCGTTGGCTATGATAAAGATTTAAAGGGGTACAATATCATATTTTGGATAGCATTTTTACTATAAGTTTTTTTTTTAATTTTTAGGGGCTTTCAATTGTTAGAAAAATTCAGACTGGTGTTTTTAAAAATCTGTCTGAATATGTCTAGTCCACTGAGAACAATGGCTATTTCTAACCCAAAAGCCGCATTTTAAATAATATTTTTTTGGACATAAAAAATTCTTGTTTACACATATTCCATTCATACGTACTTGCAGAATAAATTTACAAAAAAAACTTTAAATGGCTACAGTTTGCAAGTTATATGCTAGCTCTCACATAATGTTAGATTGTTTTATATTTTTTTGCCTTTTGGTAAGCTTAAAAAAAAACTGATAAATAATCAAATTATTGAAGTACGATTTCAAAAGTGATTTAAAAAAAAAACATCTCGTAATTATTTTGATTTTAATTAAATGAGGGATATCAGAAATATTTCACAATAGCTAGGTTGTAACCATAATTTTCTAGATACAGCTCATCTCTTAGATATCTGTTGTACCCGTCGCTACGGGCTCACAGATATCTTATTCAAATTCATGTATTTGATTTTTTTATAGTTTTTTTGTAATATTCCAATATGTCATTATTTTTCTCAATTATAGTTTTCATTATTTTTTTTTTTTTTTTGTGAAAACATAAATATAATACGTCATAAAACAATAACGACATAGCGATAATTAAAATGAGACAACATAGATAAATACAGTTCTATAACACACCAGTGGTAAAATAAACCATATACAGGGGTATTCCGTTCAAGTTCTTAAAAAAATAAATTCAGTTGCTACGTTATTGAGGGTAAGAATTTGAAAAAAAAAAATCACCAAGTAAGAACTTCATGTTCGAAAGAGATCGACAGCTATCTTTGCCATCGGAGTGTAGGCATTTGAAAAAATATTATTCAGCCATTGAGGCATTTATACAAGGGGTTTAGATGCAATGCGTTTTCTGTAAATAGTACTTACTCCGCCTCCTGCAAGGGTGTTCTCGTGCTGCCACCTGTACTGGTCGAAGAAGTCGAAGTTGTCTTCAAAGATGAGCTCCCCGGAGCAGAGCTGTCTAGGCGCATGGCTGCCGCTGGCCGTGGTCACCGTGGACTCGCAGGCCTTGCCCGCCCCCCTGGCGGAGCACACCGCCGCGAGGGTCGCCACTAACACCAATTGCATGAAGCCTTTCATTTCAAATCTGGAACAAAATAAATCAATTTATTCAACACTTTTCGTACATATTAAATAGCAGTATAAAGGTCGACTTTTTGCCAAAGGGCAACTTTTGCCACCAACCTTTATTCTTAGAGTGAATAAAAAACGATTATGTTATATTTTTATTATGGTGTGAATGTAAGTATTCTGCTGGTAGGAATAGAAAACCTT
The DNA here is from genome assembly GCA_022651775.1 of Drusus annulatus. Taxonomy (NCBI): domain Eukaryota; kingdom Metazoa; phylum Arthropoda; class Insecta; order Trichoptera; family Limnephilidae; genus Drusus; species Drusus annulatus. The sequence continues at coordinate 927,705 of JAGWCC010000084.1, forward strand.
TTTGTTTTTGAATTAATATAGAAAATTTATTATTATATGCATTAGTAGTTAAAATCATTAAAATTATGATTTTGTGGTGCTGATATAAAATATCAGCACCAAAAAATCCAGCAATCGGCACTTTATTATTTGACTGATTATGCTTTTATGAGAAACAAAAATAAACCACATAGATGAAAACATGAACAAATATAAATGTGTTTGGCAAAAATAAATTATTTTGTCGAGATTATAAAAATAAAACCAATGATATTAATTTAGTGTTTATACTTACTATACGAATCTAACATCGGCAAGGGTGGTACAGGCAGATACAGATATATATATATATATATATATATATATATATATATATATATATATATATATATATATATATATATATATCAAGATGAAAACGTCAGAAGTGTGAACAGGTTGGCATAGTATATAATTTTATTTATTTTTTCTTATGAATTTCTGTTATTTTTTTATTTGTTACTATTATTATTATTACAATGTATTCTCATCAATTATGAAAGATATTGCATTGCATTACTCCTGCAAAACTTCCGGAATAAAACATTATTATTTTTTATTATTATTATAGTGGAACTCATTCCCAAGAGAAACATCTTCCAAGAGGGTATAGTTGGAATTCAGAGACCTTGAATTTTTCATTTCAAGTTACGAGATGCAACATTTTCGATTCCCGGGATCAAAACCATTGATGTCTTACGATTTTATTGGTGACCAGATCCACATTTTTTAAATGAAATTTGTGCATAAAAACCTACATAGACGAACAAATTAATACTGTTCCATAAGATTTTTTTTATGAAATCAACGCAAAAAAGATACGTAGGCCTTTCCATGCATATTGTAAATTTATAATGTGAGACTTTTTTTTGGTTTCGGTATCGTTTTTAGAATCACCAAGGCATTTTAATGTCTCAGATTGCAGAATTTTCGATGTCTACGTCTAATGTTCCACTGAATAATATTTGACTATTATTAACTCAAGCTAAACAAATAAAACATACATTACATACACGCGACGATTTGGAGAGTTCCGAATTTAAAAAAATTACGTATGTGCCCTAGAGCTCGAAAATGGAATTGAAAAGAACTCCATAAACTGTACATCGCAGACCACCGCGGGGTAGTATTCATTTGTAGTCCCGAAAGGTTTTCATAAATAGGAAAATACAAATTAAAATTATTAAAATCAATAGTTTAAAAAATATGTGACATTTGAATATTTGAAACACTTAAATACCACTTTCTTAGACGCCGAAATAACTTGGAAATAAATTGTAAATTTTTGCATTTAGTTTTTAAAAAAATCGTACCTGATTTTCGGGTGGAAACTTTTTATTCGGACTAAAAAACAAGTGCATATAAATGAAAAAAATAATTTTTAATTCATACAAATATTTTATTTTTTCTAAGAATTAATATTATTTTCTTGAAATTGGAAAAAGCCTTAAAATATGAACGCTTCGTGATACCGGCGAAACATATTTTGCCATTTTCATAGTGCATCTCTTTCTGTTCCATGCGTACTTTACGAATAAGAGGGAGAGATTATATATGCAAAACAGTTTTAAAATATTTTGCATGTATCCTTCTTTACGTGATAAAAGGTTGTCTTTTTAGTTTTAACGATTGTTTTAACATAAATCAGATGATTATAACCTTCATAAATGTCAATTAATATACCAAAGTATTTAAAAACCTATATAATCTGACAGAAAATAATTTTATTCAAGGGCAGTGACAACTTCATGACGTTACATTATTTTTTTATGTAAAACTCAATTTCTTGGAACGATGATAAATTGCTTATCAGGTACAGTGATGCTTGTACTTTGACACTTCGGTACGATGAAATAATAATACGTTTTATCTCCTGACATTTTAGAAGGTTTTGTTAAATTAAAAGAAGAAAAAAACACACAAGCTAACAAAATATGCGGCTGACAGCTGGGTAACGACGTGACAGTTGTCAGCTAAGTTTATAGGCAATAAATATCGTGTAGTGTGGTGTAGTAATGCTGTTTTCGCTATCTAATCAACTAATTATCATGCCGTTTCCTCGAAGGAGTAGGCAGAGAAGACGGACCGCCGTACAACTCTGTCTTGACACACACTCCTTGCTTCGTTCACATTCATACATCGTCTCATACAGACTCTTTTGTAATTCTGACTCATCACAAGAGCCGATAATAATTAATATAATATAAGTATTTTATTCACTTGATCGTACCATGTCTTTCTCGGGCGTCCCCGAATTTTTCTTCTATTTATTTTCACATCATATATTCTTTTTACACTCCTTTCTTCATTCATTCGCTCTACATGCCCAAACCATCTGTACAAATCAAACATTAAAAATCAATTTTAGTATGAAATTTTGATAATAATAGTAATAATATTTGGATAATTTGTATAGCGCCGTTTTTGTGAAAAATCACCTCAAGATCGCTGAATCGCCTCAAGGGCGCTGAAAGGAATACGATGTTTAGAAAAAAAAATACCGTTAATTAAGTTAGACGGGTAACATTAATAAAAACATATTCTGAAATTCCTTATTGAAGAGAGAAAAAATCTCCATACAAATTGCCCTACTGACGGGTATCGTCCAGTATGGGTGACGTCACGCATCCCCCGCTTCCTACCTCTTGGATTCTGCCGTTTTGGCAGCGCTTAAAAAATTCAAACTTTGAGAAATTATTTTACTACTTAATGATCTTAATAACAAAACTGTTATTTTTTACAGTTTGAAGGTAAATTGTCAAAAAATGAACTTAAATTCCTTATTGGTTGCAAGCGTGAAGAAAAAAAAGAGTTTGTGTTGTAACAATGCACTTTTAATTATTTTCTTTCTTTTAAAAGTTTAATGCCATGTTTGTATTGAAAGTACGCAGTAAAACATAATGTTCTTATCACACAAAATCCCAGGGATCTAGACATTTGGTTTGTGTACGAATTCACAATGTTAATTAAGGCAGGACGTATGTAAAAGAAAATAATTGAAAAATCGTATTATTTTAGATAATTGGAGTCCAATACATATACGAGTATGTATGGTACGTACGAGTACCTTTTCGAATATCAGAATCACCTTAATGATATACCTCAGTATACCTAGCAATAATTGTCAAGAGAAAAGGCTCTTTTCCAAATTGTCTTAAATAAAACAGTATTTACGGTTTATTAATTATAATATTATTTCGCTGGTATTATATGTAAATAGAGCCTAATATAATGGAGCCTTGGATTGCGAGTAATTTGGTTTGCAAGTATTTCACAAGAAGAGAAATTAAAATATTAAAAATAACTTGATAAACGAGCGATGTCTTGATATACGAGCAATTTATTTGTAAATTGAATGAAACAGTGAAAATTCCTCTGTGAAGCATCATCCGATTAAGGTCGTCGTAGTGCGAGTGATGAATCTGTTCAACCACAATGCAATGATGCATATCTGGGAAATCTAAAAAAAAACTGAATAAGTAATTATAAATCGATTTAAAGTTATTTCACCGCTTTCGCCATATGTCATGAAGTCAGGTCGTTGCAGTGCGAGTGATGAATCTGATAATGACAATGCAAAGTCACATTTCCGAGAAATATTAAATAAAGTGAATTACTTTTTTTATAATTCCTTAGTTATATTTTTATTACTTCACATTACATGGTATATAAACTTTTGATAATATGTACATGTCTATTTTCATTTTTTACAATATTACATTTTTGTTGTAAGCATAACATTTATTTTTAAATACACTCATCATTCCTTCACTTTTCACACTATTAGGCATCTCATCATAATTTTTTTTAATCCTCTGTACTTTAGGCAGTCTTATTTTATTTGCATTTCTAGTCAGTACATTTCTAGAAATTATATGCCCTTTTACTAAAAATAATTTCATGTGCAAAATATAACATTTGGTTATTCAAAATATCATATATATTATAATTAACACATTGTAGAGTAGTCTCGATTTTATTAGAATCAAATGAAGCTCTTCTCGAATTTGATTTACATTACATTGCGACAAGCGAAGAGTTAAACTCGAAAAGATGAATTGCACGTCGGTATTTATTAATAATTTATTTTCAGATTGTCTGCAACCAAGCGTCAGCACCAAAATTAGTTAGTGTTGTAGATTTTGCCTCCCAGCAGGCGCTACTAAAAATAATAAAAAAATATTAAAAATGTTTAATTGTGCTCTTAATTTTCAAATGCCTCGGCCTAAAAAACGACATCTAGACACGATGGTGTCTCCCGATACCGAGGAAACTAGAGGATAGTGACACGTCGACACGTCATGCCATTGCTCGGAGGCCACTGAAGCGGTGTACCTTGCACTTCTGGAGTGGATGTGCTCAACAAAACATGCTCATATGACAGCCAGACAAGACGTTCTGGCAAAGAGACAGTCAAAGGTGTCAAAAGACTAGCCACTGAAGATGTCCAGAAATGTATCCAAAGTTTTTAGACCCATTTCTAAGCTGCTGTTGGAGCGCGAGTCTAGAAGATGCGTTCGGATCTAGCAACAGCTACTGACCAACGGCGAATGAAAGAAATCAAAAAACGCCACGAGAATAACCAAAACAAACACCTGCAGCAAAAAAATTACGTGATTGGAGTCTGATCTAGGTCCTGTTATGCAACGGAGGCTGGCCTCTCGTTTGCTGACATCGTCCGAAATCAGCCGATGGATGCTCATCGCCCCCCTCCCATAACGCTATCTGAACGTCGGAGCACCAAGACCCGCCGTCTGCGTTTTCCAGACGTTAAACAGAGTTTGGCAGCTTGGCTGAGATTTTTTTGACCTTACTGTCTGCACTAAGTGTCAAATGACATTCTTATGAATATTAAAAGACAAGCCGAGGTGTGCCCAAATGCCACCTTCAAACCAGTGTGCGCTACATGCACCACATTTGGTAAACCCGCTACTCATTTGACTAGAGATAGGGACAACTGCCAGACCTTTAAAAATAAAAATAAATACACAAGGACAAAACTACAGAAAACATGGGAAGAAACTACACAAATACCAATTTAAAAAAAATTCAATGTGATGGTACAATTTGATTATACTTTTAATCTAAAAACTACAAACAACTGTAAATAAGTTCTCATTTATAATTAGCCTTTTGATATTTCATTCTAAATAAGCCCTCGTTAAGCTATTGTGAGGTTACGTTTGATTAGGTTAGGTTTTGATTTACAAATATGAAAAGTGTCGTTAAAATCAAAAACTCGAGAATTTAAAAACATGTGAGTGTGTGTATTTTTATTTCTGTGTATTTTGTTCGTGTGTAATTTTGTCCAGGTGTAATTTTCGCCGTATAATTTTATTTCCTCCGTATTTTTACAATATGTGTTTCCTCTCGCGTATTTTCTTCTTCCAACATATTTGGGTTCCTTGGAGTGACCGAGGAACTTCTTAATAAAGTCTACAAAGTCTCAGCTATCGAGGGTGTAAAAATACTTTGAATTTTCGACTTGCGATTTTTTTCCGGATATGTCTTATTTTATACTGTGGCAAATAAGTTTTGTAGAGAATAATGGGTAATATGCACACGGTGGAGAATATGTACAGGGTGCGCAGAGACATTAGCTCTGCACCTCCTCGATTTCTTCGAGGTGAATTATTGTCCTCGAAGTTTACTCCTCTTGGGATTTATCTACTCTTCGAGCACTATTTTGATAAGACACAAGGGCCAAAAGGAAAACCCCCCAACAAAGGGCCATTGTAGCCAGTACAGCTGCAATACGCAAAATAACTGCAATAGTCTGTTTGGTCCATTCAAAAGACCTCGGAGTGGGATCCGCTTCCCGTGAATAATTTCGCTCAGATACCAACGGTGTTCTGCTCCTGGGTAGTGCCCTTGGTATTTTTTGTCGTATCCTGTCTTTAGTTCTAGGGCCAAGGAGCTTGACGTAGTCGACAGCGTGGCAGTTAGTATTGTCCTCTTTGTGACATCGTTTGTCTACACGCATAAGACACTTTAAAACAATCTGCAACTAAAATATTTATATTAAATATATTTGTATTACAACTCAACCTTTAATACTCAACCATTTTGTTCATAATTAATAAATGAATGCCAAGAAAAATTTGAAGTTTTATGAATTAGAAAAATATTTCATATTCGTAACTTTGTGGCTTGCCATATTTATAAATAAAACACATACACTTTGTTTATACCCACTTTATTATTTAATATCACGTCTACCTACTATATATCTCAGCATTTTATATTTTATGTTAATTTCAATATTGTCCTGATGATGAAAGGGTACTTTCGAAACCGGTAGACGTGTTATTAAATAATAAAGTGGTTATAAACAAAGTTTATGTGTTTTATTTAGAAAAATATTTGGTTGCCACCAAAACTCCAACTCGAATGCATTGCCATCGTGCCGCCGAACCAATATTTTTATGTATTTGAGAAATGAATCCAGATATTGAGAAACTACTATTCTTAACAAATTCAAATGAGTAAGCGAGCGATTCAAATAAATCATTACATTTGTAGTGTTTTCTGGAATGTGGTATTCATAGACTAAATCTTTATTGATCCGATCAATCTTATTCGGTAATTTTTTGTCTCTGGTTGTTACTGAAATTTTATGGCGGAAAAGGCATCGTTTATGTTGTCCTAACTTAGTTCCTGTAAGCAGGAGCATTCTTGCCCTCATAACGGTAGCAGATTTGTTGGTCGCAATCGACATGCAGGTGTTATTTTTAAATAACCAGGACTCTACCGGGACCCCTTGGGACTCAGTGCCAAAGTTCATGCTTTTAATGCCGTTGTAAAGCGGCTTACAAGTTGGCCCAATCAAAGATTTTAGTGTTTCGTTATCACAAGGTGTCCATATTCTTTTCACCTCCAATCCCAAAAAACTATCGGCTTCTTTCAAAAACATAGTGAACACTAAGCACACAACTGTTAAATTGACAATGAACACAGTTAAACCGTACATTATCGCCGAATGATATCATCAATTATTGCCACTTTATGCTATCAGTCTAATAACGTCACTTCTGAAACAAACACAATTTCTTTATTTAAAATGCGTATTGATATTTTAAGCGAAAATAACGTGGGTTAAGAGAGTAAGTACCGTAATAATAATAATGTTTTTTTTCTTCTTTATTCATTGTCAGTTTTGTATAATATGTTACATGGTTTTTTATGATTATTTTACATAATATCAAATTAAACTCATGGCAGTATCATGATAGTCGAATAATATTTTTCATGAAACGTTGTTTTATAAATTATATATATTGCAGATTGCCACACTTAAATTTGCAGTCGCCACTGTGGGTATAGATGATGAAAAATAATAATTAAAATAAAATCATTAAATTTTATTTGTACTAATAAAAAAGTTAATTGAAATACAATTATAAACTGAATATAACTTTTGACTTTCACAAGTTTAACTTGTGCCGGTAACTTTTCATAACACTGAAATTATCAGGACTGTTTTCGAAATCTATGAAAGTCAAAACCTTAAAATTTTTACTTCGTGATGGCCAATATATTATAGTGACAAAGTAATAAAAGCATGGCGTATAGTTCTTCTTTAGGTCCCCGGCGGAGTTAACTATGTCAAGCTGGGTACCAGACGTATAGTCAGCACATTGACTGTAAATTTATGAGGTCAAAACCTAAATTTAAACACCAACATTTTCGAGAAAAATTTTTCTATGTCTTTACTACTTACTTTCCAACCTTCCACTTCCTCATCTCCTTCCCCTCCCCACTACATTCAGCCTCACAACATACCCCTATTGGGGAAGCCATACTGGTTGGGAACAGTTGAAACTCTGGTGTTAACTCACTAATATCAATTAAGACAATACTTCATTTTTAAATAGAGCCATCTATTGTTTCTGCGTAGTTTTTTCCAACTAAAAGATTATCACTTGTCTTTTTCTGTGGTAGGTGTACTACATTCTATACGGTTTCTCATATTTTCGCTAGATGGTGCTAAGATCAATAAAGTTAAGTGAAAGTAATAATTGTCAATACATAATTATAATCAAGAATACATTTTCAAGGTGATTGTGAAAATAGTATTGCCGTAGATTGTACCTGAACTAATTTATGAAAATAAATAAGTAGCAACAAACAATTTTCGTATGTATTTACAAGAAAAAAAAAACATTATGAATAATTTTGCTTACAATTTGCGAAAGTTATTTAATATCAGAAATTTTACAATTTATATATAGAAAGTTATTATTTAATATCAGAAATTTATAAATATATATATATATATATATATATATATAATCGTATATATGTGTATTTACTTCATTTTTGAAGTGCGGGATTTGAATTAGTAAAACCGTTTATTAAACTATAGATCGAGCATGAGGTGACTTGGATTTTCAACATAGAATTTCCATTTATTGGAGAAGTTCGCCATTGTAACGCCATCTATGATGCGGTGGTCAGCCGACCAACTGATGCAAATTATGTGCGCTTTTGTGATGTTGCCGTCCTTGTCGAATCTCGGTAGAACCTGCAAAAATGTGGTTGTATTAATTGAACAAAAACATTTTAAACGCATTTCACAGCCACCCCCGTTTTATTGAATCTATTGTTTCATTATCATGTGTTATTTTTTGTATTTGTTTATTTTTATTTCCCTTGCCGATAATGTTATTGATTGTAGCCTAGACTTTGTTATTATCTTTACCACACTCATCAATTTTTTTCTTAAAGTAGTCTTCTTGTTTTTTTTTTTTATCAAGTTAGTAAGATTGTTTCTATATTTTTTTAAATAATTGTAATAAAGTCAAGTCATTAGGTTGTTTTCGGGATTGGTAGAACAGTTTTTCTTTGTTTCTTATTGATGTAACTATTCCATGGGTTATCCATGGTTTGATTTTTCTATGTTTTGATTTGAGTTCAACGTTTTTGTGTTTTGTTGCATTTATTATGTGTTCGTGAAGTGTTTTCTCAAAAGAAGCCGCAGATTTTTCTGGATCTTTGTGGTAAAGAGTATCATGTTTATATTATATTGTCGAAATGAGTTTGAAGAGAAATCTATTTCTTGTTATTTATATCGATACAAAAAACAAGTATAGTGATCTGTTATGCTTGTCTTCCAAATGATAAATGTTATTTTTGCAGTTTTATCAGAAAAAAACACTAAACACTATGTTTTAATAAAACGGAGTTTAACCGAAATCATGTATCTTGGAATATATTCTAATTACTAAAAATACCTGAATTTTTCCAAGGGCGCCAATTGAAACTTGTGGAGCTAGAATCACTGGTTTTGTGTAGGTACCACCAATCTAGAAAACAAACATAAAAACATTACAAAAACAATTCTTCTGTCATGCTTACAACGTAGTTTCTAATTTTGGAAAATGAGATTCGTTTTGATGAATAAGGATGTACTGACGATTCCAATATTGGAGAGTGAGAAAGTCCCCCCAGTGAGGTCGTCCGGCTTGAGAGTTCTGTTGGTACCATCCTGCTGCAGTCTATTTAGTTCTGCAGCTATCTGGAGGATAGACTTTTGCTGCACATTCTGTAAGTTAAAGAAAGCTTTTAATTCAATTGGTATAAATTATTCAAAAATAACGTCTGCACCCACAATTGAATATTTTGGATTTTAGATTTAATTATGAAAAAAAAGATTGATTTTAGAAAAGGATTCACTTTTTTCAACGTCATCAACTATTTTAAAGGTAGCACGACGTCGGGGAGTTAAGCAAGTTATTTATTAAAAAACGAAAAACGACTTACTTTTTCTTGCCCACAGATACTAGAAATAATAAAGTTATTTTTCTACTTTTTATAACCACATCAACAGTTTCGTGAAAAGTCAAAACTAATAAGTTTATTTTTCCGTATATAAGTACTATGGAGTTTCTTAAGTGTCATTTTTTCGAAATTTCTATCGGAAACCCTCTGAATATGTTCTACTGTATGAGAAAAAAATGTGGTCGCTACCGGTTAATGAAGTTTTGAGTTCACGAAGAAAAAAAAATCCATTGGTGTGGGAAGAGCGAAAGGTCGCACTTATGAATGTATATATCAAATTGTACATAAAAAAAAACAAAAGCAGATACAGCACTTGTTTGTTAAAAAATATAGACTGACATAACCTCAGACAAAGAGTCAACTTTGATTATTTAAAAAAAGGGTTTTTTTTCTACGAATAATTAAATTACTATTTTTAATTATTTTCGTTCTAGATTGTGTTTTTTTTCTCATATAGTAGAACATTGAGAAGGTACTCCATTGGAATAAAAAATAGACTCATTATTTAAGATCATCGTTAAGTTACAGTATTTACTTAATAATATAACAAAATAACGTATCTTTTCACAATAAAACGATCCATATACAAATCACACAATATATGATTTGGTAGGTAAATAAACATTCAATCAATTTAATCATCAATTTTTAGCTTCACATTTATAACTTACTTTTATATTTGGCACCACTAGCCCATTGGGGGTGTCCATTGCGACTCCAATATTGTGTGCAGCTTTGTACGTAATATTTTCACAGTTTTCATCCACACTGCTGTTGAGTATTGGGTACTTGTCGAGGGACAGGGAAGCAGCCTTTATAAAGAAGGGCATAAAGGTCAATTTAACTCCCGCCTCGGCAGCGATTTTCTTCGTCGAGTTCCTGATAGCAACCAATTCTGACACGTCAATCTCATCGCTGTATACGAAGTGAGGAATTTTCTGAAAAGTTAAAAGAAAAAATGAAAGAACTTTCCGAAGCGTCATTATGTTGTGAACGCAAAATATGTATTTTTGTATTCCATGAAAATAAAACAATTCTTAGAAAAATCTTAGTTGTAATAAAACCTTACCAGGGAAGCTGTCATTGTCTTGACCATAGCTTTGGTAAAACCAGTGATGTGTACCACTTTGTCTTCATTTGCTTGAGGCGTTGGGATATTTTTTATGGGTTGAGGTGTGAATTTCGGCTTAGCGTCCTTCATTCTCTGCACATTGTTAGAATCCTCCGATGAAATGTTTAAATGCTTCAAGATATCTTCTTTGAGAACTCTTCCTCCTCGACCAGTTGAGGTAATATCAGAAAGATTCAACTGCAAAAAAGTTTTACTTTATCAAATATCACTCATTTTTATAAAACTGTTGGGCGGGTGTTTGTAAGGTTATTTGTATGTAGTTAGGGAGTAACTTCAGGAATCTGTAAAAAATGATTTGTGGTATAAAAAAAGTTTATTCGGAGGTACAAATTTGCTAAAGTTTTACCTTGTTTTGCATTGCTATTCTTCTGACAGCTGGGGTAGCTAGGGCTTTATTATTATTAATATTATTGTTCTCAGAAGGAGAAGAAACTTGTTTTACATCGCTAGTAACTGAAACAAACAAACGAAAACAGAAAAAAAAAACATTATTTAAAATAGACTAAATTTCACACGTTTTGTTAACAGTAATCAGAAACTATCACTATGTAAAGTCAATTGAAACTTCCTTTATTAAGGAAATTGAAATTAGAATATATAATAGAGTATACAATGTGCAGTAATTAAATATAAATTTTAATAGGTAGGTAGGCACAATAAAATCAATTAAAATTACATAAATTTACGACGATAATTTTATTATTTAAAATACTTAACTGACGATAAATCCGTTCTGGCCAAGAAAGAAAACCATGTTGTCATTTATTTATTTTTAATATATTATAACAATAATACTAATACGTAATGAATGATGAAAAGAATAATAAATATAAATAAAAATAAAACAATAACGCCTAATAACTCTTCTTCGTTTCTATTGCAAAACTGTACATCTACAAGACATGCGCTTGCGGAATTAAAAAAAAAATTAAAACTTCTAAAATCGCACCTACGCCTACGTAGGTGACTATGGGCATGTCAAATGTCACATCTGATTTTTTTTTAACCATACAAAAAAATGACCAAAAACTTAAGATTTTGCAGAAATGGGACTTATAGAAAGAAAATATAGTTTATTTTATTGATTGTAACTTACCAGGCGTTGCAGGCTTTTCATCGCTTTCAGAGTCGTCTTGGATATCAACATCGATGAGAGGTCGTCCCACCTGAGCGATGTCGTCAACCTTGTGGTAGATCTTGGTCACTTTGCCGTCGAATCTGCTTGTTATGGTGACAGAGGCTTTGTCGCTCTGCACCTCGCAGATATTTTGAAATTGTTCTATTACATCGCCTTCTTTGATGAACCTGTAAAAAATATTTCATCAATGAATCGCAAAAACGGTTTACGTTTGCAGGTGTAATATTTTTGATGTTCTCTAATATGTTGATTGAGAAGAAGCCCATTGAAAGTTTACGTTCAATATATTTAAATGTCACGAAATCTAGACATTATCAAAATTAGATAATAATTCCCATGGTGACTTTAATTTAGCGAAATTTTCACTAACGTCTAGAATCAAATAACAAATATTTTCACAATGGGTGTCTGAAATGTTGTGAGGAAGTCTCCCTAACGATTTTTATAATAAAAAATGAATATGTTCAATTTATTAAAAAAAAAGATTTGAGAACCAATGTCATTTAATTATAAACATATTCCTGTAAGACGAAAATATTGTAAATTAAATCACAAATTAATTATTTTAATTACTTTACACACATAATCATGACAAAATTGCCTACCTACGTTTTCATTTAACAAAAAAAAAATTAAAAAGAAATCAATGCTAGTAATCTGGCTTTAGTGTCTTTCAAGTAACGAAACAGAAAAGTAGCAATGAAACGATAAGAGTGATAAGCAAAAAAAAAACCTTACATATACCCATCGACACCCCTATTCAAGGAAACTGTATATACGAGTGCACTTATAATGTATTATGCGAACAACTATAACCTACACGATCTTTTAAATCACAGCTACACGAAACGATTAAAAATTCAACCGATTGTGATAGAACCAAAAATGAATACTTCTTTTGCACAACGATTCCATATTTTCTTAGCTCCTAAGACATATAATGGATTCAATCAGCAATGCATGAAGGAAAATACAGACCAACTTAAAAAACGAATAGCAATATTTTAAAATTAGAAATAACTTTAAAGCTTTATGCTTTTTATATTGATAAAGTTACATACCATGATTTTTTACGAGCAACTAGTAAATTATTAAGAAGTAATTACCATTCTTTAACGTTTACTTCTTTGATACCTTCCCCAATATCGGACAAGATGAATGGAGTAACCTTGTTCAAGAATGCTGACGTGTGGATCAAACTCCTTTGATTGGTGTGTCGTAAAGACACTTTTTTGAATTCAATGTTGACTAGGCTGTGGTTGTAGCACAGACACGAACCATTTTTCTGGAAAAGAAAATGAATTATTTAGCCATTTTTAAATACTAAAAAAACTGTAAATTTGTGTACATCACCAATTTTATAGGAACATGCCCAATTGTTCGATGAAAGTAACACTCTTAATTTGTGTACATCACTCTATTTTCACGAACGTGCCAGAAGTTTTAGCTTTAGATAAGTGACGGTAAAAGCTGTTACTTTGTGTACATTACTTCGTTTAAATATGAACACGCCCAAATGTAGTACCTACACAAAGTTACAAGTGCTACTTTGGGCAAACATTTTAGACAGGAAAAACATTCCCTTTATGCAATCACTTGATTTGTGCGAACTAGGGCAAATGTTAGGTTTATGCGTACAAATGAAGTTATATAAACAAATGTGAAATGTTTAATTTAGTATTTTTTTACCATGCAAAAGAAATTTGTAAGCATTATTAAATTAAATTAAACTTAAGTCTAAAACAGTAAAGACATTTAAAAAATAGCTTTCATTAACAACCATAATACGATTTTGTCATGCGAGAATATCTTCCGTAATTGTGATAGAATTATTAGCATGTCGTAAGCATGTTACTATAGAATTGCCTTGGCGCTTGCGGTATAGTGCAAGGAACTAGGATAGAAATAATGGCTGATTTATAAAATACATAAACCTTTGACTGCTGCGTGAGATGTCACCGGTAAAATGAAATTAATTGGAAATTTATTCAACTCGCATTCGCTCGGGTTCACCTGACCATTAGCAAACCAATTCGGAGAACGAGTTTAAAAGCTATGACCTGACTCGTAATGAAATACCACACACAATAACAATTTGTGGTAATAAATGTTAATTATTATTTCAAAATACCAACGTACCTACCTATAATATAATTTTATTTTTTCATTTGTGTGTAGTATTATTTCATACAATTTGTTCCAGCTAAGCTACTACAAGTAGCTTATCAATGTTGTGCTAAATTAGGCCTTAGGGATACATTTTACAGTAGGTAAAATTAAAAAAATATATATTGATAATAGTCGAAAGAATTACTTGTTGGTGGTTAATAGGTAACAATTAAATGATACATTATTTCGTTAAATCATTACGTCATTATTGCTAGTCTGTAGCAGTGGCGTGCAGTGTTATTGGGTCATGGGCAAGTTGAGGATGCAATAATACCAATGTTAAAGTTTATGTTAACAAAATAAATAAAAAATGTGGGTAGTTTTGTATTTCTGAACATAATTATGAGTTCAGCAAAAACATTTTTTCTCGTTTAGATTGATTTGAATAGGAAATATAGGTTTAATTCGAATAGGATCTTATGTGAACTGACTGCTTGTAATTATAAATACGCTTTTGAATCTAGGCATAGACGACCGAGGGGTTAGATTATTTATTAATTCAGAATTAATTACGAATCCAGAGGCCACGGGTTAAAATCCCTACGTTCGCAAATACATTTTATTTGATCATTTTTGTTATTTAAAAGTTAATTAATATTAGACAAATTACAGTTTGATTGCGGCACGTTCCAGAAATGTATATACTTTCGGAATAGCCCTGGTGGAAGCCCACTATTCAGAATCAAAACGTTTGGCTTGAAATGGCCTTAGCCGTGTTTGGTGACCGGATCTGAATAGCCATATACTTCCCAACTCTCCTCTTTCCTACCTCCGTCTCCACCCCACTCAATTCAGCCTCACAACATACCCCATTTAATAGTCCCACTGGGTCTGGACAGTTGAGACTCTTATGCGGTATTCACATAAATAGATTATTGTTGTTACACCTAAAAGGTATTAAATCAATCTTGAATAATTCTCCAGATTAAGTAAGCAAGTAAAATTAAACAATGATAGCTTTTAATTCCTTTTAAATAAGTAAATAAATAAATACATTTAAAATTCGAGCATATCGCATTATCGTCTATCTCTGTCGTTTCATTGATTATAAAAGAGACAGGCAACATGACGCAATGTTTTGTGAAACGATAATAATCGCTCTAACCACCACGGAGTCAAACATATAGAAATGATTTTGCTTATTATATAAACAATTTTTACAAACATCAATCTTGTTTCCATAAACACATGTTCTTTTTACTTTAACCAGCAAAGACTTGCCTCCTCACAACTTGCTGTTACTACGAGTATGTTATATCTACTCGAATTCATTTTAAACTCTTAAATCATGCATAACTTGACAAAAGAAGATGTTTGTTTGAACTTTGGAACATTTTCGATAAGAATATCTATTTAAATGTAAAATATTATTACTGCACCGTTATATTCGTTCGTAACTAAAAATTAAGGCTATAGAACTAGACCACACGAATTGAAATTTTAAATAGTTTGTTTAATTAAATAATTATTATTTAAAGATATACAGTTTTAGAATCCTCTACAAGAGAGTAAGCAGGCATATTTAGTTTTATACGGCAGTTGTTCTGAGGCAATATACATTTGAATGCTTAAAAAAAAATGCGTGTATATAATATGTATTTGAACGAAATAAATTATTGTAACTGGATTCAAAAGTTAACGGAAAAATACAATTCACAAATACGTTTTCAAATACACGCACATACATATTCAATAGTTTCTTTGCCCTCGTGACATATGCCAGTAGACTTATTGTATAATTTAAAATATGCTTCAGATAGCAGTTAAAGCTAATGTATGAAACATGCCGTTGAATATAAATAGAATATTTGGCAATAGTCAAGTTCTTTGCAACATAAAATAAATCTAACAAAAAATATTACATTGAACTAATAAGAATTGCTGAAATTATGTAAAGTTTCGTCAAATAAAAATTATCGCGGCCTGTGAATAGTTTATCTAAATGTTACGTAGATAAGAATCATACGTAGAAAGAGAAAAAAGGTTTAATAATACCTACTAATATTCTTGTTGTTAATCTGTTCGTCGTCACTTTCGCAATGTTGGTGGACAACGGCTGCCTAATGAAGATGGACATGTTGAAAACTTAAAGTCTTTCACTTAACACAGCTCACCCAAATGATAAAAAGTGAAGTATGGATCAGGGGCACATGTTTTTGGAGGAGATATTATATTTGAGCGCGCTACACTTTGTCTTGGTCACTGGACAAACAACTCGCACGTTCTGCCTGAAACGCGAACTGATAACACTAGTATTCAATACTGATAGCGATGGCTTGTCGCTATTCTTTTTTGTATGTGTATTGTGATAAAAAATCTAATTTTGCTGCAATGTTTGAGTGAATTGTTTTACAAAGAGGATTTGATTTATTGGAAATAATGAAGTATTATGCTACCGATGGTGTTTTGTTTTTAATTCTTTCATTTAGGTAACAGGTGATAATTTTTACACTTTAAAAAATAATGTAGGTAAAATGAAGTTTTTTTGGGTTTTCGAAAAAAAAGTTGAACTGTTTCTGTTTTTTCGTTACATCTCTGGTATATATGATTTTTTGAAATGCTTAGCCAGAGAAGATAATAAGTGTAACAGATTTTTTTGTTACTGATCTTTATGTCAGACAAGAAGTAATATTTTTAATATTAAATTTGGAGTTTGATTAACTCGATACAAATAACTATAGGCAGATACATTTTTTCCAAAAGTTTTATAATTTACCTACATTAATAACAAGAAATAATTAATGGTTTCTTGTGTATATTTGTTCAGTTTTGTCAGTTTGCCTATAGCATTGCATGACAGCCCTAATGACCACAGTATAGAAAAGTATTAACACAAATAGATGAACAATTTCGCTTCTCTTGAATTGGGTTGAAATCAAAAAGCGTTTTCAATATCGAATTTTGTATTTAATAAACATACGAAAACAATGGTACATTAATTGAATAAATATAATATCTACAATATGTGGTATCGTAACATTACAATCACAGCGAATGTCTATTTACAACCACTCTCAGCCAATGGTTTTGTTCAAAATAATGGTAGCTACATACATGCTTACTAGGGCTTGGAAACCGGTTTGTAAATACCGCTAAATGCCGGCTTTCTAGAATGGTTTCCTATGCGCACAGACCGAGTAAGCCACATTCAGTAAAGGAGTTGTTGCCATCCGGAATTTGCATGAACAGAAGTATCTAACCTCTAGATGCTGAAGTTATTCAGTGCGCAGCTTCACCGACTGCCAACATTCTATTGTTATCTTAGATCATCGATTGGCGTATTCAAATTATTTTAGTCTCAAAAGAAGCGATTCAGTAATTTGAATATATTAACTATTCTCCTGTTCAAATATCTAACAAAAAACGAATAGCACTTCCGTTAACTCTCCCGTCATAAAAGGTTCGACGCTGGACAATGTGAGGTCTTCTGAATGGGGCTCACTAGGCAGAAACGTATTCATTCGAAAAGAATGCAAAAGTCAGTGTCTCCCGCGAAAGGAAATAAAACTAGAACTCAGAATCGATAAAAGCCGGTATTGAGCAAGTCGGTGATTTACAAACCCTAATGCTTATATAGCTCGTACGTGTTTAGTAAATAACACTCATATAACTTGTATCACAGCAGCCAACTTAACTTCAGTTCAACTACACTCCTAGCTCAATCCAACTTCAAGCTCACTTCAATCTACTTACAATACAACTCTTCCAAACTTCCAAGGTGTCCTTGATAAGAAATGTTGCTTATGAATTTGTTTTAAACAAATCAAAACAGTTTAGTTTGATTTCAACTGTAACTAGCAACACAATACAACAGATAGCTAAGAATATCAATGGTTTACTTACAAGAATGCGATAGCTGTAAAAGGATGTAAATGTTTGTTTAGGCCGTTGGATTTAGCAGTCGGTATAACTACAAGTACATAAGTAAAAAAAAGTAAGGCGATTAGGGCATGGAATGCAAGTGTTTTGTATTTATAACATAGTTTCCACCGTACACGAACTTTAGACGAATCTGTCAAGTCTTTTTAAACGTACGCAAAAGTATACATGTGCATTTCTAATAAATAAACAAATAGGTATATCACGAGACAAAAACTAGGACTATCAGTGGGAAATTAAAAAAGCAGAAATGATATTAAGATTACTTTGGGTTATCGTTGTTCACAGTAAACTTACACGTTTAACTATCCTAAACACATAACTTCACGTAGCCGTTGGACACAATAAGTAAGTTGCTCTGCCCAGATATGTTTTTTAAAGTCATTGATTCGATAAATATACATACATTGTAAAATTTCACTTCTCGCTGACCGTCTGGGCTACACTCTTTATATAATATAAAGATATGCATCGGGAAATACACCCGATAATACGATCAAAGACACTTCATAACTTTTCTACTTCTAAATTTTGAACGGAACCGCAAACCAGTAATAGGGCGAAACCGATGGATATGGTTTACCAATAAATAAGCTGAAAAAAATTATCAAGTGCTTTCAATCATATTAAGACATGGAATTCTACCGCGGATGAACCATTTTTAAAATATAAGTATTACAACACATGAATGAAAACCAAAAGTATACAGTTGGATTTTCAAGAACATTCTATTACATATGGAAAGAAAATCAATAGAATAATTATATCTTCATTTATTAAAAAATAAATAATGATTGTAATAAATAAATCGTGAGTTTTTGTTATTTTTGTTATCTAGTAATATGGTGAATCTAACATCAATATTAATATTTTTTTGAAAAAATTATTTCCGATTATGACGAGGATCGATAAAGTTTCCTGATTTGATAAATATAATTAACATATACTTAATCAACAATTTTGTACCAACAATGTGTAAATTTTAACTTATTTTTGTAGATTCACAAATCTCACTAGTAATGTTATGAAGTAAACATAACTTTTGGTTCGCGCTTAAGAATACGATTTCTCTATTAATATCTAACAATAAACATAGAAATCGGGGACATCATTCACGAAACAATCTGTAACAGTATATCATTGATTATTTATTTATTTAAAACAGATTCAAAGTAATATTGATATCTTAATTTTTCCGGAAGGAACAAAAAATAACATTAATTTGTTGGATTTTTATAATTTTCCCAAAAAATATCTTTATTTTAGAAAGTTCTGTACCTATAGTTAGCATTTTTATTTCAAACTTGTTCAGTCTGTGAAACGTGTTAACAGTAATGTTTCTTTATTATGTTAGTTCAAAACCGTAAAAATCACTGCATCTAACAGTCTATTACGGGAATAACCAATCACAATTAAACCACGAAATGTGATAAAACGTTTTGATTTATTGCGGCAACTTTATAACCAGATACATAACTACAACTACATAAAGAAAAATATTAGGTTTCTGGAAGATCTGAGTTAAAAGGCAAAGCAAATAGAGAGAATGGAAGTTGCTATTAAAATCTGCACATTATTAATTCACAAAAGCAAAAGATTTGTAATTATTTTTCTAAAAACGGAACTAAATTTACATATTTTTGACACCCATTATAATACATAAAAATCTTATTTCATAACTGTCGTATTGCGACATGTCAACTGTTTGAATACTAATTATTTATGTATATAATAATGTTTTGAATTATTGTATATAGGTACAAAGGTGTTTAGTCAATCGTTTTTCAATAAATTGATTTAAATCAGTTGGTATCGGCATTCCATCGCAAGTTATTACAGTTTATCATTCGAGTACACAGTAGTGACCATAATGAAAAGTCAATGTAACCAGAATATATGTAAATATACTCGTAACTGACAAAACAAGACCGTGGAAATGTTCTTACGGCTCTGGGTGTACAAAATAATTCCGCTTCAAATTACACACGAGGAACTACACAATAATGGCGTGCAATGAACACGTAACACCGATTACTTTTGTAAATATTTTAACTAGAAACAGGGCTTTATAAAAGTACGCAATACATTACTAACACATTTATATGGTAGCAGCACTGCACTGATTGAGATTGGTTCTTGTAAAAATATAGTCACAGATATCGTAGTTCGTGTGAAGAGCTTTAGGATAGTGGAAGCATTAGAGAGCATCGCGGTCCCCGGTCACCGGTCACGAGTCGAGGAGGCGCGACTCGTCCTCGGCCCCCCGGCGCCCGCGGGAGTCCCTGTCTCAGGAGGGGCGCAGCACCGTGAGCGGGAGTTCCTGCAGCGGGGGCGCCCGGCGGCGTGCTAGGGGGGTGCCCCTGGCGGAGCCCCCCTCCCCGCGTCACAAGCCCGTCTCGTGCGGCTCGGCGAACTTGACCTCGCGCGTGCGGCGGAAGGAGCCCGTCTTGCGGAAGGTGCGGCGCGGGGGCGACAGCAGCGGCGCGGTGGGCGAGGGGAAGGGTAGGCTGGACGAGGAGGACTGCGAGGCCAGCGGGGGCCGGAAAGGCAGCGCCACCCGCCGGATGGAGAAGGGCGAGCTCTGCGGAAACTGACTGGCCACGGGGCGCCACTGCTGGCTCGTCTGGGACAACAGCGGAGAGTACTCTGCAAAAACATATTTAATTTATTTCCAATTTAATTAATTGACTAACGATAACACCATATCCTCATAGGGTTTTGGCACACACTACTTGCTGTTTGATTCTAATTCATATAGTTTCTCATACTTTCTTGACTATTGAGATGATTCTACACTTATTTCATTAACTTTATCGTACCTGTCTTCCTGGGATGCTACCGGCTTGCTCTTCCTCTGTATTCTCTTGACATTCTCATTTATATCTAAGCCCTCCTTTCTCCATTAAGTTCTTTCTTGCCTTTTTTTGGATCTCAATATTCGTAATATGGTCGTGCGCGGTTTTATCACACAGTAATTTCATTTCTACTGCAATCAATCTCATTTCGTCCTTCCTCAGTCAGTTCCATGCCTTCCATTGCCTTACATGAGAATATCAGAACTTTACTGTAGACCTTCAGTCATCCACGCTTCCATTCAACAGATACATTAATTACATACAATTAGTACTATTTGTAAAAATCACCTCTTAAGAATAGCATGTTTCTAAAAAAATAATTACCTGCAAAATAAACTACTTTAGAGCCCATTATCTCAAAACAGTATTGTATCAGGTTGAACCTTGTACAATACTGTTGTTGGGGCCGAAATAGAAAGATTTCGATTTTAAGGGGGCTTACTTTCAGTGACCCCCGTGCGCCTTTCCCTCGCCGCCCACCCGAAGGAGCGCATCCTGCCACGTGCGCCTACGTGCACCGTGTCAGCAGACAGAGATCTGGGTAGAGGCTTGACTATGGTGACGGCGATGGCAGCAACCTCACTTGCCGTCAGCAGCTGCTGCTCGTTCAGTGAGTAGAGCTTGTGTGTTATGTCCTTACCTGCAATTGAGAAAGAAACGTAATTTCATCGCACCAAGGGTTGTAGTTTGCCAGATGATTGCCTTCAGTAATATTGAACAACGATCAAAAATGGTGGTCTAAATGACGCAAAAAACGGATATATTTACAGGCTTAATAAACATAAACGGCATAGAAACATATACTTAACTAATGTAAATAAAAAAAATAGGAAGCGTGGTACTCAATCTTCTTCTCTTTTATAGGTATTTCAATGGAATGGGGTCTTCTGATGCTGGTTGTACGAGAACTCATTTCTCTAATCCATTGATATGTAAAATTGAATGCATCTATGAATGGAACGAGCTACCGGCATCTGTCTTTCCTTCCTCATATAATTTATACCTCTCCAAATCCCGTATCACAAAATCCCTGAACCCTCCATAATCCGTCTTGCCACATCGCAGAGGTGTCATACAAAATAGGAAGGATTTTGGCTGTATGAATGGCAGATAACCAAAGTTCTTACTGATGAGATTATCTAGAACAATTTTGGCTGTAGAATGGCAGATAACTAAAGTTCTTACCGATGAGATTATCTACAACAATTTTGGCTGTAGAATGGCAGATAACTAAAGTTCTTACCGATGAGATTATCTACAACAATTTTGGCTGTAGAATGGCAGATAACCAAAGTTCTTACCGATGAGATTATCTAGAACAATTTTGACTGTAGAATGGCAGATAACCAAAGTTCTTACCGATGAGATTATCTAGAACAATTTTGGCTGTAGAATGGCAGATAACCAAAGTTCTTACCGATGAGATTATCTAGAACAATTTTGGCTGTAGAATGGCAGATAACTAAAGTTCTTACCGATGAGATTATCTACAACAATTTTGGCTGTAGAATGGCAGATAACCAAAGTTCTTACAGATGAGATTATCTAGAACAATTTTGGCTGTAGAATGGCAGATAACCAAAGTTCTTACCGATGAGATTATCTAGAACAATTTTGGCTGTAGAATGGCAGATAACCAAAGTTCTTACCGATGAGATTATCTAGAGCAATTTTGGCTGTAGAATGGCAGATAACCAAAGTTCTTACCGATGAGATTATCTAGAATAATTTTGAGCATGGGCCTGTGCCGAAGCACCTGCTCCAGGCGCATGCGGGGCCAGCACAGGTAGGTGCAGCTGTCCTCCGCCACGATGGTGACCTGGAACACGTCGTCCGACTGCTCGTGGTTGGCCTCCCACTCGGGCGAGTCGATGAACTGGTGCGCGTGGATGTGGTGCAGGAGGGTTTGCTCGCAACTCACTTTCAACCTGGAAACGGCAACGGAGGGTACATTTCAACTTAGAGACGGTATTAAAGGGTTAAATTTGATCTTTCATTACCCCTTGATTGAATTTATATATTTCAACTGAGAGATAAGTGCATGTCAAAAGGGGGGGGGGGAGATCCAGTGAAGTGGTTGTGGCAAGAGGTAATAAGAGGAAAATGAGAGTAATAATAAGTCGTTTTGGTAGCATTTTTTTTACATACGAGTATACAATCTTTCTTTGTCGCAGGAATCATACGTATGAACTAGCGATGGGAAAAAACTTCAAAGTTTTGTGAACGCTTTACAAACTACAAGTTCTTTCAAATGAAACCTTCACGGTGAACGCTTCAATTGAACTAACAGTTCAATCGCTCAATTCGCACCGTAGTAGGTGGTGTAGCGTGTAGTGTAGGAACTAGGAACTCGAGCGACTGTTACATAGTTCATTTGTGCAATTAGTTCGCAGTTCATACATTGCTTCACGAACTTCATGATTTGTCAGGAATGTAAATTTGAAGTACTAAAATTGGAGTGTGACCCGCCGCAAAACGAAGTAGTTCTCTGTAGTAGTTCGTACAGAGCGGTTACATCGCTAGTTGAACGTAGTTTATGTATCGATGATATGAATATGAAGGTATGTTTAAACATGCCATATTTTCCAAGAAAATGGAAAAAACCGATGATTTTCAAACATTTTTTTTGTTGATGAGCCAGTTGGGAACAGAAAAGTTTTAAATAAATAATCGTTTATTATGACATACGTTCCCTTGAGTAGTATAGAGAGACGCTCGTCCGCCGGAGTGACGCTCTCCACGGAGTAAGGCTCCCCCGGGTCAAGCCTCAGCAGGCGAGCCTCCTTGGCCAGCTCCTTGAAGTGCTTTTTACTCACCTTTAGCGGCTTGAACATGCGCATATAAAGCTCCGTCAGCTCTAAGGTGAGCGCAGGTGGAAGAAATCTACGAACAATCAAAATCACACGTAAAAAATGAAGTGGACATATCGCCGATATTATATTTATAATTGGTTGTAACTAACTACCTCTACCTCTATCTTTAATTTATTTTTAGGATTAATTACTTTGTGATTATAATATTTCGTTTTAATATTGAAATGGAGGGTATTAGCCGTGAAAATTCTCTGTACTGGGAGACAATGATTTAAAAACCACAATGATTTCTTATTATCATTAGTTTAAACATCGTAACTAGTAATGGATGCTGTACCCGAAACTCGTTGCGTACATAGACTTGTAGAGTAGACAACAACAACTTAAATCTTACCTTAAAACTAGAAGAAGTGTGTGAAATGAATTGATGATCACAAGAGTGATATTCCAGGCGAGCACATCTGGCGCGCAGAGCTCCGTGGCAGCCCAGATGGCCAGGAGAAGAAAGCAGGTTGCAGCCAAGGCTCGCACCAGGAGTATGCTCTGCTTGAAACTTTTGGGCACCAGGAAGGCAGCCGCGAGGCACAGGTTGGCCGCTTGGAACAGGTCCTGCTGAGCACCCACCCACTTGGCACAAAACCAGAAGCCGTATTGCACGCTACTGTTATTAGCGTTAGGCAGCTCACTGTCACTCACATTATACCCCGTCACATTTGTAGAGTTCAAATACGAGTCGTTCCAAGACGGAGCGTCGTCACTGTTCGCCCAGTAGTTGGGGAAATACTCGCTGGTCGAGTTGTCCGAGTAGGTGAAGTTGGTCGTCTCCGTTGGGGCGAAGGTCTCCTCGCTGGGCTCGGCGGTGGTGGTGGCGGCGGGCAGGGAGTGGTTGTGCCCCATGGTCGGGTCCGCCTCCTCCTCGCTCGGGCTCGCTGCCCCCGCGGGCTCCCCCGCTGGGGCCGAGGGGCTGGAGGGCTGCCCGTCCGGTGGGCCGAGAGTGCTTGCGTTGAGTGCCTGGAGTAAGTTTTGCAAAGATGATCTCGATTTTATCATTAAGGTCTCCATCACAACATCTAATTGCTTTGCGCGGGAACTTTAGTATTCTGAAAGGAAGAAAATAACACGTTATGAATAAGGTCACAAGAAGGCATGTGTTTTCATTCAAATGGGGACTAAACAGTTGATATCGGAAAATACAAATAAATTAAAAGTTTTTACACATTTCAATGATTGACAAATCTTCTTACATTATTTATTATTTGCAACTTAGCCTCCATAACGTTTGCGTAACCTGATATTCCACTAAATTGACAAATTAGTTCAAAATGACAATGAAAAATTGCATACTGTCATTCCGTTGATTTAAAAACTAATTTGGATATAAACAATAATGTATATAAACAATTATCAATTTTATTAAAATTTGAAGAGTTTTAAACCAATATTACTACTAGAAAGCATGATTATGGTGCTGAATGATATCTTTATTCATACACGTTATGGTAATAGTGTATTTCAAGTAAAACAAATGAAGAAAAGAAGTTAAATGCCATTTTGACATGTCATAACTAAACCACGACAGAGCACAAACAAATTAAAACGAAAAAAAACCTAAGCAGGCGGATCATTACTTGCTGTCACATAAGTATCACACGGTGTGTTTACGATGAAATTGGTTAGTTGGATGAGACAAATTTTGTCACAGAATGTTGATAAGGCAAGTTTCGCAGCAATACAAGATTTTTGTGGAGGATTTTCATAAAAATCACATCAAACTTGGCAAAAAAATATTTTGAGAATTGACCGGATTTTTGTATCTGTAATATTACGTTAGACTGAATAATAACGTCTTTGATCTGATCTGCTTTAAATATTAGAAATAATAATATAAGAAAAATACAAGAGTTTCCAGCTATAAAGCCGTAAAGTAAATATAATTTGGAATGAATCATTGATCCACATAAGATGAAAGCTTATATCCTAAGATGTTTTTAATGGAGGTCAAAAATTATTAATACGACTACATACATCGCATTTAAATTACATCCCCTATCTCAGGAATAAAAAATACATACTTACTATGCAAATGTATGTTGTAATTGAACGAAAATGAACAAGGTATAGAGGAATGAATAGAAAATCTATACGAATGAAGATAAATACATAATTCATAATGAACAAATTACATCAAGCGAATGTGTACGGTATATGTTTATATTACGACCGGTATGTTTAAAACTACTTGATACCTAACTTCGTAATACAGGAGTGAGGTAGCTGCATTAAAAAAACTAGTGAAAATTAATTAAACTCTTATCAATGTGCAAAGGTCTTCAACTAAACAAACTGACTAACTTGTGTGCAAAACAAACGAAACGAACAGTACAAAGGCTAAATGCTATTACCGGCAGTATCTACTTAGGCAACACGGGTTCTGTTGATAATTAAAACCAACTTTACATAAACCAGCTAAGGATTTTAAGGTGGATTATGAAAATTTTCTCATGTAAAATAATAGGCCCTAAATTAGCAGGCGGGGTTTCAGGGCCGGGGTTGATACAATCTACAGGTCACCGCTTCGCCTGCTTCGGACCCCGCTGATGCGTATCAAATTTCTCACAAATTTAACCACCGACCCATCAAACAGTATCTTATCATCTTAAACGATCAATCTATTTAAAGTACTGAACGAGTAAGACTGATTGGACATGATTATATTCAATGTTTAATTCATACATTTTTAAAATTTTAAATTTCAAATTGAATTGAATTAATAATAGTATGTATTAAATTATCTAATTATAATAAATTCAAAATGTTAAAATGTTACCGGTGAAAAAGTCCATGATCTGCTATTGTCACTTTATAAATCGAATTGAAACAAATAATGTAAGTTACCTTGGTAAATACTCGAAATCACTTAAAGAGAGTATTTCGGACTTTCCCAATACTATGCACCTAAATGGAAGCCATTGTAATGATAGTGAAATATTGTATAATGTGTTGTAATTGCGGTTCATTATCTAAAATTTTAAACCTTTCTTTACCTAGTGGATTCATTTTATTAATCGAAATTACTTATTTTTATCTTTATAACATATTATTGTATCTTTTGTTTTATGTAATATTTTTAATTGGTTATGCTTTATGTACATTATTTTGTGGAAAAATTATATATTTATACATGTAAATAAAATGTACTAATGTTCCGTTGAAATAAATACATAAATAAATACAGTATTGGAAAATTGGATTTTTTGTTTCAATTGCTCGATGACGCTTGCAAATGTAAATAGTTCCTTTTTACTGATATAAACTAAATTGTAAATAATACGGTGGAAGAAAATAGTATGTACTTACTTGAATTGAAAAAATAATATGTTCGATATGTTTTTGAATACACAACGGCCAAAAACATTCTCGATCGCGATCAAAGATAATAACATGAAACATCAGAATTCCCAGATCCGAACAGCAGTTCGAATGATTATTGAGGGTATTAGACAGGGAGGAAATTCCCCTCGAAAGGGGGATAAGACAACAAAAGGGGTAGTTGCTCCGACGGACTTGGGACCCTCCGGCTGCCTCAGAAAATGAGAGAGGCCGATGACGCACAGTTTCCTACCGTCACCGAGTCAAAGCCTCCAAGCATTACGATTATGTAAGCCTGTTAGAGTCCACTTTAAGTGTTTTATGATCTATTCATGTTTCTGATTGAGAGCTTCAGATATCTTGGGATATGTGAGCACGATTGTAACTTTTAGAAGATAATTAAGATTATCATGAATGTATTTCACATAGTTACGACAAATAGCCAACTATTTAAGTCTTCAGCCATGTTGTATGTTGACATTTTATGAATTTTCTAGTCACAACACGTGAAAACTCATGAGATGCAACATGACTTCAATATGCAACATGATGTCAAGATGAACATTGAGAAATTTAGAAATAAAAAAATAAATAAAAAAAATTGTCCTCTTGTAAAATACATTGTGAGTAGGTTCTTTATCGCTTGTCTGGATTTGAAAAGCTTATTTTTCAATTACGTGATTTTCTTAACACGTTTTCCAAGATCAGATCCAATTTCAAAAGTTCACACTTACGTACTCATAAGGAAATTATGTTGTTAGATTTCTCGGTGTTTTAATATATCTGTGTATTATTCACATTAAAAGTACTTTTGCTGTTTGATTTTAATGACTTTATACAGTGAAGTCTTTTGGATATTCTGACTAAAAATTCTTAATTATGTAATTCAATCAAATTTATGATAGTTAAAACACAAATATTTTTCTACCTATTTCGTCAGAAGAAAAATGTTGTAATATGTTTCTTTTTGATTTAATATTGTATCCATAATTTTTCTTGTAATGACAAAATAATATCGTTAACTTACGCTTGGTCATATTATTTTACGTTGTCAGTTTAAAAATACAATAAACTGTGACTTGGACTAATACAATGAGCAAGTAGTAATGAATTCAATTATAACTCCCATAGATGTATATAACATAACAACACGTGTGTTAGTTTACTAAGTGCACCATGAAATTTATAAAATTTTTCTTGATGTCTCGAGAAACGATTATACCGCTGTGTGAGGTTGACTCAAAATTGATTTCACTCTTTTTCTGAGAGTTGTGGAGATAGCAGTAATATAATGTTCGTTCCCCACAATATTATTATTTCAATTAGTGTATCTAGTATTTACCACAGATAAAAATGTTTCTAATAATTTAAAACGAACTTCCCCGCTCCTGTAAATGAATAACGATTTAAAGTATTTTGATTTGTGTTTTTTTCAGGAATTCCGTAGAGGATCATAAATTTCTAACCATATTTTTTAACCAAATAGTTTTCCCTTTTCGTCATCACGATTTTTGAATCATACTAAGAAATTAAGAGAAGATGATTTACTTCTGACTGTGTAATAAAAGTTAAGCCCTTACGGATATTTTCTCTTTCCTGAATTTCCAGTTGTTGGAAAGAATTTTTTAATCGTCATTGAATCGAATAGTAAAAGCCTTTCGTATTTACTCATCTCTACATTTCGATTAGAAAATATGATAAAAAACAATGGTATTTTGTCATATTCATTGACAGTAAGTGAATTTTTCTTAGATCAATGGTTCATGGCGCCGCGACCTAAAAAATCAAGACATTAAAAGCAGTGCAAATTTCAAGACGCCATAGATTGCAGGTTTTTGTTGCTTTGTCTGATCAAACAAGTTTTTCACTGAATAGATATATCACTTGTGTATAGTACAGTAACTGATTAAAATTTAATTTCTAAATGTCACTATTTAAAACTTTTGACTTTTTAAGATTTTCCATAAAAATAATAATAGTTTTTGTTCTGATTTTTTAATGTACAAGATCGTCAAAGGGCAACGTGGCTATCACGCGAAAACAAATGTATCTATACCAAGCAGAAGAGAACGTTGGAAATGATTGATTGGGATCTATAATAAAACACAAAAAGCAAATAGAGCAGTGGATCCATTAGGTTCCTGGCGGGCAACAATGAGAGTTTGCCCTAAATGCATAATTAGACGATATTATTTGATGGTTTCCACTATGTAACAGTCGATCTATCGGGTTCTAAATAAACTTTACCGTAGCGTTGTTGGTCGAGTTTGTAAATCCATAATACAACTAAGATAGATTTGACCATTTTGTTGAAATTGATTCTCTTTCTGACAGTGACGTGGGAAAAAAAAGTTTTATTTGTAAAATTATTTATAAAAATATCACGTAAATTTTACTTTTTAAATTTAAAAGCTGTTGTTCAAAATATACTGTAGGTTCTTAACTGTTTCGCTACCAATAGAAACATTAAGTTTATTTATCTGACTGTAATTGTAATTGTTAATTGTATTTCCCAGCAATTCACGTATTACTGTCTTTTAACAGAAGTGGGGGTTTCAGCTAAGATCAAATAAGAGTCTTCGTGTATTCAGAGGCATCCACTTAAACGATGGAAGTAAATATGTTAAATACTAGTTAATACTACTTTTCCAATAATAGAATGTCTGCTAATATAAATTAAATATAAATAGGTACTTTATTAGGTGGGTAGAGATTTGAAAAGATTATTTTTCAAATTGATAATTTAATTTAACATCAGTTCCAAATTTGAAAATAAATTATTTATAGTTGATTGAAAGAATTAATAAATATAACGTAAGGTGTTGCTATAAACTCCGCCCGCTGGAAAACTAGGGCAACCATTATTAAGTGAATTTTAACAATGTACACTGTATAATAAACATACAAATCAATATAAAGTTATGCATTGATAATGCTTAGTAAAGATACTTACGTCATTCTCCTAACAAAATTCATCCATCCAGTCAAAGCAGTGCTATATTAGCTCAAGGTAGATTAACAACGACATAATATATCCACATATAATATCCAGTCATCATATCAACTAAGCATATTTCAGAAGCTTTTCAAATGTCGTTACTGCGCCACTCATTAAAATCTTAACGTGTCGATAATGCAGAAACTGTTAAAATATTACTTGATGTGGTTATTATCTATCTAACGTGGCTATAAGATAGCTTTCAACAATTCGTAATAATGTGTGACCGTGTAATATGTAAGTGATGTTAACGCCCCCTTTACTGCCCAATAAGTTAGCGCGTTATCAGTGCAGGGAATCTGCCACAAGGCGCAACGCTACGGCGATACAGGCTACGCCGCCGCAGCAGATCGGAGTCCAGGGCGCTACGCCGACCGTGCTAAGCGATTATTATTCCGCGCCCATCCCCGTCCATTCTGAGCTCTGGGTAGCGGAGATTACCATAAAACGGGGTTTAAAGCCTGTTAAAAAGCAATTTAAATATTTTTAAGCGGTAATAGTGTAAGCTTTAACACTAATTCAATGATTGGTTTCTACTCCACTTTACATACAATTGAATTTTTTTATATATCTATGTATATTTTAATGCTTTGAAATTCCCAATTACTCGTGGCAGGTGGGACAATGCTTTCCAAATTTGGAGAATGATGT
Source organism: Drusus annulatus (assembly GCA_022651775.1). Lineage (NCBI taxonomy): Eukaryota > Metazoa > Arthropoda > Insecta > Trichoptera > Limnephilidae > Drusus > Drusus annulatus. The sequence goes on from JAGWCC010000084.1 coordinate 958,507, forward strand.
GAGGTTGAAGAAAGTAGGAAGGAGATAGGGAAATGGTAGGTTGGAATCCACTTGACTGTTGAGATCTGGTCAATAAGCATGGCGTAATTTCAAACAACGTTTCAATTCTGAATGTTGGTCTCTCTTACCACAACTAAACAAGGCACAAATACAGGTGTCCGAAAACTCGTGGAACAAGCGGGAAACTAGTGAATCTAAATTATATTTGGAATAGATTATTAAGTATAAATATTTTGATTTTTACTTTTGTTTTCGACTAAAATTTGTATGGTCGAATTCATAATATTCGGTTGCTACAGTGTTACTATCAACGGTTTGTTGTCTTTCAAATCGAAATAACTTATGTTTATTCAAGTACTTTACGTCCTGCTGATTTTTCTGCTGTACCACTAGTTTTCGGACACCAGTAAGTATATATTATATTATTAAAATAACATTGTATGTAAAATAACAAATCTCAATTTATAAACAAAAAATGCCCATTCAAGATTTCGACCAGCTATCTCTGGGCCAAGGAGTTTGTCACCCTATCACGAAAATCGTCTTCTAATGATTTTGTTTCGAAGTAATCGATTGAATATACCTATTAACACACACCGCTTAATTTGGTTAAAAGGTCACGATGCCTGCACGTTGGTTATTATTATTATTAAATATGATAATGTCAGATTTCACGTAGACGCCACCCCTAGTACACATCGCCTATAGATTTATTACAGCTTTGAAGCACGACGAAGTAGATTCTTTGTATATCATTTTCGTGTGTAGAACATAAAAAAAACAACTTTTAGATTTATTCAACTTAATAAATCGATTTCGAAATTCTACGAAATGTTTTAAATGGACACTGATCACGAATGAAATTGAGTTAATAACGTTTATTTGAAGGGACATGTTTTGTTATAAAATACAGGAATATTGGAGGATTTAGTTAATCCGTGTGAATGTTACCATCTGCCTAATTACGGAGGTAGTACAAGTACAGGAACAGATACAGCCAATCAATCACTCCACATGTTGTTTATTCGTAATTTGACAATCACAAATGTGAGGTTCATAATACCTTTGTATCACATTCCTTATCGAAAAGATGAGCGCGCGCACATGCGAGCTAGTATTACGAGTATTATCATTGTTTGAACATCGGCGAAATGTTGTCGCGGCCTTGTTCAAACATAGACATTGCCAAATATAGGCCATATTTGGACTTGATATTCTATATGGGACAAAATGATCGGCATAATAATTTAATCACTTAATTATTTGTAAAACAAACTGACTCAATAACCATCACGCCATTTCCCCGCAAGGGGTAGGCAGAGAGAATATAACGTCACACAGCTCTGCCTTGGTACAAACTCCTTAATTAAATAACATTCAAACATTGTTTTGTACACATGTACTTTTTTCTTATACTGACTCTTGGCATGATCCGACTTAAGTATTTGATTCACTTAATCATGCCATCTTTCCTCGAGGCGTCTCCGGCTTCTTCTTTATTTCATTACTTGTACGTAATATTCTCCTGACACTCATTCCTCCGTCCAATCGCTCTTCATCCTTTAATCATCTAAGCATTCCTTTCTAACTCTTGTTCAATACGTTACACCGACTTTGCATTCTTTCCGATTTGCTCATTCATAGTACGATCGCATATATGTTCACCACATACACGTCTCAGGGGTCTCGTTTCAGGGCACAAGTAGAAGTAGAAGCCAGTCTACTTTCATCCTACCTTTGTTAGTTCCATGACTATTAAAAAAAAATAATGTCTTCCAATTATCGGATGTTGAAGAGCATTTAAATTTTATTTACACAATACAATTTACGTTCGCATGTTAGAATAAGTTAAACAAAACACAAAAAACATCAAATAAATAAACAGTTTTAAAGGTAACCAATAACGATTGAATTTGATCGGAAGACGCTTGTATTATGGTGGCATTGAACGGATAGATATCTTTACAAAAGTAGGATAAAGAAACGAAGGGGAGGAATTGGCAGCTATCAATGGCATCGGAATATCGAGCTATTTATCCAAACATTTTATCAGAAACTCGCCTTTCAAACATTTGACGAAGGCACTACCTGTATACCTGATACACGTTCATCGTTCACAAACTCGTATCTGATGGAACTTTCTCTAACACACATAAATACTTTTACTCATAGATTTTATTACCCAAATATTCAGCTCTCCACTAGCTCTTAGAAAAATGGCTATTTTGAACCTCCTGATATCCATGGATCGTTTTTAATCATGTTTTATGTTATCGAACATTGTTACCTACGTATATAGAGATATTTAAAGGTGGATTATGTCAGCAGTTTGAAGATAAGATAATAATTAATCAATAATAAAATAAGAATACGAGATTCTATATACCATGGAGGATATTATACATGTTTAGAATCTATCCATAAAAATTGCATTTATGTGAAAGTCACTTTAGAAGAACTCACGCGAACAAAGGTGCACTGTTTTCACACGAAGAACATCATGTATATCCCGTAAATATTTTATTTATTAGTTTATTGTATGATGGTATTTAATGGCAGAGATTCTCAAAAGAAGCCGATTGGTCCCCTTGGGTACCATTCTTCAAGTGAGTGGGACCACGACTTACCCTTTACAAGCTTTCCGGTGAGGTTCATAGATTATAGAAACTTTAAAAAGTAGGTCATGAACAAAAAAAAAGGGTTGAGAAAAACGCTTAAGAGACAGTGCAGGGTAAAACTAGTATATTACTAAGTTAATGAATTATTTCAACATTGCCACAGTGATTATAGGGCTTTGTAAATCTTTCCTAGTCGATACTAAGCTCGTGCTGGAGGTTATCTCATGTGCACTCTTATCATCCAGCAGAACAAGGAAAATCGTTTCTAAGAATGCAAAGACTGCAGCAAATTCCTACCGAGGCCTTGATCAACATGTATGAACTGAATTGTATTACCGAATTCATGCTCGTGAAATTTACGTTTGAAGACGGCCTACATAAGATTTTGCAAAGAATTCGTACAATTACAGACGCATCGCAGCTTTTCTAATATTCACGCATGGATTAAGTTAAACAAGGGGTATTTTATGGCTACGATTTATGAATGAAACGAATCAAGGAAGCTCAAAGGGGAGTGTTTGTGACATATGTTTAGATTCCCCCACCTCATAATTCAAGAGTCCAAACTACTTTGTGAAAATACGCAAACTATCGAAGTAAAATATTTTTCAAAGAACGTGCTAAAACATTTAGTGTTAAAACGAAATAGTTCATTGTGTTGGCATGTGATATGCTTTTTTCGAAATAATTGGAAATCCTCGAATTCTGGCACAAAGAAAAGTTTCGTTGACACTATTGATTTAAAAACGCACGCGAGTCCTATAGTCTATAGCCTCTAGTCAACGGTCTAGTACGTAGTAGGCAATCGGAGTGTTCTCGTTGCGTAAGGCAAGATAAAGTTAAATTTAGAACTCCATTGGTTGCCGCTTGCGAATTCAGGCCACCTTCCTAGCCATCGCTACTGTTACTATTTCCATTCTGTTTCCATGCGGTTTCTATGGTGTTTCTATCGATAATACTTAAAATACGAGTATCTCATATTATTTTTAATGTTTCCAACATTGGTTTTTTCCCAAGATGCTAAATAATAGAAGAAATTGAAATCTTAACTATCAAGCAGAAAATGTGTGTGCTGAAGCAGCAAAAACTCTTGGAGAGTAAGATCTGGAATCACGAAATTTGCACAATTTTTTTCTTTGTACTTTTTAGGTCAAAGCACCTATTTTCAGTTATGAAAAAACCACATATAAGAGTAAAAAAATTAGACAATATACGTAAAAAAAAAACAATTGTTTGCCAAGGGTTTTTTTACTTTCCCGCAAAAAAGTAATCACATTCTGACATTTGTTACTTTCTATTAGTAATTTCAACGAAACATAATGGAATATGAAATTCAAATGGCGAGAAAAACTGGGTATTAAAGTAGTGATTATTAAACTTAAATAGTGCAGATAACTAGTTAATGTCATTGGAAAACCGGACTTATGCTCCTCCCTAAAAAATAACCAAATATTTGAACTAGTGAGCAAAAATTTGTTTTCTTCCTTGCAGGAAAATCTGCGAAGAAAGGGAAATGCATGCGAAAGACTTAAATAAGTAGCACCGTACAACCTTCTTTTGCTTCTGCTTTGCGCCAGGAAGCGGGTGCAAGTAAACTTGACTTAAGTAACTACTAATCACTTAAGTAATAATAATACATTGCATTCAATGCGCATGTTTAACAATACGCGACGTGTGCATTCTGTTTGCCTTTTAATCTAATGAAACTTTAAATCTATCTCTCAGGAGGGTAATTATTTTGAAAAGCACACAGGTAAGGTGTGACTTGTCTAGACATGTGATACATTGAACTTTTTCAATAGAATGCTTTTTAATGTTACTCTTTAATGAATAAATTCCCTAATGGAGTTTCCATTATTGGTTTGCTTACCTTCCGACCAATTATTTTACCGTTTACTATTTTTTATTAATATTTTCCAGTGTTTTACTTAGGATATTATCATAACTAGCTGTTACGTCAGAGGCCAATATTCTTCATTTGAAATCTTTTTTCTGATTTTTTGAGAAATGTGGGAAGAACAGTGTGCTGTGGTATTTTTAATATCATTCTTACAGCTATCCAATTGTCGAAAGTTTTTGTTTCTTTTCTGCTGACACTGATTACACTCCTACACAATCCCCCATGGTCAAGTGGTAAGACGCTCGACTACGAATCAGGATATCGTAGGTTCCAACCCGGCGTGCGCAAATACATTGTATTTAATGAATGTGTGTCATAACACACTTAGTTTATATAAAATAATATATTAAATATTTGTGGTCGCTTTGGTGAAAGACCACCATTAAGAATCAAAAGGTTTGCTTGAAATGGCTTCAGCCGTGTTTGGTGACCAGCTCTGAACAGCCAGATACTTCCCAACCTGTCTCATCCCCATCTCCCTTCCCTCCTCACTACTTCCAGCCACACAACATACCCTACTTGGGGATGCCATAGTCTCACTGCCTTTAGGCGGTTGGAAGAAGTTTGAGACTCTTGTGCGGTATTCACTATAAAGAAAACAAATTAATAAACAATTCGTGTAAAAGTGCGAATTTAATAGAAGATTTCAACCGTAAATCGCAATTAAACCAAAAATGCCGGTCTGCTACCCTAACAAAAAAATATTTTTCCATCGATTTTATTGTTTTGTTTTGTGATTTAATTCCACTTTTCGGCTCCCTCGGGGAGCCGGCTGAATTAAGATTTTATTGTATTTGTTGCCATAATTTGTAACCCTTGTTACGTTTTTAAAAAACATTTAAGACAATCTATTATAGAAATTAGCCGTGTGCTATTCTCACGATGTTTTATGACCAGTGGCGGCTCGTGCATTTTTAGTGTGCACGCTTTATTTTTTTTCAAATTTTCAATTATTTGTATGAAGATTTTTCTGTAGGCCGTGCAGTGCATCACCAAAACTTAAAATTTCTGAAAATTTTTGTTCAAAAATTAAAAAAAAAAAACATTTTCATCTATAACAACATCAATGACGTCGAATTTTTTAATCTTAGCACTCTAGCACATTACACAGTCACGAGCCGCCACTGTTTATAACTAAAACTCTTGGAAGAGTATTATGCCCATTTAAAAAATAATGGTATAACATGACTTTCCACTATATGGAGCACTTTGGGATTTTTCGGTAAATTCCCCACTTATTTATAACTACTACGATTCTTAAAGCTTTACGTTAGAAAAAGGTTTTCCTCGGTTCATATTTAGTTAAAGGGTTCTATTTACATCAGGTTGAAAGCACCCTTTTAGAGTTAAGTAACTTAATCATCAAATCAACCACACGGCTCCTCCACGACACGCAAGGGTTCCAAATAAAATATCGTACATTTTATGAACATTAAACTGCATTTAAATTAAATTAAAGATTTCATTTTTTACAGTTGTACAATATAATGTAATATTTGTTGAAATCAGTAGTTAATAGTAATTCATTACTAAAAATATAATTTATTTGTACGAATATTGATATTCTAATTATAAAAAATAAATGTAGTATTCTCGTAAGAACATTATTGAAACACTAGCTGTTAATCGTGAAAAATTACGGGATGTCACTTGACTTTAAGAAAAAAAAATTAATCTCCATTTCACATATTGAATAATTTCTGCTAAAATACATTATAGGTAGGTACTTTATTAGGTAGGTGGGGATTAGAAAAGATTATTTCTCAAATTTGATAATTTCAATCAAAATCAGTTTGAATTCAAAAAATTCGCCCTCAAATGTAGGTACGTACTTACAAAGAAAATTATTTATAGTTAATTATAACGAGGCATGAAAAAAATTGTTTCTCTCTTTTGATTCAATTGTAATCAGCTGTAAATCAAAACGGTCATGATGTTATGCGAATCATAATTAGATAAAAAGCCAAAACGGGCCGAGATTGGGTCGTATATGGGGGTTATCAAAATATGAATAAATTTATATGCGTCTATTTGATGGTCATCAAATATGATGGAGTTTGAAATATTCCAACCGAACATAGTGTTTCAAATTGTTACGTTAGGTGGTTTATAATCTAATATTTAGAAGAACAAACAAAAGTAATTTGGTATTTTTGTCATAGATGAATACGAGTGTTTTAAAAAAAAAACACTTAAATTAAACCAAATGTACTTTAAAACATCGATTTCGTGTAGCTTATGATTCGAGTTCAAATTCGAGTTTTAATAGTGCAAAGTAACCTCACAAACGGAAGCTTTTGCAATGCCAACGTTACCACCTGCAAACTAATTAGCAGTAATTAGCAATATGCTCAACAATCGTTTAACGGTGGCACAATAAAACCAGTGCTAATAATATCTATTTGGCGTGCAAATATCTAATACGTTTATCGTAATTGGAAATCAGCGCGTGCTTGGGTAATTCATGTAACCTTACGTGAAAGTGAGTTCTACACCATTAAAGTAGTTCTTACTTGGAAATTAAGCGACAGGAAATTGACATTGAAATGACAGTAAAAAATACGGGTTGATTGCAAACAGCTCTCGATAAAAAGCATTCTTAAAAAACAATTCACTTCGAGTGGAAAAAAATTATAAAGTCTTCATATTAATGTAAATATTGCAGAGTTAACATCTGATATTAATTTAAAAAAATATATTTTAGTTTTAAGCCACTTTATTTATACACATATAACAGTTCGACCGGTTTCGGTTAAACTTAACCTTCTTCAGGAACGTATATATATGAACTAAAGAAGGTTAAGTTTAACCGAAGAAGGTTAAGTTTAACCGAAACCGGTTCTGAAGAAGGTTAAGTTCAACCGAAACCGGTCGAATTTTTATATGTGTATGAATAAAGTGGCTTAAAACTAAAATATTTTTTATTTAAATTATAATGTCAAGCTACAAAGTGACTGCTTCCTTCGATAAATCTGATATTAATACTGTAAAACGTCTGTCGTACACACTCGCGATGGAAATAAAAACATGCTAGCTGCAAACGAAAGTGTTGCCATCTTCAATATTCAAAAAGAACTATTCATTTTGACGATAAAGTATCAAATTATTATTACTCGTTTAAATTATTAACCTACGTTTAACAGGTTTAAAGAGCAGTAGATTAGAGCAAGTTTACTGGCTGAACATATCGGATATCACGTAAAGGATAAACACATTTGCAAATAATGTACAGAAATTGTGTGAACAAAAGTTTTCAGAATGTGTTTAACAAGGTTTTACAGGTATGATTGTCCAATTAAGGTATCTATCACATTATTAACGTTGTGAAATCGATGAAAACTTCATTAGCTTCTCCATTTACCCTGACAGTTTAATGAACGTGAATTTTATGTATAAACATACCTATGTTCCCTGAGGAAAAAGAACACTGTGAATAAATGGGAGGATGTTACATTTAGGATGGTATCTAATCTCTAGTAGGGGAGACAGAATGAAAATTATGTCATTCATTCAAGTTTTGGGTATTTTTTCACTCTCGCATAAATATATTAACGTATAATGTAAATATATTTATGTCAATAAATATGTAAACATAACACGATTTTTATCAATTTAAGACAGAATGTTTTTTTTAATACTCGTATATATAATACGTATAATTTTTTTGTTTTATTTGGGAGACCAACAGTTTACTTATAAATTAGGTAAAATTTTACATGGGTAGTATGAAAATGACCATTTTTAGGTTTCCACTTGGGTAGTTATGTATAAGTAAATGAATCTATTTTTAAAAAATAAACAAGAAATGAAGATTTAATTTTATATAATATATATTGAATATTATCTCCACACAGGAGACCCTTAGGAAAATCATTTTCCTTGTATCCAATGTCATCTTTGGGGATGCTGTATGGAAAGTTTTTATGAGGAAAGGAAGGAGTGAGTCTGGGTATTGAAGAATCCTATGCTGTAGGAGGTATGAAACACAGTGGCCGGGAAAATAAAAAACGAACGATATAGCGCAATCATTCTGGTATTAAAATTAAAATTAGTGACCAAATCACAAATCACTTCAGAGCGCTGCGCACGAGTGACGCATGGCACTTAGATAAAAAAGGTATCCTCATTTATTACACAACCTGAGTTGAGTAGCGCTTCCCTCGCGCTTCGGCTCCATAAAGGACATGCCTGGAAGGGAAGGCAGCTCATAATTAGTTAATGCAGGTCGAGTGAAATTAGATAGCGGCACCAGTGGAGTCCGGTCTAGCGGGAGCTTATTGATTCAATTAACAAACATCATTTTCACAAGTGCTGCGGTGTTTTCATCGGACGAGTAAATAGTAAATACTTCAATCTAATATTGATAACTACCACTGCCTTTGTGCATACAGACCACCCTTGCTTTATATTACTTTAAAATATATAAAAATAAACACGTAGAAATACCGCCGAGAGCTCCGTTTTAATCCCTCTCAGTTTCTCACGAGGCGCGTAGCAGAAAGAGAGATTATAGCGGATCTCTTAGCAGCAAGACGCTAAACAGCATGTCACGCTTTTACGAGATTATCACCCATGAAAGTGAACAATATAAAAAAAAAAAATAAGCATTTTTTACAAAATTCCACAAAATTTCAGATATTGGCGCCGGAAAGGCACAAGGGCTGAACCGCCATTTTGGGAAGTTTACACCAGAGCAATTTCGTTGTCTTCAGTACCTGGTTAGATTTTGAAAAAAAAAGTGAACTTAGCAAACTCAATGCTCGCACTGAGTTACCTGAAGCTAAAAAAAGTCCCAAACGTGTGTCCCTTCAGTCAAGCCTTCTCCCAATGGTAAATATATTGTAGATGCCCGAAAGGCAACAAAAGTCTTCAGAATCAAAGCATTCGATGCAGAAAAAAAAACTGATCAAAACTGCATATTTAACTCATTTTTGACCAAAGTGTCACTTAAGCCCTTTGGCATTTCCAGCGTCGATATGTTATGTATTAACGTATAAAGGAGTAGTTTTTTTTAATTGATTTTTAAAATGATAGCACAGGATGGGACCACATTTGAAGATGAAACAATATGTGTAAACCTATAAATAATTCAATCATATCGTTATATTATACGAGTATATTGACAAATATACAACTTTCAATTACTTACGACATAATATATATCTCATATAGTCCCAAAATGAAATTTGCACAAATAAAATTTCGAGCAGCAATAAATAGATTTGAATGATTTCGAACACTATTCCAATTCATAATTTTTTTGAAAGCAACAATAATTATTGTATTTTCTCATTTTAAAACATTTTCTCTCAAAAATAAAGAAATGGAAAAAACATACAAATTATTCCAACAAAGAGTCAGATAGATTTTTTTATCAAAGAAATTTATTTCATGTACATTATACAACTCGCAATATCGCCGGGCGAGATTGCTTTCTTAGGTTTATTTTCGGTATAAAGATCCTAATGAAAGTCTTGCCTTGATGTTACGAAAGATGTTATTGCTCTTCTGCTGACGCAAGTGGAGCTCCGGAACAAGAGACCAAATTTTTACCAAAATAAAGTTTTTTAACCAAATGATACACGTGGGTTTCAGTGGCTTACTGTTACAATATCAATTTTATGGTTAATGGTTAGAGATTCATTTTATTTTAATTATTTTCAAGTAATACACGAAATATAGAGAAACAAACATAATAAAAACCTCACAACAAAATTTTAATTAGAAAAGTTTATCGTGTAAAACTAAAACTCAATCATTCAATCAATTCGAAATAATAGAAAAGTGACAAAAAGTGTCAAGCTTTTTAGTTGAGAAACTTTAATGTATAATATTAATTTAAGAAAACATGGATATATAATATAGCATGTATTTTATAATGAGTAAGCCGATAAAAAAAGTTCTTAGAATAATCCTTAAGAAGGTTTCGCCATTTGAAGTTCGAAGGTTGGCACAAGGGTCCAAAGCTATGTAATTGTATTGAGTGGAGAATGTTATCGAATTCAACAGAAGCTGAGACGTTGAAATTCTAGGAAAATAACTAAAATGTATCTATATTTGTACCTTTTTTCCATATATATATATATATACATTTAAAGAAATCAATTATTTTGTGGTTTGACATATTTAATGAAAATGGAATAATAACTCTGAAAAAGGCTAAAGATTTAATTTTTATTTTTATGACCGACCGGGTATATTTCCCGCAAACTTATAATTTTTTAAATTATTCTTTTATCACGTTCTAAGTTGACGTTTTGCCTCTTTTATTTCATATTATCTGTACCTTTTTCTCTGTTCTTTTGTTATAATTTGAATGTTATTCTTTTGTTTTCTTACTGTTCTCTTATTTTATGTTGTATTCTCCCTCTATTCGAATGAGTTTATATAACCACACGCAATGTATTTTTTGTTTGGTTTAATTTTGTACCATGACAATGGTTAGGCAAAGCGATACCGGTCGGTTATAACAAATAAAATTTGTGGTCTTATACAAAGTTATTATTTCATTTTATATTTACCTTTAAAAAACTGTACTTAGTGTAATACATGAATTTAAATATAAGTGCACTGAATGTTAAAGTTTTTAACATGTATTTATTTTTTTAAATTGTAATTTTTTTCAGTCAACGCGAGTCTTGCAGATGGGTATCCATTCCAATGAGCCGCACGACACTGGTAGGCGAGTACCGCAATATACCCCAAACATTTACCAAAGGGCATTGTATGCGCGCGGTATATTATATTTATTTTGTCAACACACATTCAGAAATTGTATTTTGTAGGTTGGCCAAAACTACAACCGAGGCCACACATAATGTGCGTGCTAACGGCGACATCAAAGTCTCGTGAAAGTGAGTTAGCATGTCGAAAAATACATATAAATCTAGGAAACTCTGAAAATTTTCACAACGATGTTGTGTGTAAGGACTTTGATGTCGTTCGTGGTGAAGTGATAAGATCCTTGGCTTTGGGCCCAAAGATGGCGAGTTCAAAATCAAGCGCAGTGCATATTAAACATGTTTATGTATGGGTACTTTAATAATGTTTTCTCTCATTCACACATTTAAATGAACGTAGTTTTGCAGAAAGCGTCTGACCCCAAAAAATATGACGATATAAAAGCATATAACGGCATTTGTGAAGTAAATATCAGTGTTTTTCTTTATGAGAATCATTACAAATAGTTAATTGATGATCGATCATATTATTGGTCAAAAAATAATAGTATTTCCTACGTTATCCTACATTTTTAATATTTGGATGCTTTCTACAAATGTAAAATGTGGGTTGGATGTCTATGTGAATAAAACAAATATATGACATAATATAAAAAAAAACGATTCAAGTGACCATAAACTAAATAATAGAAAACATTCAAGTGGTTTGGACGTTTTCTATGAATCATAATATTGGCACTTTTAACTTACATATTAAACGCAGAAAACTTCCAACCTACATGGATGATTTTTACAAATTATATGGACGCAATTAAACAAAAATTAAATTCTGTCAATCATATCGAGCTTATATTATAATGATGCCCTTTAGTTATAGACTGGTTATATGAAGTACCAAGTACCAAACGGCTAATAGGCATCTCTTCAGTACAGGTGCCAATAATCCATTTATTTATGTTCTACCTTGTATAATATTATTAATTTACTTTTGCATTTTTCATAAACATTTACTTGAATACCTACTGTTGTTAAATATTCTAATTAAATAACCACTCATGTACTCGAATATATGTTTTGGGCATCATGCCTGTTATATGTACTAAAATAAAATAAAGTAAATTAATAATCACTTACACCACTCGGATGTTTTCTGACATAAATATCGTTCGTTGATATGAGATATAAGTTAGAAACAGCAAAAAATATTCAAACCACATGGACGTTTTGTAAAAAAATGAATTACCGAAAATCTATTGCATTTAGAGCTTAGATGTTTTCAGAAATAAATCTGGTATTTATCTATAGAAAAGCATGTAAAATTCGATTTTGGCAAATTGTGCGTTGCACGCTTTAAACATAACTACGTCCAAATAATACATAGAGTATAAATAATAATACGTTTCGTTCGAGAGTCGAGGATAATGTTCATTATGAATTTGAATAGAGAAAAACGTTCAGAAAAGAATCTTTGCTCGAAGTATATATAGTTGAATACCCTGATATAAACTGACCAGAATTCCTCTTCATTGAAGGTGCTGTACGCCCACTGTCTCGGGGCAGAAGAACTCTTGCGTGAAATTAACATAAAAATTATGTGAAACAGTTAATACTCACTTAACAATAGTTTTAACTGCTTAATTCACAAAAATGGCATCGTTTGCACGAACGTTACTTCTGTAGAAAACGACGGCTTGCATGGTCGAGTGGTAAGACGCTCGACTAAGAATCCAGAAGTCGCGGGTTCAAACCCGGCGTGCGCAAATAAATTTTATTTAATTAATGTGTTTTACAAAACATTTGATTAATATAAAATTAAATATAGTATATTTGCGGCACGTTCCAGAGTGGTAGATACTGTAAGTATCGCCCTGGTGAAAGACCACCATTCAGTATCGAAACGTTGCTTGAAATGGCTCTAGCCGTGTTTGGTGACTAGATCTGAATAGCCAGGTTCCAACCTTCCCTTCCTCATCTCCTTCCCCTCCCCACTACCTTCAGCCTCACAACATACCCCTATTAAGGATGCCATAGTCTCACTGGCTCTAGACCGTTGCGAGCAGTTGAAACTCTTGTGCGGTATTCACGTAAAAAAAAAGAAACACAAACCATTTTTTTTAATATTCAATTTCGACTAAGAAATCTTTTTTAACATGCTTTTATGTTTACGAACTGTATTTACTTATTTATATGGTGGGCTGTAAACTGCAATCACTATACAGCCTGGCTGGAATAAAAAAAGTTTTATTATTACCCTCTGTAGAACTCTAGAAGCAAAGGAACTATGGGTAGTAGAATAGGTATAGTATTATATGCTTATTTTGTAATACCACTAAAACACTTATACTTTAAGGAAAACAGACTTATAAAGATTGAATTAATTTAATATTACTTGCTATGCCTTTAAGTTAACTAACTTACCATCACGCCGTTTGGGGAGTAGGCAAAAAGGAAGAACCGCCACACAACTTTGTCTTAGAACACACTCCTTGCTTCATTCATATTAATACATCGTCTCATACATATTCTTATGTCATTCTTACTCTCGACATAGCCCGACTACATGGTTTTACCACATACTCGTACTCGTATATGCGCCACGGATATCATTTCTACAGCATTCAGTCTAGTTTCATCCTTCCTCTATCAGTTCCATGCCTCACTGCCATACATCAGGGTTGGTATAAGCACTATATTATAGACTGCTAGCTTCGATTTGTTTCGCATTCGCGACATTTTGATATTTGCACTAACTGCGTTAAGTCCTGCATTAATGGAGTTTTCTGCATTCACCCTTCTTTCAATATCTTAATCAGCCTTTCTATCTCTCGTGAACAATACAACTCAAAAACACAAACTCATCCACTTGTTCTAAGTATTCATCATTCACAACTATATTGCACGCTATTTTGTACTCTCTCTTTCAAACACCATGATTTTGGACTCACTTTCATTTATCATTAACTCCTGTTTATAAATTGAACATGAGAAATCAATTTTAAATTATTAATTACTTTATTAGGTTGAAACGATTTTCGGCTTAAGGTGTGTGATGTGAGATCTCAGAGTAAGAATGTAATGGAGAGATAGCTAATTTGTTTTACCCAACCTATCCGAAATTGTAATAAATCACTTTTTTCGAGTTTTTACATCGTACGAAAGAGAAGAGAGAAAGAGACAACAAATTTCTTGGACCGCTTCTATATACTGTCGCAATGATCTTAAGGTGCTGGTTAACGGCGGGACTCCACCCACATTTTTTACTATGCCACTAAACTTGACACAACTAAACGGTTTTTTAGGTTAGATGCTACTATACGAATACACAAAAACATTATGTCGATATGTGATATGAATGGATGTATAAATACCGTAGCCTTAGTCTTAGCCACGTCCAGGTGCGCCGAGTCATGTTAAAATTATCAAAAACAAGTCCAAAACTGACTTCACTGCCTTGGCTTGGGCTACCTCTAGTATACTCTAAGTGTGAGATGCACTGAATCTGATATTGTCTTATATTGAAAATGATTAACGACGCTATTGCCAGTTCTGTCAGTCTTACCAATATATAATTACAAATTCTACAAACTAGTAGCACGATTCAAAATGTAACCCTTTTATTAAGCTAAATTATCACGTTCATACAAATTAATCGGTAGAATTTTATTTAAAACATTTATTGTAATTTTTTTGTTGTTATTATTTTATTTATTTATTTATTTTAATTTAGTTAACAGGCATGATGCCCAAAACATATATACGAGTACATAAGTGGTTATTTAATTAGAATATTAAACAACAGTAGGTATTCAAGTAAAAGTTTATGAAAAATGCAAAAGTAAATGAATAACAAACAAAAGCAAATGGATAATATTATACAAGATAGAACTTAAATAAATGGATTATTGGCACCTGTACTGAAGAGATGCCTATTAGCCGTTTGTCACTTAGTACTTCATTTAACCAGCCTATAAATAAATTGCATCATTACAATATCAGCTTGATATGAATGACAGTTTTTTTTTGTAAATTCATTTATCGTGTCAATTAAAATCTCTACTTCATTGTTTGTGCAGTGAATTGTGTTGTTGTTTCTTAATGTTCTCGGCAAAGGAGAGAAATATCCCGTATTTGTGTGGAAGGCTTTAATATTGAAACTATCGTTTTTCCTGCTTGTTGATTTTCTTTTCTTCATATTGATGTTAATTTGGAATAAAATTTTTGGTGCATCAATTGATGAATGCATAATGTTGTGTAAAATTAATATATCAGAAAGTTTACGTCTGGCTGACAGAAATTGTAGTTTATGGTACAAAATTCGTTTATTGTATGTTACAAATTGATCAGATAAGCCTTTGCGATATGCAATTATACGAGTTAATTTTCTTTGAATGGATTCAATTCTATGGTTATGAATCTCATAATTAGGAGACCAAATAGTGGACGCCCATTCTAGAATACTCCGCACAATCGATTTATATAATGTCAAAGTTAGTTCGGAACTTTAAAACAACTTATAGTTAAAGTGATTAAATAAAAACAATTTTTTAACTCTATTCCACTTTTTTATTTTTTGACTGGACCGGTTTCAGCCTATAACGGCCATTTAGGTTGTACTTATAGTTCTTAGAGTTAGTCCTAATATTTGAGATGCATTTTTAGAAAAAGTCTCCATATATTTATTGAAGCTTAATGAAGAGTCAGATGTCACACCCAAGTCTTTAATTGAAGTAGTGTTCAATAAGTTAACGTTATTGATGCGATACACATTTGAAAATTTATTTCAGTTTTTTTTTAAGGAAACTGTTGTGCATTTATTTTCATTAAAATATAAATCATTATGTGTACACCATTTACGAAGAGATGATAAGTCATTTTGCAAAAGGGTGCAATCTTCTATTGATGTGATTTTTTGGTACAGCTTGAGGTAAGTTGTGACATTCTAAACATATGAATGGTGCGTATTTCAGGTTACAAAAAATCAACGTTCTTCATTTCCCGTTCGCATAAAAACACATAGTGTAAAGGGTGTGGCCCACACCACACACATGGTGGAAAGGGAGTGTTGCGCTAACTGTCACATTCAGACATAAAAACCAAAATACAAACAAGAATTGTCTGACATAACCAAATTAACATTCTAAACACGGAAATAAACGATACGTTCAGCGTACTTGCGTAGTTCGGTTTCGGAATTCGCGGCAGCGGCTTTGATTACAGCAGCGCCTAAATAAATATTACATAAACAAAATGTGTGGATATTTTTTTGATTTTATTTTATGCACAAGTAGTTAGTTACTCGTAAAAAATCACGGAATTTAATTTGACTTGCCAAGAAAAAATGTTTGTTGCTTTAGTCTACCCATTTCAAATAAATAATAATGCTAAAATAAATTATAGGTGGGTACTTTATTAAGTAGGTAGGGATTCGAAAAAATTCTATTTGAAAAATGATAATTCAACTATTTTACCATCAGTTCCAAATTTGAAAAGTTCACACTTAGATTTTGTATTTTTACAGTGAATGGTTGCTGCTAGGTCTGATTGTTGTGTAGTTGATAGTTGGCTTTGGAATACTTGATTACAAATGAGTTATTTATCTGTATTAGGGAACACTTATACATAAATCAAGTGCACACCAACTAGTTTCGTCAAAAGCGTGACATCTTCAAGACACATAATTAAAAAAATTAATTAAAATACTTCTTTGAAACTACACTTAAGCCCTTTACAGGTTTAACAGTTTTTCAATTTGTATTTGAACTGTCGACATTTTAAGAAAATATAAAAATATTGTTAAGAATTTCCTCGTATATTTTCAATAAGATGACCTTTCGTGAAACTCAATACTTTTTACACGACTTTTTACTTATATTATTTTTATTAATTTTTTTTTTTGTGTGTGTGGACATACTCGAAAAAAAGTTTGGTTGGTACTTGAAACTACACGATTGTCCCGCTTCCCCGAGCCAGCGGTACTATGGAACCCCGGTAAGGGAATGTTGCGGGGGAAAAGGCTGGGTAGAATAATTCGACGATCGACGTACGTATATATTTTTATTGCATTTATAAACCCCCGCAAATAGTTCATCGATTATGAATAATGTCACCAAATGGAGGAATGTGGATTTTTAGCAGGTCCAACCGAGGTAAGATTTGTGGAGGTGCAGCCTTTTGGATCAAGAAACCTATCCGATTCGTCCAAGTTTTTAAACATAGGAGAAGAAGAATAAGAATAGCCAGGAATATGTTAATTGTTTATTATTTATTCGTGATTATTTTATCAAATAAAACTAACAGCTTGTGTTTACATCATTACACAAGGCTTGATATAAACAGGCTGTTCTTTACGACCTAATAGCAATAAATATGGCCTAGCCATAAATCCGGTAGAAATGGCCGGAAACAAAAATAAGTGAAGGCTTTATATATAGGAGCTGGATATACACGGAAGTCAAAGGATATACAATACAGGGATAGCCCAGTAGACCGGACTTGGAGCTTTATGAACTATTCGCAGACGAGTCGTGATATTTCCATTCCGATGCGGGCTTTTGTTACAATAAATGTCAAACCTTTGTGGAGGAGGCTTTGGCAAGATATTGGAAAAGTCGCTTTGGACAATGAGCGAACTTTGTAGGTGAGTGGTAGCTGTTGTAGGTTGTAGGTGTGTTGCTTTGTGTTTGAAAAAAAAACATGCTTGGAAGGCCATTCACTTTGAAATTATGACATCAAATTAATGAACGACGTTTTTGATATAAATATATACATTCACAAAACATATACCTATGACACTATGTATTTAAACATTATTACGATAAATTATAAAATATTTAATTCACTTTTCATTTTCTTAATAAAAAATATGCAAAAGTAATACGTATCTATAAAAAAATGCTGACTAACGGCAACAGTTTGAAGTTGATAAAAAACGATCGAACTTACTATGATAGTTATGTTCTAAATTATTTAATAAATTGTTTAGTTTGTAGTCCTATATTAGATATTTATATTATTCTCCTTTAAATTTCCCAATTTTCCCACTACACCTTAATCCCTTTCATCTTTGGTATTCTATATCTTTAATTTTATATGTTATTCTATTCTTTAATAAGTAATCTATCACCATTTCACTATTTGTTCGTCTATTTTAATTTTTGTCTTCTTCTTTGCCTAGATATATTTGTTCATTCTACGTATTTTTGTCAGATTTATTATTACAATATCAAAAAAAAAAAAAAATTATATATTATGTCAAAAACAAAGTTATTGCTTTCTACGAAAAGGTAATAAAACATTATTTACCCTTTTCATTTTCTCTACCATTTTTATACAAATATGAGGTCTCTTTAATGCAAAGATAATGGAGAACGGATATGAAATGAAAAGAAAAGAAAAACGAATAAAATTTAATAGAACAAAAGCCCATTCACATTTGGTTAGTGCACCTAGTTAATGAAATACATAAAAAAATACATTACTTTTCTAGGGTAACAACGGAGAGTATTTTTCGAACGTGTTGAAAAAAAGTGTTTTCGTTCTACGTGTGAAAGAATTTCATTTGTTAGTTTTTAAACCACAAAGGACGAGCTTGTGACCCGACCAACCCCATAAATCTAAATGACCCCTCCTTATTTTAATAGCCTAATGTATGCCACAGTAGAAGCCGGAAATGTCGTGCGTACAATTGAATGAATTAATTTAGTATCGTAGTAAATGTATCTATTTTTTGTGTGTATTTTAAACTGTACTTTATCTATCTACTCACTAATATTGGTAAAAGATATTAATTTCAATATCAATTTGTATTGGTTTGAGAATACTAAATCATATTTTAAAAATACGAATATAGTGTTTGAGAGAAGAAATTTTCCGAAATAGAGAAATATTAATTATTGAAACACAATATCAATAATTTCAACGAAATTTGAAACAAAAAAAACATAGAAAATAATAAAAGTTGCGATCGAGACTTCGTTACTTCCATTATATCCGGGAGAAACGTCTCTGCAAATTGAGCCACCGAAACTTAGATTACAATAATATTAACGTTAGATCCAAAAAGAGGAGGGTTGACTGCATAAAAGAAGACTGAAGCAGGGTGGACGGGTGGAAAGGCCTGGGAATTGAAGAAAACAGAGGCCGGTAGAGAAAGTTTTTACGTTTTTAATTTATTAACACTAACGAATTTTCAATAGAAACATCTTGTAATATAAAGCGTTAAAATATATGATAAAAATTATAAATATAATCACGGTTTATCTTGTAAAAGGATAAGCGTTATTTTAAATAAGTAATTTTGATTAATTTTACAATCCGGTATCGTCCTACTTTTAATCATGCAGAATTTGGCTTTACATATTAATTTGTGACATCAAAATTGATATGTTTAGGTTCCATAGCTCTAGATAGAATATACGTTGAAAGCTGAATAAAGTTGATTTAAAATTGTCAGAAACAGAAAACGTTGTAGAAATTTTATGAACCTAGATTTAATAATTTGAGAGTTTTTAGTATAATGTCACGTTATTGTTGAAATATTTAAGTAAAATGAACCCAAAAAATTAAATAAACTAAGTGTTTAATTTATTCCAATAGATAAATGTTTAATGTGGGGAAGAGACGGGAATGAAAAAGATTGGTAGTGAAAGTAAACAGAAATAATAAAAAAACGTGTGTGAGGAGTAAAATATCTTTGAAAATGGCATTTTAAGAAACACATAGTAGAATATACGGAAAATCGTTCCAGATTTATCAGATTCCATCAGATTTAGAGTGGTGGGTGTTAATTTTATAGGTACTCACATCACTTGAGCGGAGAAACATTTTTATTAGAATCATATTCACAGGATAAAATTGTATATTTCACCAGATTCTTATCAAAAAATAGTTCTGGAAATTAGGGCGACCCCGAAAAAGGATAAATCTATTCACCCCTGCTGCATTGCAGTTGATATTTTATTCGACACCCCCGTAAAATATTGACGGTCGAGTTCGGGGGTTAGTATCTGTATCGGATTAATACTTCATCAATCTTGTTCACGAAGGATCAAGAGGACGATCACCACATTATTGCCATCAACAGGTGGTAAAAATGTGGAGAGGGGAAGTCACGTAAACGCTGTGACAACCAATTATTTATATCGATCAGGCACCTCAAAATTACCACCGCGTAAGTACTTGATTTTTGTGTTAGTGGTATTATGTAAGAATAAGTTTTTATTACATTTTACGCATTATCTACCACATTTACCAGGAACAGCACAATACCGTTATGTCTACACAATAATTACAGCAAAGTTAGGTTATGTATTATCAAATGATTTGCCGTGTCGTAGGAATAAATTTATTGTTCAGTAAAGTTGTCGATATAAAATACCTCTTCCGTACTGATAACAACAACAATATTAACAGAAAATTAACTTACTGCATACATTTGTTTTAATTATTTATGTTTGATACAACTCTAGCCGGCTTGACATTGGTATTGGCATTTTAAGACCGGTACAATGTAAATTTACTCTAGGAATATAAGATTTCCTTGCAATAAAGTCAAAAGATTAATTTACAAACTTTAACGTAGTACCTATGTAGATATGGTGAATCGAGGATTTTCACCTTTTCCATTTCATATTCAAGATGTTTTTGGTGACTGCATCTGAATAGTAATGTACATCCCAACCCTTTTCTTCCACTTTCCCTTCCCCAACCACAAACTCACAATATTAAAATGGTAGCATTATAAAAAAACTTGACGGTTTTTTTTTTGAGATGGTTTAAAGTTTGGCGTTAAATGATTTTACGAAGAAAACCCTTGATCAAGCCCAGAAACATTAGAAGACCTTACCAATCATGGGTTTTTCCTCTTTGCAGATTGATGAGTAATCTCGTGCGTCACCCGAGCAGGCAAGATCCCAATTGGATAAGAAAGCACAATATCTCATATGTGTCTGGGGAGACTATTGATCGGTTAGTGGTATTTACCATAGGGTTATATAAATGAAACCGATCATTGGAAGCATACAATCAGGAGCGGACTGGTCAAAACTACCAGAAAAAAAACTAATGGCCTAACATTCTTGCAAGGGTGACAAGGATTAATATTTTATGTTTTAGGCAAATTTTGTTAAAATTTCGTATCTTCTCACAAACAAAAATGCAATGTGTTATTATTTGAAAACTTTGCGCCGTCGGGGTAATTTGATTAGTTGTAAAAAAACAATATTCCAAGCAGAATAAAGACTTCCAAGAAATATAATTTAAACACCAGTTGTAATAAATATTCATTAGAAGTTTTATAGTTATTTGATGGGCACAGTGAAAATATTTTTTTTATTAAAAAAATATATTTACGTAGAGTTATTTTCTTTTATCAAATGAAAAAATAAATTTATGCATTTCATGTAAGTGGGTACTTAGAACCTTACTCGAGATTTCAACACTATTTTTAGGAAATCTTCTTTCTCATAAAACAATTAAAATAGTATGGAACGAGCAATATGGAGTTTAATTTTAATCAGTTGAATGTTGAATACAATTTTTCATATTTCATGGTAGAAATGGTATTAGAGTCTTTATTTTTACTGCCATAGATTTCACATTACTGATGTACTGGGTTATAGTGAAATAACAAATTAATGGTTTTAATCATGAATGAATTTATGATAAAAAACTTTTGTAATTTATTTATTTTTGATTGGACCGGTTTCACCTCGTAACGTCATTCCGGATATAGACGTTATATATATCATAGATTTACTTTAAATTTTACCAGTCTGAATATGCCCGTTAGAAGGTCAAACATAAATAAATGGAAATAATTTACAAAGGTTTAAAGAAAAAAATGAATTCATATTAATATGAAATTCCATCACAGATACTCATTTTCAAAATTAGAAATAATAATAAATAGTTAACGCCTACCAATTGGATATTTTCTGATAACAAGGTCAGCTAGTCCGTCCCTTTTCGGAATATAGTAAAGAAGAAATAAGAAACCGGGGTGTATAACTGCGAAGGCTTAATAGACAATACCCATAAACTAGCACATCCACTGTCGTAGGCTCGCGAATAAAGCCACTGCTGTAGTTCGTAGTTCGGCCTAAGACGTTCCGCCAAATATTATTGCCCATTACTTTGTTTACTGAAATACCCATAACTTTTATGGCATTATACTTGAACCTAGAGACATAATAAAATATCTGCTTAACAAATCCTTACAAATGACATAAAGTCATTCTTTGGATTTATTTTAAATTTACCGTGCTGAGGAATACATGCCACATAATTTTACTGTTTTATTTAAAGTACCTATTATTTTTTATCAACGGTATTTATAAATATGTGGTATATTATTTTATTTTCTAGTCTGTATTTAGTTTGTTCAAGTTCGACCATGTGTTTATAAACATATTTTGTAAATTATCGAATTTCTATCTCAAAGTTTTCGTTTGCGGGAAATGCCAAATATTATATTATTCTGAGTCTACTGAATTATTTTATGGCAGTTTTCTATGTAACTTTTAACCACAGTGAAACAAGATAAACCTCCGATGTAATAAATTATTAGAAATTAACTGAAAAATACATTACTACCACTCAATACTGAACCCCGCTTTATGTAATAATAATATTTTTGTACTTATATATTATATTGATGCTTTTAGAAAACAGATGTTTGAGTATCATTATTGTTATCTCTAGATGATTACAAGCGCATTTAATTTGTTTTGATAGCAATATTGTGTAATTTTTTTTTGTTCTAATTGGAAAAATTAAATACGGGGTCATTAACTACACATAAAATGGAAATAAATTCAAAAGTCGGTGAATTTAGAATACGAACTAACTAGAAGGAGAGCGCGTGCAACGAAATGGTCACTAAGGGTAATAAAACCTCAAACAGATAATATCGCTTGTAAATAAAATAGCTGTAAAACGCCACCGATTTACATAACGTGCTTTGTCTTACAGCGGAGAAGTTTAACAAGCGAAATCTAAGACTTTATCAAATTATACAAATTATTGTCAACTTTCAAAAAACAGAAATTATAAAAGCAATGCAAAGCGATTTTAAAATATCTTTTTGATATTTTCTTAAAACTTTTATCAAGGTAGTTATATTTTTAAGATTTTGGAAAAAGGTCAATAGTATGTAAGGAAAATATGGGATATGCTGCTTTATCAATATATACGTAATATTGATTTCAATATAAGTTTTATAATTACTACAAGAGTTTCGCTTTTCCTAATCACAATCCTTGTGCTTACGACGTCCCTAATATTTAAAAAATATGTATTGAGAATGATTGGATAGGATATTATTGTAAGCGTGGAGTTAGTTTATCCCTTATATGAAATTTAATTCCAGAGACGTATTGATGTATGTTCAGCACTGTACTTTGGAAGTTTTCAAAAATTCCCAGTAATACTGAAGATAGAAGTTGCCGAAGTTCAAATATATTAAGAGGCTTCGCTGGGTTGGTGGAGTGTCGTGTGACGTCGAGGGACACGTTGCATCCCACGTGCCGTACCGTCATACTCTATTTATTCGTCCAAGTCACGCATTCATGTTCACGACACAAAAAAAAAACAATGTTAAAATTTGATCGTGTTCGTAACATAAAAAAATGGATTTGTATGGGGTCAATCCTTGGAGTATATAGAGTGGTATCAATCCAAGGCAGTGTAGTCAGTTTTTGATGATTTTTACCTGACTCGGCGGACCTGGGCGTGGCTAAGACCAAGGCTAGTGTATTTATACATCCATTGATATCACATATCGACATAATGTTTTTTGTTTATTCGTATAACCACTTTTTTCACAGTATTGATATCAACAAAATATGGCATCTAACCAAAAAAACCGTTTAGTTGTGTCAAGTTTAGTGGCATAATAAAAAATGTGGGCGGAGTCCCACGGTGACCCAGGGACCCAAGATCATTGTGACAGTACATAGAAGCGGAGTATTATATTGGTTGTCTCTTTCTCTCTCATGGTGTACGACGTAACAACCCGGAGAAAGTGATTTATCGCAAGTTTGTATCGGTTGGGTAAAAATAATTAGCTCTCTCTCCATACATTGTTTCTTCAAGGGGTCAATCTGTTGGTTCGGTTATTTTGTGTTTGAGTGGAAGTGCGTAGAGTAACATTTGAAAAGCACGTATTACATAATGGATTTATGAACGGTTTGGACAGATTTTGCCGAAACGTTATTATTTTATCTGATAACGTATTATTATATCATAACACCAGTGTCTATTTTTTATGGCAGTTTTTGCTTGCCTTGTTTTGTTAATCACTAAATTAAATTCAAAATGTTGTTTTGGTAAACCTTATTTAAAGTACAAAATAATGTTTCAAGTATATTTTTAATGTTAAAACTGAGAACAAGTATTTACACATACGATTCACGATGCGTAACAAAAAAATATAGCAAGTCAATAATCAGCCTTAATCTAAAAACTTTGACTTTTAGCGGAATTTAGTGAAAATAACGAAAAATAAATAATTTTTCAGTGATAACTAGTAACTTTTGTTTTAAATGTGGAATGCTTCTGAATATTGTACAATGACGAAATAAATCAAAATATTAAACAAAAATTTAAATTAAGATTGTTACAAGTTGCCACTAACATTTTATTACAAATTACTAATTATACTTAAAAGAAAAACGGTTATAAACTTAGAGTACTAATTTACAAAGAGACCTAATTATCCAAGGCAGTGTAGTCAGTTTTGCTCGACTTTTACCTGACCACTCTGAACAGGCGTGGCTAGGGTTTTCATAGACACACCTCACACATAACTCCAAAAGCCGTTCGCACAACAAACGATATCAAAAACACTATTAAATGATTTATATATTCAGAATATCTTACAAAACGAATAGCATAACGTTTGCTTAAATAATAATGGTAGTTTATAGTCAATATAATGTCTTTATTCACTTAATAATTCGATAATCTTAACGTGCTGTCAAAAATATTTTAAACTGTTGAAATACCTGTGAAAAGTGATGAATTTAACTAATTTTGGATTTATTTATGCATGCATTCATAGAACATGTCGACATGATGTTTTGTTTGTTTGTGAAACCATTTTTCACAGTAGTGTAATCAAAGAAGGCGAAGTGGGTGGAGTCGCCAGAGACGCGGGTGACTGAAAACATCCTTACAATACCTAAAAGCGGTGTGATATTTTTCGAACTTTTTGCTGTCTCTTTCTCTCTCACGGCGTGCGACGTAAAAATCCGAGAAAGTGATTTATTGCAAATTTGTATAGGTTGGGTATAAAAAATTACCTCTCTCTCCATATATTCTTACTCCAAGGTTATAAAGAATATTCATGTACCAACAATTTTAGTAACTTTCTTGGAAATTGCGTTATAACTGTGAATATATTTGACGGTTCGTAAAAATGATTCAATTATTTTTAAAATATTGATTTATGAAGCGCAAGCAAAATAACATATACTATGATATTTCTGACTGCAAAACTTTCGGGAGGTGAAAGCGTCTAGACACCAGCATTGTTGATCATTCGAAGAGCACCACCCTAGAAAAATCTTGCGATAAAAATACAATTTTCCGTATTGACTGAATTTCTTATCGTAACATGAAGTGCCTTTTTTGTTGCTGTCCCAATTTCGGTGCCTTAGCAAAGATTTTACAAGAATTTAAATACAATAAACATATTAAAACAATTTATTTATTTTCCTGAATACATTCTATTCTCAGTCGTTAAACGTAGCTTTATTTTTCGTGATGGCATGACAGAAATCGTTTGTTATTTATTTTTCCGAAAATACACATTTTCATTTCAAAAACTGTTTTTAAGAAAACTAATCTATGATTAGATTGTTTAGAACGTCGCAGAACATATTGGTGTGTGAATGGAAAAAAATGAACGAAACAAAATACGGTGGTATCAGGGAAAACGTTTGAATTTGTCGCGACGGCACAGAGCTCGACATTTGAACGCGTTGCTTCTTGAAGTAACTGAAGCGGAATGTTCCATTTGTAGCCAGTACGTTTCGTTGCTGTTTTTTGTACATTCTACCTTTAGTGACCTCCATTCACCTCGGGGGTCAAGTTGAAGTGTGCCAGATTGTTTCTTTTAAAAAACTACCCTATTTTGACTTTAATTCAACCCCGTGTCATTTTGGTGTTGGGATACTTTGTAATAAAGAAACATACATACATACATCCAAGTTTATATATAAAATTTTATCCGCCTTTTACGATTTTGCGCCCTGGTTACACGTTTAGTTTGCACTTATGGTATATTCGGCGCTGTATTCCGAGAGTATCTTCCACTAATAAAACATATATTACCTTCGCGTTAAGATTTTACTAGTGTCCTATTACCGATAATGTCGGCTTAGTTCAATATGTTTATGGCGCGTGTAATGTGTAAGAGCGACCAGCCATTTTACTAGGCAGTTAAGGCTGAATACATTCGTCAACTTTTCCATAAGCCTTCTTTACTTAGCGATGGTCTTTTGTGTCCCAGTTCAATGCTCATTTAGTCGAGGTTATTTAATTTAATTTCATTATAAATGTGAAAATAATATTTGAAGAAACAAATGATTGTTTTTGAAAAACGCCTTCTTTAATATATGAAGATTTAGTTTCGCTGTACAGTTACTTGGAAACAGTTTTGAAATTTGAAGGGACAAAAAAATGATCACACGAAACCATTAAAATAATGACCTTTCAAAAATCCATGCCTTCAAAACAATGGATTTAATCTATGTAGGTTAACTTTAACTCTAGAAATTTCTAATATGTGTTTTAATATTAGCTGAATTCTTACTTAATGTTATAAAATTAGTCCACTTTTATAATATGTGGCTAATCATATAATAATAATGTTAACAAGCATAATTTTGGCCTTATATTACTTGAGTAGAGTATTATATTACGTACTCTAAGATCACTTTTAAAAAAATGTTTGTACTCACAAGTGAAAAAACTGCAAAATCCGTTGTTTATATGCATGTATCATGAACATGTTATCTATGTTAACTTTGACATTCATTCTTTCAATGATGTAATTGAAAAATGTTGTGTTCATGTTGATTTATAGAGTCGATTTGATATATTGAAAAGAGAAAGACATTGACCTGGCAGGTTTCTGTATTTATTTACTTAGTTATCGAAACATGACAGGTAAAGTGAATGAGCCCAGAGGTATGCATTATTAATTCCCATACTCGCCGCAGGGGGGTAACAAGCGAAAAGGGGTGGATTGTTTGCATACCATAACTTGTGGAGTGACATTCAATATGTCGCCTGTGTTGCCTCTCAGCTTGACCAATAACATGGGGTGGGGAGGCTGTTGTCAGTTTTATTGGCAACCGAAGGGGTGTACGGGGAGCCGTAATAACGACCCGCCCTTGACCAATTTTCGACTCGGGGAGTACCTAACGTATAATAAAACGTTAACGTATAATTTCAATCTTCCGTAGCAGCCACGGAACGGCGCGCGTAGCGCCTCGATGAGAAATGCGCACAAGTCAGCTATTTCCGCCTACGCTGACTACCGTGAAATTGTAATTCCCGTTTCCAACGTGAAATAAGGTACGCTCTACGTTCTGTACTGTAAATTTATTCTATTTTGGGAAACACTTGATAAAGGAAGTTTTTTAATGCGAGACAATGTTATAAAAGCACTGATTGATGAAATTATGTAAGCACTTTTTTTCGTTATTTAAATAGACGACTTCCGTGGCATAGTCGTCAGCTTATTGGCCTCGGGTTCAGAGGTTGCTTATTTAAAATATGATGAAAGGAAAAATAATTAAAATTTATTTACGTTGGTTATTAACGTACCTATATATAGAATGTAAATGAATTAATGACAATAAAATAATAACTTTGTATAAGACCACAGATTTAATTTTAATTTTTATCAGAATTTTAGCATCATCAGACAACAACATTAAATTTAATAAAAAAAAAAGCATAGTTCATGGTTATAATATTCATATATACAGAGGGAGAACACAATATGAAATAAAATAAAAAATAGAACAGTAAGAAAACAAAAGAATAATATTTAAATTTTAACGAAGGAGCAGGGAGAAAGGGACAGATAATATGAAATGAAAGAGGCAACATATCAAATGAGAAGGTGATTGAAGAATAATGAGATTATTATTTTTATTTATTTAAAAAAAACTATTTTTAATTTTATAAATTAAAATATATATTTTTTAGGATAAGTGAAACCGATCGGTCATAAAACAAAACTGTGGTCTTTTACAAAGTTTTTATTTTAATTATATATGTCAAACCACAAAGTGATTGCTCTCTACGAAAATGTAAATGAATTAAACTCGTTTCTGAGTGGGAGATACATTCAGTGCTTGGAGTAACAATATATGGAGAGAGAGCTAATTCTTTTTACCCGACCTTTACCAATTTTGGATAAATCACTCTTTTCGGGTTTTTACGTCGCACACCATGAGAAAGAAAGAGACAGCAAATTTTGCAAATTCTCACACCGCTTTTAAGTATTGTAAGGATGTCCTTCGTGTCCCGCGTCTCCGTTGACTCCGCCCACACGTTTTCATATGTGACATAAATACTTTTCAAATTTGGACATAAGTCAACTCAACGGTTTATTAGGTTACATGCTTTATTTTTGTTTTTAACAATACTGTGAAAAGTGGTAATACGAATAAACAAAAACATTATGTCGACATGTGCTATTAATGGATGTATAAATACCCTAGCCCTAGTCCAGGCCTCGCCCAGGTCTAACAGAGTCCGGCAAAACTCATCAAAATTGACTACAGCAGCGCTCTCTCTTGTATAATATTGCTCTGAGATTCAGGGTCACTTGGCAAACGTTCATCACTTTTCAACATTTCCCAAGAACGGGAGACCATAGTTGTACTATCCTTAGGCATTTGGGAGACTTGAGCCGTATTATACCACACAGGATAAAAAAAATTACAAAATGATCCATTTTCAGTCCTTAGACATATTTGATAAGAGTGTGATGGTAATATGAATACGCATAATAGAGAACACCAAAAATTATTCACTTAATTTGAGCAAGTGTAGGTACAAAAGGCGCGAATGTCGCCTTAGGCCTAGGAAATTGTTCGAAGCACGATACTCTAATTTGATTTTATTCTGTTCAAAACTTTATGAGTAATACATTTTCCATAACATATTTTTTGGACGTTATGCTTTAGAAGTTTATTGGTCACAAATAATAGATTGCATGTTCAAAGACGAAAAACCTAAGCCACGGATAAGATCTTCGCTCTTTTATTTTATTTCTACTAAAATTGTAATATCGTTGCGTGATCAGAAGCCCACACAATGAAGATCAAATAAAAACTAAATAATGGAGCAGTCTCGTTATTTTTGGTGCCAAATTCGTAAATAACTAAAATGGAGCACGAAAAGTGCAATGGAGAATTGTTCAACTTAGATAAATACTATAGCCATCTTAAGGCAAGACTTAAAGCTCATGCCAAAGTTTTTACAACAATGTGCCAGTAGGTAACACAATAAATTTGAGAAATTATTTTCAAAACATTGGCATTCTTCCTTGGTGTTAACTTTTTGCCGAGTTGTGAAGATGTTTGTTCAAAGAATTTCCAATGTTCAACGCACATAGCTGACAGCAAAATAATTAAAGTTTTTTTTCTATGAATTTACTTAAAACTTCTTTCAATGAACTTAACTCCAACGAAATGTATTTGAAATATTTTTGTTTATTTTTATTTAAAAAAGATTACGCTGCGTTAGAAAAACAGTTGGGCTGTATTTTAAATAATATATAAGAAGCAAATATTGTTCTTTTTACTGTGAAATAATGTTTTCCGTCAATTTTAAAGAAAACTGATAAATTATACGTTTTATTTAACAGTCGGATTACATATTTACTTCCTTTGTTTCTAAAATTAAATTTATAGACGTATTTGTCATATTTCGTTCAGAGGGTTAAATACTCAAATAAACGCAAAATGTTATCCGCAATCAACAAAGAAATAAACCTACTCTATGAGATTTTTTTTGTTTAAAATATATTTTACAGTAAAAATAATAAACTGTAAAATGTGATATTTTACTAAAATGTTACTTGGAAATGAATTATTAAGTACACTTTTAAGGATAAAAATCATATTTAAAATCAAATAAACTGGATAAAATGCCGGAACGTACACTAAAAAAAAATACATTTTTGGTCTATGATTTATTGTAAAACATTTCATTTTTCTGTGTACGGGAATTTGGTCTCCAGGCTTTTTATACAATGCATGGAATAAAAACCGGAACTATGGGATCGGAAATGTTTTTTTCGTTTTGTACTTTCAAATATAAGAGTTTTTACAAAGATTCGAATTTATGTGAAAAAATTATTTACATAAATATTGCCATAGCTCCAATGAGTCAATATCTCTATTTTCAACAATTAAAAAAAAAAGTTAAGGAGTAATGGACAATATGAAGTAGATGCCATGCGATTACGTGAAAGCTTCAAATGTAGGTGTTTCAAAATATTCTTTGTAGAATACTGTTTTAAAAAAACGTACGGTGTTACGAATTTGAACTACCTAGATCGTAAGATAAACGGGAAAAAAAACAGTAAATTATGTTTGAATTATCTTTACACCAATCTTTTTATTCTGGAATGAAGAAAGGCTAGAGCAATTTCACGTTTAGAGTTCAGAAATTTGTAAAAAAATAAGTACTCGTAGATGTTGTGGTAAAAGACATGTTGCAAAAAATATTCGAAAGTGAAAATCAGTAAATGTTTAGTTGAGGGAAAAGCGAAGCGCAGCGTAACCGCTACACACGCAACCCATAACCTATATAAAATATATAATTGAATTCAAAGATGATAATAGCCAACCTTCGACAGGAGAGGGCACCGGGATTATAAAAAAATACTTATCACAAAAATAAAATGCGGTTTGAAAAAATAATCTATATGCCAATTATTTAGTTTTATTTTTATTTATTTATATAAAAATAAAGTTTGTGCACTACCTCCGCTGTATGACCATACATTATGTTTTTTGTCTCTGAGTGCTTTGCTATTCTGGGGGAGTATACAACTTACTCATATAGCAATTAAAGCAATTTTATATACCTAGGTCTCAATATATATTTTTATTGGTCACGAACATCCCATTGGAATTGTATGTTTTAAGAGATATCTGTCACCGTAAGCGTCGATTAGGGATGGACAGTAAAATTATTCGTTTAACGTACTAGACATTCAAAAAGGAAATAAACGAAAGTTTTATAAATAGTAATCCATCAGTCGTCGTTTATGATTGTTTTTCACTAGATTTTTTTTCTTCTTCTGAACACTAACTATGACTATGGTATCTCCAATTGGGGTGTGTTGTGAAACTGTAAGTAGTCGGGAGGAGGAAGAAATGGGGAAGATGAAGTTTCGAAAGTACCTGGTTATTCAAATCAAGTCAATAAACACGGCTATAGCCATTTTAAGCAACATTCGGATTCTTAATGGTAGCCTTTTACCAAGGTGATACTTAGAGTATCTACCACGACCATTAAATTGATATTTTAAACCAATACTCATTATGGTTATGAAATTGAGATTTAAAAAAAGTTGTTGAAACATTGTTGAAATACAAGACCGAAAATTATGTGAAAATTTAATAGTGCTAGAATTCATCGTTAGAGATTATGCTGCTTCAGATATCTCAAAAAAAAGATTTTCTGCTTTATAGTAAAAATAAAAGTATTCAATTTCGGAATAACTAGTACATAAAAAAAAACTGATTCCAACGATTTGTTAGTAAATCTGAAATAATATAAGTAATACAGATAAATTGCGTTATTAAACGGGAAATTGAACTTTACAATTTGAAATGTTAGTCCCTCAGAGAGCGAAATGGCACCGGCAGCTTTTCAAAGTTAAGCTTCCTTAAAATTGTATTTTTAAGAAGCTCCTGCTGTTTACAAATACGAAACTTTTCCGAGGTTTCCTTATTTAACAATATTTAAACTGTACCTACTTCTACTTCTAAAAGCCTTATTTGCAGCTTTTGTTATGATAACAGGCCTATGCAGATTACTGATTATTAAACTCGTGATGTCTGATGCAACATGGCTCATTTGTAGCCCTCGGATACAAACCGATCATTGTCACTAGGAAATCAAAGTAGTTTAATTATTCTGCCAATCAGATGAAATAATAACGAATATCCGTTTACTTGAAACCATTTTTTCGTTTTTCGTGTTACGAGTACTGACGACCTCCGTAGCAGAGCGGTAAGCTTCATGCTTTTTAAGCACAGGTCCCGGGTTAGAAATCCATCGCGGGCAATACAACTTGAGGAAAATTATGAATGTGAGAAACCACCAACCAGAATCAAAAGTTGCTTGAAATAGCTGATGCTACACTAAGTGATAATATCAGATTGGCCAGGCATATATTATTTTTCTTCACACTTCCGTCAGATTTTCAATACTTCCTAAATGGGGATGACAAAGTTATACTGGCTCCAAGCAGTTGTTGTTCAGTATTAGCATAAAAATAACACACAAGGAATGAAATAAAATATTTTCAAATATAAATGTTATATTTAAACAAAAATGCTTAGATTAACAGAGAATACGTTATTAAACAAAACTATTATATTTAATGCGTTGTGGCGTGTTACAAATCTCTATATTAAAAATCGTTTTTTTTAATATTTGCTGTTTTTGTGGTAAGAAAAAGGAAAAATATGTAATAGTCTTTTGACATTACTTGTGCAAGGCGTGTTTACTTTTATAATGCAAGAGTTTGTTCAGTTCTGATTTACCAACATAAACATAGCATTGTGATATTCTGAATACCAACGTCTTAAAATAAAACATTTAATAATTTTATTACTTAATTATGTAATATGATTTTATATTGATAATAAAATAATTATATTTTGTAGTTAACGAATAATTTGTGTCAGATTAAGCGTGTAACAAGTTTTGTGTCAATCAGTAAATAGATGATAACTTCTAAAAATCTTGAAAATATCACATTTTTTGT
Organism: Drusus annulatus; assembly: GCA_022651775.1. NCBI lineage: Eukaryota > Metazoa > Arthropoda > Insecta > Trichoptera > Limnephilidae > Drusus > Drusus annulatus. The sequence goes on from JAGWCC010000084.1 coordinate 991,735, forward strand.
TCCGACTAGAAGGATTTTATAAGAGGCAAGGAAAAAATAAAAGAAGTTTCCTTATTGTAGAACGGTCGTCTACGCGCAATCTTCTTACAACTAAACGTTAGTAATAAACATGTACCTGTGGATGGGCGTTACTTCAGGTAAAGACAAAAGACCGTAGAGTTCACGAATCATCTTGGCAGAAAATTTGTTATGACGTGGGATGGAATAGACAATCATATAAGATGGGTTATTAGATTGAATGATTACCTGTCGTGAAGCTGCGTAGAGAGATGGGTGGTTCGCCTAGGCCATCAATGTGAGTGTCCTCTCCTGGTTCCTCGTGGCAGGTTGCGGTAGGGGCAGTCGGTGGCACTAGGTTATATCCCGACCTATTCCCCGGTGGCTTGTCATCGCCACAAACCATTACTCGACCACTCTGGTCTCTTGTTCACATTTTGTCACTTGGAAAATCACGTAACACGCCGGTGGTTAGTTTGCTGGATGCTGCGAGGCACATAAGAGCGATATCTCGTGCACAAATGGTATGAATTCTTTATGTTTACATTTGCGCATGGAGCGGCCGAGGTACTCGCCGCGCACGCGGGGCATACCGGAGTGCAGCGGGAAACATGGGCACCGGCGGAGGCTCAACACCGGGCTCGTCGGGGGTACATTACGAGGCGAGCGCAGACTAACAGGCGGAGGGTTGCGGAAGGAGGTTATCTCGGGGCGGCCGGCGTGAAGGGAGGCTGGCTCGGTCGGAGGGTGAGCTGGCCGCGATGCTGTCAGCTTGGCGTCCCGGCGCGCACTGTGAGCCGCGTTCCTCGCCCCCCCCGGCTGCGTGATCCCCGACGCCCCGACCCCCCGGCCCTACGGGCCAACCCGTTTTCGGAAATTCGGACCCGAATGATACAAACACCAATTTTCCGGCCGTGGGAATTCCGTTGACATGTTGTATGGCATCGGAGTGTACGAGTAACTCCCGCTGTGGAACTTGGAACACGCTCAATCTTCATTAAATTATTACGAGTGATTGTAAATGCGATTTTTTTGTGTGATTTCTGTAATATTCTTAAAGTGCTAGAAAGTTTTGTTTGTTTAGAAATGTTTTCGAATTTAACAAAGGCAATAAATAAGAAAAAATATCAAGCATAATGTTTTTTCAACCTTAAGATTTAAAAAAATATATTGACGATAATCGATTTGGATATAATTATTGCCTACGGAGTAAATAACTACGAGTATTTAAATATTATTTTAGCGTATTTAAAAATGTTTTTTGGAAAGTATCAAATAAATGTAACATTCCTAAACGAAGAGGTTGATAAACAGTAAAATGATAGCAGCAATAGAAAAAAACGAATAAAATAAAATTTTCACAATAAAAATAAAAATTGGAAAGGAAATTATTTTTCGATGACTTTCTTTGCACAAAATAAGAAAGATACTTAGGTTCTTTGTACTAAGCGTTCCGATAATATTATATCAAAGTCCATTGAAAAAATATTTCGACAGGTGCCGATGTTGGCACACCCCAAACTTCATCCCCTACTTCACGACCCCGCGAGCCTCCCTCGCCTAATCTCCCATCTCTACCCCGTGTCGGGAGATGCTCTTGGTTAGAACGAGATGAGGATGTTTCGGGAGTTGCGTCTGTTGAAGCCACGTGCTAGACGTAAATCGATATGGCTCTATAGGCTCGTGGTGTGGTGTAGCAGAAAGCTCCACTCCATCACATTTTTCATTTCCCGCTGCTGGACGTGCTATGCATTATGTGTGTGCGCTCTGTAAGTGGAGAGAAATATATGAACAAATTGGTTTATTCGAGCACTTTATAGTTTAAACGGATTGTAAACGTTAGGTTCATAAAACATGCAATTTTGAAGTTCAACGCGGTCTTATAAATATAATTGTCACAAGAAGATTGTGCGTCAAAATGCGATTTGTAAACTAATTAATTTCTCTTATATTCTTAACACGAAGACGAAAAATATTTTTTTCATCAAAATGTTATGTATGTACTTATAAGGTGCCAAACATTTAGCACACCGCGAGTAAATTTTTTAACCTTAGATGTTAAATGTATATTTGCACAACACGTAATACAAATTTACACATTGTATTCAAAAGTGCCATGAACGTTATGTTTTAAACAGCGGTAGCGTACTACAAAACACCCTTTAAATTCTGTAAATATGTAAAACTTAAGGTTTTCACACTATTTTAAAGGAAAAATGTATTAAAAAAAGTTAACTTATTTATTTCATTCATACTTTTTTTTTCACTGACCTAAAAAAACTTTTAGTAAAAGGCTACAATACAAAATAGAAACACCTTGTATTTTTTTTTAAAGTGAAAAGAGTTTTAATATACCTACTTAAAATAGTAAACATATTTCATTGACATCCTTTTGAAATTAATACTTACAAAGCAATTTATTCAGCTAACCTGAGTATCCCGGTAATATTTTATCAGGCGAATCAAAGGTTTACGCACCAGCAGACAAAGGTTAATTAAAATTGTGATTATTCAGTTCAATGAAAATGAGAAAATTCGATACATTGACGATGGACACCCAGTTAGGTGAGGATTACTTACGTGAAGGGGGAATTAATACATACAAGCGGAGTGAATAAATCCACTTCAAAACAACGTCTACGTCTGATGAGCATATTCTTTGACCATTAAATCTTTGGAAACCTTATTATTTTGGGGTTGTTTTTTTATTAATTTTATTCACTTACTAAATATGACTTCAATACTCAAAACGTTTATTTTTTTGTTAAGAAACACAATATTGAAATACTGTCATCAAGGCGTCTATTGAAAGTGTAAGATGCATATTTTTTTATCGCTCTGGTGAGAAACCACCTTTCAGAATCGACACATTAGTTGATGTGGCTATATATATATATATATGTATATATATATATTTATATATATATATATATATATATATATATATATATATATATATATATATATATATATATATATATATATATATATATATGTTCGAAAGAATCAAAAACTTGGGGGTGTGACATTGTTTTATTTAAAAATACATATTTTTAGTTACCATATCTGAATAGCCAGGTAATTGCCAATGATCGTAATCCCCCATACCTCATTTAAAAAAAAAATACTGCCTCCTACTCGTGCTTTTTAATTTAATAGCTGGCGTTAGTAAATTATTCCATATTGTATGATACCGTAATAAACTTATCACTCAACATTTATTTGATGAGGCTTACTAAAGTATCCAATCTTCGTTCGTTAATACATTGCCGAGATCTTTTCTTTTCTTAATTATGAGGGAATAAATCTCCACTTAAAGATCGAACAAACTTAGAGATTGTTTTCGTTTGGGAAACTAACTTTTTATTTGGCATTATTGCCTAAAAGACGAGCTCCTTCACATAGGGCCGGATGTAGATAGGTAAGTGTGAGGCTCAGTTAAAATAAAGTTAAGTTTGCCGACAGACGAAGAGAGAACGCTTTTATAGAGGTAAACACAGTACTCGTGCACTTTAACAGTCCGATGGGAATACAAATAGAAGGCCACAATCTTGCACTGCAATATTATCATTGTTTTGTTGGTTTTTATTGTAAGTTAAACACTAGTTCTGAGTTTGCATACTGTGAGAAAACTCTAGGAGTAATTAGATAGTCGAAGATTTGCAGTTGTTGAAACAGGCAATACATTGTAATTTAATAAGAACCGTTATGTATTTCATTATAAAAACGTTACTACTATTTTCATTTTGTTCTTTCGTAAAGATGTTGTGAAGAGGTACATAAATTGGGTATCTTTTGGAATGATTAGAATGGAAGCTTAGAAGTATGTAAATCAACACGATTAAGAAAATAAAAAAGTTTGTGAGCGAACAGATTATTTTAATATTAGGAGCGCCATTTCTTATTACAAGTGTTTAATGTAAATATATAATACTTTTGTAATTTTTTTAAGTCGTTAACCTAGATAACTTGGCTGCAAATGTAATAACAGTGTTCAATTATTACGACATGTTTTCCAGAAGATCTGTGCAATGTTAAGGATATTTGCAAAATCAATAAATTGCAATGTTCGCTGAGGCATCAAATCATTCGTTTGCCAACACTTTAAACTAGTTTATAAGTTTACTGGCATATGTAATATTAGTGCAGACGGTAGCACAAGATAACAGTATTAGTAGGTACACTTTAGGCTCAAAAGTTGGCTCCGTTTTGCAGGCAAAACACCTTCAAGGTAACCGCGCCTGTCGACACAAGTGGAAACAAAACTCATTTCGTTCGAATGGAAAACAAACTTTTGTGTAAACAGCTTGTATGTACGAACATTATTCTTGCAGTTCTCCCCCTTTTTACCTAATTATTGAGTGGACGGAAAAGATTTAAAAATAACCATTTAATTTCAGCTACCACTCAAATTATAAGTGAAAACGGATTTTTATCTATTCTCATTTTGAAATTTGGAAACGAAACAAAGTATTGACACGGAAGACGGAAGTTTCTGAAATGTGGATATACGAGTATAGGCAGTCAGTGGATAGGTAGGGCAACATTTATGGATGATATTCTTCGAACGGCCACAAATTATGAAATTTTTCTGTTATTTTTTTATATCTCAAAGAAGGGACAGTTACAAGATTACTAACAGATAACACGCGAAGATAGAAAAAAAATACAAAGTAAGGGGGGCCTGGTAGGTACGAGTATTATGTAGTTCTGAGCTGCCGCCCACAGGGGGATTGTCCCGATAGCCAACCTCCGATAGGAGCGCTTTTAAGAATAACATACAGTATTGGCTAGGGTTTAATGTGGGCATTTGGCGTATAGGTACACTTCCTGATTACTTTGCAAATCAATCTTTTATTTGTCCAGTCGTAAAATCGTTACATAAGTTAATTACGTAGGCGGTGTTTTTGCCAAAAATATTCGGCAGCTAACAATCCGTATTTTTTGAACATGATAATCATTAGGGCACAGGGTCGGCAGGCGAGATTTCCATTAAAATAAAATAAATCATCGCGGTGATGTGTTATTGGGCGGACTTTCAAGATGGAGATTTTGGCAAGGGTTTCAAATTCACATTTTATTTGAGGTTTGAGAACAGAACCGCATCGGAAAGGGTAGTAGATATAAAAAAATTAAAATTATTTAGGAATTCATGATAGACATATTTTTCAAACGCACAAAAATCACAAATATTTCAAGATTTGTTTTTTTTTCTTCTACACCTTGCACTTTTCTATTTTATCTAAGTGCCATTTTTTACAAAAAAATAAATGGCTAAAGTAGACGCACAAAAGCTTTTTTTTCCTCTTGTAAATTAAGGGTAATCATTCCAGAATGATGCAAAGCGTTACATTCTAATACAAGCAATACAACAGATGATTTATCTGTAAATTTTATATGGGTAGTTAAGTTAGGAATTTGTCTGAGTTTTCCAGGGAATATAATTTTTAAACTGTTACCTTTCAAATTCTACGAAAAACACCCTTAAACGTCAATAAATAGTGCAGTTTGAAAACCAGCAAAGGCATTTTTGAACGTTTAACCTAAAATTCAAGTATGCATTTCATAAAGAATTTAATAGATTACTGTTTAAGAATTGCATTCACTACAAACCTTGGAAAATTTTCTAACTACCCGTATAGAATCAACAGATGAATCATTTGTAGTATTGCTTATACTAGAAAGCTAAAAAGTCTCTACTTTTGGATGCTGACCCTTAAGGTTACGTAGAGGTTGTATTTTAAAAAAAAAAGTGCTCTATGAATTATTAGAGTACTGTAGTAAATTTTGTTGAACTTTGCCTTATGTGATATCATGGGTATAGTGCCATAATAAAGTCTTAAGATTTTTTTCTTATTTGCTAATAAATAATTTAAGCTAGTAGTTCTACACTTATAAAAAGGTCTCTCAAAATAAATTTTGCAAGCATGTGTGTGTATGTGTAAAATTCCTTTGTTCAAAGGAAAATAGGGCAGAAAACGAAATTAAAATGCTCCCGGCTCTGTGTAGAGTGAAATTAATATTAGCCCGCTTTGCTCCATTCGCTATGGAAATCGTATGGCCGAGAATTTTCTGTTATAGTTGAATGGAACAATTCAATTTAATGACGAGACAAATGTCTATGGTCGGTTAAGCCGGTTTGTTTTGTATTCCTAAAAATCGGGACGATATTGTGCGACTGACTTTTCGTTGTGTTATTTTATTAGGAGGTTTACCGATATTATATTCATCGGGAAAAAAATTCGAACTGCGTGCTTTTGCTAAAGCCAGATATTTTATAATACTGGGGATATTAATTGAAATAGTAGAATAATAATAATTGAAAAAAATATTAGTTTGAAAAGTTGGGTAATAACGGGTTGCAGGTTTAGCATGCATAATTTTATTGATATTAAAAAAAAATACAATTAGTTCTTTACTTTTGCTTTCTAAAATGTGTATAATAACTTTGTTTAAGACCACATATTGTATTTTAATGTTTATGACCGACTGGTTTCACTTAGTCTAAGCTTCATCAGGGTACAAAACAAACTAAACAAAAATACAAAGTGCGCGGTTATATATTCATACAGAGGGACAACACAATATCAAATAAAATAAGAGAACAGTGAGAAAACAATACGATAACGTTTAAATTAAACCAAAGAAACAGAGATAAAGAAAATATACTAGGGTGATGAAGCTTAAGCTAAGCAAAACTGGTCGGTCATTAAAAGTGAAATAAAATCTGTGGTCTGATACAAAGTTTTTTTAATGTCATTAATTATTGTTTTTGCTTTCACCCATTTAATGCGATCTTGACCATGTTTAAGATATATTTATTTATATTGCATTGTAAACGCATAATAATTTTTAAATTTGAATACCATTCTCACGAATACATTTTGCTAATAAACTATTGGAATCCTGGCCAAGATAAGTGACGCATGAGACTGCGAAATAAAATACCGGGGGTCTCCAAAAGAGGAAGTTAGAGAATTGCCATTAAACTTGAGAGGGGATATACTTTACGTTTTTTTCAACTGAGCTAAGTGATTCTGAAAGGATAAGGACGTTCCTAAAGTTGTGAGATTTGAAGAGCTTTTATGATAGCTATGCATTCGGCAGAGAAAATAAAACTTTTTTTAAAAAGTGTGTGTGCAATACACAATTTCCTATGATTTACATAGACACCGGCCCCGCTTTGAGAGTTCTGACTAAATTTGGATCCATCTTTGAAATTTTAAACAAAATTTGACTAGTTCTTTTCAATAATTTTGTTTCTGTATTATTTGATTGAGTTGAATCGTTTTGATGGATGTTATTGAATATATCCAGAAAGCAGTCATAGAAATGTATAAGGGAACATTTTTTTCACCGAATGGAATTGAATAAACATCATGCATTAAAAGTAGTATTGAAGTTTAGGAATTACTCAATGCATTATAAAATGCGTTTAATTATTTTTAAACATCCTGTGAATTACACAAATAACGAGATTTTCAGAAAAAAAATACAAATTTTAAAGACCAAATAATAGTCACGGAAACAGATTAAATAATTTAGAAGCACTGGAAATAAATAAAACTATTAAAATTGATAGTCGTATTCCTAATAATCAATTATATTTGTCCAGCCGTCCAATATTAAGTGTATTTCCTGTAAATTCATAAAATTTCTTATCATTACTAATCAACTTCTCAGTTGACATTTTGCCTCTTTTATTTCATATTATCTGTCTCTTTCTCTCTGTTCCTTTTTTTTTGTTTGTTTTCTCACTGTTCTCTTATTTTATTTTATATCGTGTTCTCGCTCTGCATGTACGAGTATATATAACCGCACACTTTGTATTTTGTTGTTAAGTTTAATTTTGTACCCTGATGATGCTCAGGCTAAGCGAAACCAGTCGGTCATAAAAAAAAAAAATGTGGGATTATATAAAGTTTTTTTTTCATTTCATAAAATAATAAATTGGTTGCCTCAATGTAAGTTATACTAAATTGGTTCACACAAATAATGCCAAAACATTAAATCACCTTTTCGAAAGTGTGATCTAAATGTCAAGGGAAAGGTCATTGGAATAATGACAGCGGGTTCGGCTAATGTTACCCATATCAGAAGGATTAATGGTTGGGACCGAATACTTTTTTGAGGATCTATTTCAGTACTAACCTTCAGTAAGAATGCTTGTCCAAATGTCCATACTAGGTCTCGAACGCGTGCACGTATATTTCGAAGTTGAATATAATTATTCGAGGTGTACATATTATTTTATTATGGTTTGTGACTATTGGATTTGTACATCGTAATTAGTATTTTTATGTTTAATCGAGGGTTTATATGCATCTCCATATATAATTGTAGTGTCGGATCACGTTTTAATGTTGGATATAGCACGTGTTGACGTACATACATTATATTGAAAGAAATATCATATTCAAATTGTCCAAAAAAACGAAACTGGCAGTCCACAATGGAGTGCTTATACCAACCTTGATGAATGACAGTGAGGCATGGAACTGGCAGAGGAAAAATGAAAGTACACTGAATGCTACTATGTTAAAAATGTGAATATCCGGAAAGAATACAAAGCGTTATGAATAGAGTCAAGAAGGACGCTTATATGGTTTGGGCATCTAGAGCGAATGAATGAAAAAAGGAGTGTGAAAAAAACGAAAGTGAATGGAAGAAGAAGTCCGAGACTCCCGAGAAAGACACCAAGTGAATCAAATACTTGAATCGGGCCATGTAAATAGTTAGAATAACAGAAGAGTACGTATGAGATGATGAATGAATGTGGATGAAGCAAGGAGTGTATGCCAAGACAGAGTTGTATGGCGGTCCGTCTTCTTTGTCTACCCGTGCGGGGAAATGGCGTGAAGGTTAGTTAGTTAATATGTGATTGTTGGATTTGTAAGTTTTTGAAGGAAATACCTACTGCAATTTATTTTTGATTTTCGGCAGACAAATTCGGAAAACTTTTACAAGAAAATCACAATACGATCAGTTATAAGGTTGCTCAAACTGAAATTAGAAAATCTTACCGGTATAATGTATTAATAATGACGATTTAATAAGAGTTGTAAATTGACTTCTGTTTAACATTAAATAACTTAAGTGCATTTGCCTTTGAACCTCCAATTGAGAAATTTCAGAAAGGGGTGGCTACTATTTTGGATATTATGTAAATAGGGAAGGAGAAATAGAAATAAGAAGATTGGGTGGTACCTGGTTATTAAACTATAGTTCTTCATAACTTATATCTATGCACCTACCTGCTTAGAATGGTGGTCTCCCATCGGGGAAAAGCAGATAATACACTTCACTCTGGAAAAAAGTGGATTGGGCCAGGGTTGGAAAATGTGACAACTTGTGGCCAACTTGTAACCACTATTGCCCACAGATCTATTGTCAAAGCTCCTACCGATCTTTCGAAGAAACTGTCATAAAAAATGCTCGATGCTAGGTTTCAAATGACTATGCCCTTAATTTGGATGACCGAGGGCTTGTTCCAATGTGGAACGCAATTCTCGATAAAATTTTGGCATAAGCAAAATGAACGCTGCATTCGACACTTTAATTTAGGATTTGGCTCAGAGCTGAAGGGGTAGTAAAGAGTTATCTTTTTCATAAATTTTATTTGGCCCTACGCCAGTCGCTCGAGCCGCGAGCGTATATAATAATCGTGCCTACGGAGTCGGCAACCCTTTCTTTGTCATTCTTTGTCTTCCATTTGATAGTTTGTTTGGTGATCCGATCTGAACAGTTGGCGACTTCACCAACTTCCTCTTCCAATCTCCTTCCCCAAAGCTTTAGTCTCACAACACACCCTGTTGGGATTTTTGTGCGGTATTCACATAAAAATGAATAAATATACATACATATTCAGACATTGTTTCTCATGTGAAAAAATCTCAGTTTTCATAGAGTTAGTTGTCTTGTAACTGTGGGAAGATAGGCAAACACTAGTCATTTACCCTCCATAGTAGAGTGATTAGATTCTTCCGAATAAAACAATACAACAAATATGTTAAAAAATAGAATAATTTACACTTCTTACAAAAGAGAAATCCCATGAAACCCCGGTGAGAGTTGCATGACTAGGCTTTGACTACCTTTATTTAGTAAACATGTCTGATTGGCCGGACACTTTCAAACCTTCCGTTGCTTTTTTTTCTTGTACTATTTTTTCCGTCTCACGAAAATACCGATTTGGGGGTGCAATAGTCTAACTACTGGGCAGAAGAACTTTTCGAGATATTTTTTTAGAAAAAAAACCAATATGTAGAGTTGAGTTTTCGAACTCCAAAGAAGTATTTTTATAAAACCACCAAACAAAAAAAGCTTTAAAAAAGTTGGAGGGTAAGACAAGAATATCAGCAAATAAGTACACAACTGAACTCATTCCTAATAATCTTAATGTTGTCTTATCAGGCCGATACTAAATTTATCCTCCCCTCAATATTATAAGTAAGGTAAAAGTTTGATTATTTTCATCGTTCGTGGAATAAAGTTCAAATATAATTCTTTTGAAGGAATTATCGTACAACAACACTCGAAAATGATATGTAGAAAGAATGATAGAATATCTACCACCGAGGAAGCTTCTCGGTTATAAGCTCGGGTATAAGTCCTAAGACGAAGTCTTCTGGTAAGAAGCTTAAACTTAGAAGGCTAAATTGCATGTAGACCTACACCATTTACTTAAACTTAATAAACAGTACAGAGGTTGACAGGAAGTGAAGCGTTTCTAAGAGTTGTACCGCTGATGAAAATAATTATGACGATGAAAAGAAAAAAAGGTCTTTTCCTTGTTATTAACCCCTGCAATGGACGAAACATTGTGTATATGTGTACAAGGCTCGTCAGCCAAACGATCAAATCTTTTGTAGGAAGCGAAAAGAAAAATCCTCGCTGACATGAACAATTACTATTTTTATTTCTCGGATCAATTTAAAAAAAATATATATATGTAAAATAAAGAAATGTTTAAAAAATAAACCTCGAATAGGGAGAAGCATTAACAATGAAATTATGTTTCTATATAAATAATATCCACAAAATTACAAAATACAAAAACAAGACATATTATTTATTGAAATTCAGATACGAACACATATTTACTGTAATAGATATAACCAAAATGGTTGCAAGTAAAACGATGAAAATATATTGAAAATATACAATGAGAAATGAATGAGTCAATTTATCCAAAAACATACGGTTTCATTTGCAAGGGAATCTATTTTCCATCAATTTTATGACTTCGAAGTAACGTTCAGGAATGGTTGGAAATTGGTTCCGTTCTATTCCAAATCAATTCCCCGAAACAATAGCTCCTTATTACAAGTTCTCCTCCGCTTGACATAAACATATCACTTTGCAGTTCGGCTCCCCCTACTAAGGGGAAACTTTCATGGGGATTTCAAATTGAAATACACACAGTTTTGAAATTGGGTCAATTTTCTTTATTGACAAAAGGCATGACGTCAGGTGTGAAATAGGGTTATGATATTTAGTTTGTAAAATAATTTCAGGTCTATTCATAGGTAAATCAAAAACTAATTTAAATTACACGTATTCTTTTTGATTTGATTAAAACAAATCTTGATAATTGATACATATATAACCCATTTAACAATAATACGCGTGCTGTCACGTTTACATAAGTGCATATAATGTTAAAAAAAACATTATGATGTTAAATTAAATAAATAATTGATTAATAAAAAAAAAAACAAATTTATTTTATTCGAAAGTTATAATAATTTGGGACACAAGCCACACTAAACAACATAATATTTATATCCGTTTTACATTCTGATATTTGAAAAAAAAAACTGTTTTTAATACCTATGAAAAAAAAATACACAGTTGACACATAATAAACCTCGGAGAAGAATTCAAGTTAGATGATACAAGCATATTACTGATAGCTTCGCTATCCCCTATCTTTAAAATTTTTAGTTTTATTAATTCTTTCTTATAAACGATTCATATAACGGAAATAGGGGTTACAACGAAGCTCTCAGCGGCAAGACCATATAACATGTCACACGGGTAGTAATGTCACAGTCGCCGGCGATATTTTAACTAGATAGCACGATTAATAATATTATGTACTAAGGTTTTCAAGTTAGTTAAAACAAACAATAATAATTTTAAAGCATGCTACAAAACAACTGCGCTCGGTGTCAAATTAGGACGTTATCATTGTTATCATCTTATCATTACGAACTCGTATTAATCTATTGCTCAATACGATCATATAACATTTTCGTGGAAAGCAATCGCTTTGTGGTTTGACATATTCAATGAAAATGAAATAATAACTCTGTAGGTATAATGCCAGAAATTTTATTTTAATTTTTAAAACCGACCGGTTTCACTTAGCCTAAGCATCATCGGGGTACAAAATTAAACTAAACAAAAAATATGTAGTGTGTGGTTATATATACTCATACATAAAGAGGGAGAACGCAACATAAAATAAATTAAGAGAACAGCAAGAGAACAAAAGAATAACATTTAAATTGTAATTTAATTCAAAATCGGTCGGTCATAAAAAATACAATGAAATCTGTGTTCTTATACAAAGCTATTATTTCATTTTAATTACGATCATATGCCTATCTCGTAAAGAAAACGTCAAAGCATATAGCAACGTGTATCGGTACACAATAATAATAAGTGATTATAACGTATTAATAATTTTAAAAAGAAAGATATTCTTAGGTTACAAGTAGTGTGCAATATTTAATTTTCTCCTACCACCATTGTTGTGATGGGAAAATGTTGCTAGTGCAATGATGGAGAATTTAACTAGCAGAGGATTGAACCTGCGACTCGTGGGTGGGAAACTGATGCTTTTGACAACTCGGCCAACTAATCGACCATCGATAGCAAAAAATTTGACGAGTGGTAAGACGCTCGACTACGAATTCAGAGGTCGCGGGTTCGAATTCGCAGAGCGCAAACATATTTAAAAAAAAATAATATGTGTCATATCACATTTAATAGATATAAAATAAAATATAGTATATTTGCGGCACGTTCCAGCGTGGTAGATACTCTAAGTATCGACCTGGTGAAAGACCACCATTCAGAATTGAAAAGTTGCTTGAAATGGCTTTAGCCGTGTTTGGTGACCAGATCTGAATAGCCAGGTAATTCCCAACCTTCTCCTTCTTCATCTCCTTCCCCTCTCAATTAACTTTAGCCTCACAATATACCCCTTTTGGGGATGCCATAGTCTCACTGGATCTAAACGGTTGGGAGCAGTTGAGACTCTTGTGCGGTATTCACGTAAAACAAAAAAAAAACCCTCGACTAGATCGATTTCAATGATAATCTCTCAATCTCTCCTGAGAAACTCATCGTCAGTATCCACCAGCTCACAGCTGTGGTACTTGGAGGAGGACTCAAGCCAGCTGTCGAGGTTGCTGGCGAGGTCGTCGTAGGAGGGCTGCTCGGTCAGGGGCTCCAGTTCCGGCGCCGGCTCGTCCCTCCCCGTGTACAGCCTGTCGCGGCTGTTGGACATCCCGAACACGGAGCTCGGAGAAGCGGGGCACATCGCTGGGAACAAATTGATTCAACGTAATTAAAGATTACTGAAACATTGAAAACGTCGCACACTTAAACTTTCAAACATATCTGTGGGTCTAGGTCAAAACGTGATCTGTGTTAAACCATTTAAAGGTTTTGATCGTTCCTTCATCAATTGAATAAAGGTCAACCGGTTTATTTGGATTTTTGGATCAATTGGTTTAAGATGGAATTGAAATGGAAGTTGACAAGTTCAACAAAATCTTACTATGTAGCTAAAAAAACACTTTTGAAAATTGTCATCCCAACACAGGCTTATGCCTAATGGGATGGGCATTTTACCAACTAATAAAAAAATGTGTGTTCAAGTTAAATAATAAATAAAAAAATGGAATAATGAAAACTGACATCGGGTGACAAAAAGATTAATTAAACCATCAAAAGAGTGAAGTATTTTTTTGTTATTTTGGAAAAAAATTGACACATTGATTTTACGTAGATACTGTAAATTGGTGATAGTTGAAAAAAATCTGGATATCTGCTTTGACACAACAAAATATACCTTAAACACAAACATTACAGAAATCTTTCGGTCATATTTATTGGTGCGCGTTAGTCAGGGCATTTATTTCTACGTATTTTAGAAATTGAATCAAAAATTTCGAATCAAAGCCCTCCTCGTGATCATATGCTCGAAAAAGCTCATAAAGAAAGTTGAAAACTGTTGTTTGAGTAATTTACTTAAACGCTCTCGAGGGTACCTACGTACATCGCAAATATGAGCTAACATAGTCCTAGCTAGAACGATATCCACACATCAAAACACGCCAAAAGATTTAAGCTTCTCATGATCTTTATCACCAAACTCACTTTCAGTTTGAAATACAGCCAATGTAAATACCTAAATACATAGTTCGCCTTGGAATACACATTGAATTTATCTCAAGCTATGATTTTGGAACACAAGGTGGTGGTCGGTCGTTTTAAGACTATGTAGATATGATTGCAATGTAGGTTTTGTTTGGTTCGTGAATTATAATTTAATAAATTTTAAAATTAAATGTATGCATAATAATAAAATTATAATTAAGTAGAGGAATATAACACCATGGGTTATGTGCCGCACTAACACGTAAAATCTCTTAGTTTTAATACAAATGACTCCACAAGTCATTGCGATTTGCCAGTCGTCCATCAAATTAAATGTGAGTCATCGTCTCAAAAGAAGAACATATATTTTTTTAGGGTAATATGCAAGGTATGTGCCAAAATATTTTCATTGAAAATTTTCAGAAGGCAGTTTTCAACTGCGTGTTACATAAAATCCTTTCTCTGTAGCACGATTAGCGTTGTATCGTTCGATAACATAGCTCAAGCCATCTCAATGTGCTGGCTGGCCAGTCGCATTACCGCTTTGTTTGTTGGGTCAGTGCATTTGTACGTTTATTTGTATTGTGGGGTAATATGCCTCACTGAGGTTGGGTATTCCCAGTGAGGCATATTACCCTATTATATTTTTTCTGTGATAAATTATTGCTTATTCCCATGGATTATTTTAAAGCTAAAAACGAGACGCAATGTGTTTAGAATGCACGAAAAGCTTGCTTTGGTTGCATTAATCATGTACACGTTTCAAAAACTTTTGTAACGAAATTTCTGTTTAATTATTAATACTACCTAATTATAATTTGTAAATGTTCAGTAAAGTTTGTTCTGCGAAGTTATAATATTCACTTTAGGTGCTTTGATTTTGAGTATTGATATAAAAGGCGTTGTATTACTATGATATTCACTTTTATTAAATTATGTAAGCTGGTTCCATATTACCCAGGTTTTGGGGTAATATGGCACTTTCCCTTTTTTCCATGTTCCTATTTTGCAATGAATCAGTCAGTTTCGAGATTAGAAAACTACTTGTTTATCTTAGTTACAGAGACGTGCCTTCTTTAACACAAAGAATTTAATTTCTTATGTTCAAATTGGTAGAGCTAACCTACGCTGAACGAAATCGGTGCCATATTCACCCACTTTACTATATAATTCACGAACCAAACAAAAACCATATTGCACTTATATTTACACAGTAAATATTATATATTTTACACTTACTAAACATCACTCCGTTTCCCCGCAGCGGTGGCAGAGGATAGACAATTACAAAAATCCATCTGGGCACCTCTTTCATTCAAATCCATACATCGTCTCATGCATACTCTTTGTTATTCTAACGTTTGACATGACTCGATTTAAGTATTTGATTCACGTGATTGTGCAATGTCTTCCTCGGGTGTCCCCAACTTTTGCCACCATTTACTGTCGCGTCATATATTCTCTTTATGCTCCTTTCTTCGTTAACTTGCTCTACAAACCGTTTAAGTGTCCCTTACTTAATCTTATTAATTACGCTTTCAACCGAGGTCGGATCTTTATCGTAGGGTCATACATGGTTTTACCACACAATCAGTTAACTTTCATATTATCTCTGCTAATTTCATGACTCCCTACCATGGTATAAGCACTTTAAAATCACGTTTTATGGATATATTCGTAATAATTATGTTAATGACATCTGCCCATTAAATTGGGTGGTTTATTTAAAAATTGCCAATTAGAGCGTATAATTGCCATCAAAACATACGTTGTATGATATATGGTACTTATGGTAAAAATATGGTAAACATACGTTGTAGTACTTACACTGATGGCATGGTATAGACCTTAGTCCATAGAAGTAGTATAAAAATTGCAGCATGAACATTGGAAGAAGAGTAATACTTGCGGCCACCTTCACTTTTCACTGACCTTAAAGAGGCGAAAACTTTTCATTCTATTTTGTTTTCGTCCGATAAAATTAACAAACCAGTGGAATAAATCACTATCCGTGACTTCACTACATTTAATGAATGACTTTTAATTTACTTCACAATAATTCCTTATAAAAAATAAATATATCGTTGAATAAACTGTTTTCATCTAAATACTCAACAAATTTATTATTTAAAAAAAATGGTAACATTGAACCGTGTCCAGGTAAATTACCTCGAGCTGCATCACAACGTTTGATGCTCGACGTCCGGATTAAATAAAAAAATGTTTTTAATGTGCAGTAATCAAAAAAACTTTTTTTTAAATCACACGAACCTGTCAACTAATTTTTAGGAAATATTTCATGTAAATAAGCGTTGAAAAAAAGAGTTGTAATGCAAAACAAGCCAAGTCAAAACTATGTACCTAACTATTTCGAATTCACGTCACCATTGGCTCAAGCTAGTAAGCTTAAACTATAAATACCACCAATGGAACAGACGATTCCATTGCAAACTCGACATCATTCTTCTTAATCCTTTTGGGTGGCGTTTTCCCAATCTTTCCCATCTACGTTCTCGTTATTGAATAGATTTGTCTAATTTGGAAAACACCTTGTTATTGCATTCAACGCTCTAGGCCGTTTCGTGAGCGGCGAAGGGTGGTAGAGAGAGAGGGTAAAATGGATATTACAGAGAGGGGGGAGGGGGTGATGACGATTAGTGCGGTCTGGTCCGCGCCGTTTCCTTCCGTCATTACCTTACTCAACAAGTCCCGGTCATTTCCTACGGAGCCTCAATTTACATTGAAATAAAAGCCTCACGGAAACAATGGCAAAGTGTTGGGGGTCGGGCGAAGGCCCCACATGCTCGCTTGTTCCGCCCCAGCTTTCTTTTGTTTTTGTTTCATCAAACAAAGAGTATTATGCTTTCTTTGGGGCGTAGGTACACTCGCGTGGCAAAGGAACAACGAAATTTTGTTTGTAAGGGAATGCGAAGGTTTTGTTGTAATTATTATGTGCCGGGGTAAAGGGCTGTGAACGCAGCGTATTCCAAATAATGACGGTAATCTCTAATGCGATACGGGTTCGTGCTGAGCGCTTACGTATATAAGGCAGGGTGAGTTAATTTAGAAAGTGCTTGTTGTCTGTAAGTAGTTTACTAGAATGGACAGAGATGTAGGTAGCAGGTGCTTTGATAAAATATTTATTATTTCGTGAAAAGCTCAGGTAGGGTCAATATTGTTTGAATAATGGAATTTACCGTTGAAAATATTGGTATATCCACTGCTGCATGAAACACTTCCAAA
Organism: Drusus annulatus; assembly: GCA_022651775.1. NCBI lineage: Eukaryota > Metazoa > Arthropoda > Insecta > Trichoptera > Limnephilidae > Drusus > Drusus annulatus. The sequence continues at coordinate 1,009,369 of JAGWCC010000084.1, forward strand.
GCTACGTATACACTTCTCAGGTCAGTTCGTTATGCAGGCATCTTTGAAGCATTTGCTCCTCTCGGGTAGTGTGAGATAACAAGTTTTGTTCATCGGTTGGTCATGTTATCTCACCAGCAATGTATCCTGCTGATTACATATGTTTGAGCGAGAAACCCAACGTTGTTGCTAACATGATTTACGAATATTCTTACGAAATATTTATAATAATGATTGCAAGGTTTAGTTATAAAACACAATAACTTTAAATAATTGACCCCGCCGCTTAATCAAGCGGGTCATTCATTCAAATCTACGCTATTTCGTATGTATTATAATATTTGAAGTAAAGCTGTTATCGGATCGCGGCTTTAAGGCACCACCGGTAGCCTTTAAATACGCCTTTTCTTACAGCACTTGAATTAATCAATGCCTTTGAAACAGGGTGAAGCCTCAACGTTAACTGCCAACTTTTTAAAAAGGTCATTATCATCATCATCTACACCTACACTATGAATACAATTGTATTCATAGTGTAGGTGTAGATGTACAGTACACCATATTGTACTTAACACAGCTTATCAGACTATCTTATTGCCGGAGTATTATAACATTCACATTAAAAACGAGTTTATTGGCAACTTTCAAAAGTTCCTTGTTAATATTTTCCACGAATTTGTGAAGATATTTAGAGAAAAAAAAATCAGCGACAAATATAACAAGAAAGGTATTTTACTATTATAAATCTTATTACTTATTGTACTTAGACACGCGAGAATCGCCACATTATGAAAAAAAAAAGTGTATATTAAAAAGAATTCTACTGTCAATTCACTAATATATATAAAAAAAAAAATTCATAGAAAATAAAAAAAAATCTTTTGGAAAAAAAAAAGTTTTATTAAAAACATACAGACCCAGTACAACGAAGAACTCCAGTGAAAAATATTACGTCTCAAAAATATGTATTTTTAACAACAAACGACTATTCTGAATATTGAAGTTTTATTGTACCTATGCAGTTTTTCGTACAATTAATAAATCCATTTTGAATAGTGATTAATGAACAAACACATTAAAAGGCACCTGACGTCATTCTACCCTGATCGCAGTGCCATTTCGGGGCATTGTGGAGAGATTAATATCTATTGTGACGTCATTTGGTTTAAAATTGTACGGAGCTCTTTAAGCTTTAAATCGGACCCTTTTCAAAAAGTTCACTTAAAACATGATACTCCTCTGAAAAGTGTGTTAAAACATACCGGAAATAAAGTTATACGGTCAACATTATTTAAAAAAAATGATAAATGGAATTTTGAGAACATTGATTTTTATTTATGAATTAGAAGCTTGAATATGATATATATTAAAACCACTAGCGGATAATCATTCTGAGTACTAGATGTAACGAAGAGGGACGAATATGAGGTAGAATACAACTGCTGTATATCCCCACCACCCTGTAGCATCCATCCCCTAAGCACCTAGTTTCTGTGGAGGATTTGAATAAGTTGAATAATGGTTCCATTACCTTTAGCAAAGTGGGGCAAGGTTGAACATTATTCTTTTCTTTCTTTAGCTACACAGTGAACTGCCGTGATTGATTAAGTGTAATTTTATTTGACTTGATTAACATACGGTGTAAAGGCTGACTATTATTTGTTGACCCTAATCAGATTTAAATACAACGTTCAGATTTAAACTACCGAAAAAGGTTAATTTTAATGTGTAGTTTCTCAATATCGATCTACATGTCTCACTATTATAATTCTAGGTGCCTAAGGTAATCTATTGCATTTATCTTGATAAATGTATGATTTCGTGCTCTCTAAAATAGTGGAAGAGCTCTACCGTCAATTTGAATAGTCTTACTTATTTTTGTTCAACCGAAACTCGATTTTTTCAAATTAAGTATCTTCAAATCCCTTTCCTTAAAACTTGTAAATTACTCATGTTTAATTTACATATATTACATTTTCCATTTACTTTAATAAAGGACCAACACAAAACTAAATCTTTATTCCGAGATTATTATGATGTCCCAAGAGACCTATTGGTATGATGTCCCGAGAGATCTAATAATTTTATACTCACAAGCTTGATGCATTCACCGACAGGAGTCAGCGAACCTCCGGTGGAGTTGACTGAATATTATTTGATGTTAGCCCCCCACCCATTCTATTGATGAGGATTTCCTCCTCAAAACAATAATGGCTGAAAGCTTTTATGCTTCCAGGTACAACACTACTTGTGCCACAGGTCATAAAAGTTCCTACTAGATTAATGAATTTGGCCATTTTATTTCATTTGTAAGAATACAGTAAAAATTATTTTACGTTTATGTTTAACATTAGTATTTATCAGTAACGGGTGCATGTACTTTTATTTTGTTGACTGACAGATTTCTGTTTATAAGTATTATAAACTCAAAACAATACATATTTTGTAACCTAAAGTGACCAGTTAAAGGCTGATTCACACCAACATCCGGTTCCGCTCAGTGCCGATATTGTTCCGCAAGAAAACTTATTGATATGATATGAATTATTTATTTGGTCAAAACTTTTTTTGGATTAGTGGGATTACTTTATTAAGATGTTTATATGTACAAAATATAAATCTATTAAAATGCAAGCCGGAAGATATTTTACTAATCGCGAACACGCCAGGGCGTGCCACTGGCAGGTACTACTGGTTGTAAATAGGGAGGAGGATAGTTTGCCAGAAGGTTATCACTATTATGCCACTCTATTTCCCGATATTGGTTTTTTATGGTACTTCTGTTCCAAGTAAAATAACGTTCCTTTTATATGTTTTAATTTTATTATCAATTTTTTTTTTACTGAAATGTTAGTAAGATATATTGTGTTGAATGAAGTTAATAAATAACCATTATATCGTCGCCGGAAAGGCAAAAGGGCTGAAGCGCCATTTTGGGAAGTTTACACCGGAGCACTTTAAAGTTCTTTTTGTTTTACAATAAAATTCATAAGTCTTCGGTACCTGGTTGGATTTTGAAAAAAAAAAAGTTAACTCAGGTAACTTAATGCTCTTATTGAGTTACGTGAAGCGACAAAAAGCTAAAAAAAGTCCCAAGTTTGAGTCGCTTGGGTCAAGCCTTCTGGCAAATAATATATCTCGTATATATATAAGATGGCTGAAGAGCCACAAAATTCTTCAGAATCAAATGAGAGTCAGCGCATTCGATACAAAAAAAGATTAAAACAGCATATTTAACTCATTTTGACTAACGTGTCGCTTTAGTCCTTTTGCCCTTTCAGCAAAAATATTACTTGATTTACCACAATAATTAACTGATTAAGTTATTAATTTATTAGAGTAAACTTTGTATGTTTTACCTTAGTCACTATGTGACTATATCGCCATGTGAGTGAATTATCTAACATACAGTATAATATAATGCATGCATAGGCGTATATCCCCATTGCGCATGGCAACATTGAAAAGAAAAATTTGTAATTCAGAAACTAAACGTAATTATGATAATCAGGTAAATGTAACAGAGATTTTTTTGTGCCGAGTTGTTTTATCATAAATGTCAAATATGTTTGGTTTTGAAGTAATAATTATATTCACCTTTAACAAAGAGTAATGCCAGGAATAGGGGAGAGAAATTCAGGGTAAAAGGAAGACGGTTTGACCTAGTGAAAATTTACCGTCCTAATTCACCTCGTTCCCAATTGAGGGTTGGAGGTTGGGCGGGGGCGTGGAGAGGGGTGATGGGGGGTGGCGTGACCCAAACACACTCCGAGCAGAACAGGTGTAAGGAATTTTTCGAACAAAACTATAAATTTTGTTTTACCATATTTGCATTGCCAAACGGTCTAAGTAGAAATTATTAAAATAATAAATTACGTTAGTATTACAAAAAATGATATACTGAGCTTTATTAGAAGAAATAGGCGACTACATAAGTCTCTTTTATTAATTCACTGCGCGTTGCCAGGAGAATTAAAAATACTATTTTGATAAATATTACAATGCTAAAAATATATGTTAAATGGTTGCGGTTACACGCGTTCAAAGATTTATACCAATAGGCAAATGTAAACAAAGATAAAGAGAGATAATATCCGATCACCCACTCATTCTCACACTTTATATGAAAATACATTGTGTCGATGAATTTACACGTAATACCTACGTCTTATTTACTCTCCTCCCCCCACCCAAGGTGGAAACTTACGTTACTAAAAAATATATATATATATACCTATAGAACTTTATCATCAATTATAAATTTCAAGTCAATGTTAATATTTTTTTTTTATAGAAAAGTAGATTCATAAATCAAAGTAGATAAAATATTTTACAAATAAAATTGTTTTTCCTTATTTCAGGTATAAAGGCATTTAATTAATGTTTAATGTATACCATTAATTTTATTAAAAATATGTTCACACAACATATTTTCAAAACTCTTCCACAGGGGATGTGTTAATAACTCAAATATTACGGAAAAGCTGGCGTGTTAAAGTTTTAGAGTATTGTAACGGAATGGTTAATAAATTTACTCCTTATACGTTTTGTTAAGAATAACTTAAGTGAAATTTAAGTTAAATACATAAAAGAATTAAGAAAAATATATCTTTATGTATTTTACAGATATATTTTGAAAAGCCCCAGCGTTTAAGACCCTTGTCTTGGGTAGTATACCCTAGGAGGCGTTAGTACAGGTAGTTTTTCGTATAATAGCCTACACCTTTATAGGGGTGGCCGATAGGGAAGGGGTGGGTAGCCTTGCCCACACAGCACACAGTGCATAGCACACAGCACACAGCACAGGAAGTGGGCTGTATTTTCTGTTCCGTATATCCAATGACACGTATCGGACTGATTATTTCGTAATGACGTCTCAAGTTTTACGATATTCCAAACATGAATGAACGCTGGTTTTAAAGTTGTGCATTTTATATTACTACCCATTAATATATAATGCATATTTCAGAAAGCTTTATTAAAAGTTTAAAACTATTATTAATGATAAATTCTCTCAAAATTAAAAAAAAAATAGGTGCGATTTGACATAATTAACTTTGCAGTTGGCCAAAAGAGGAACTAACAATTGAACTGACTGTTTTTAAAATACATAGATTTTTTCAATCCAAAACATCTACTCGTATAGTGGCGATGCCCTCGAATGAAAAGTTTAGTATGTTGGTCTGTTTTTTTTTCTAGAATAATTTAGTTTTTTTTTATTTTAAAGTTAAGAATAGGTAAAGTTATATTAGGCCTTCCGAAATTCGGTTGTAATTTTATTGGTACCTACCCATTATAATTATGAATTAAAAACTGATAAAATGTCGCTACTTAGCAACCACATCTCAATATCTCCGACCTTCCTCTTCACATTTCACTGGTTCGTATCGTTGTGATTATTATTAGTGTAGTTGTTATTTTTATTTTATATAACTATTACATTCAATGCGATTTCGAGAAATGCATGAGCTCTCAAAAATATTTATATTTGATATCAATTAATATATCATCCTACAAAATATTTCTACTCATAATCGGGTTTTCGAGACAAAGCCTTGGACTGAACTAGCTTGCAGCATAAAAGTGTTGTTTATTTTTACTCCGAATGAAAATGATGTAAGTACCTTCGTTCTGATGAACGTATATGCTGATTCTAATTACAAGTCAGAGTGATGTATTTAAGGTTCGAATAGCCTAGAAAGATAGTAGTGCTTATCTAACAATAATCACTGCAGCGGAGCTACGGCCGGCGTGATGTAATTATCCAAAGAAAATGCAAACGGTTAAGAAACGGGGCTTGCATTATCTGCTTAGATGCCTTCAAATAGATAACCTCCAATTGCGTACTAACATGGATGGTTGAAAACCGGAGTATTCACAAATAGTCGATTGGTTGAAGGGGTTTACTATAAAATTATGAAATTGGAATAAGTGTTCAAATGCAAATAATTTTTCAACCAGGGTTTACGTGTACGATCAAAGGCAAGGTAAGTGTTAGTAGGTATATCGGCTAGGTAACAGTACCAGTACTCTATTCGATTAATAGCGCTTTCGATAGATATACGAGTACTCAAAAAAGCTCTCAATTTGGTAGTTATATTTTATCGAATTTACTGCATGATTTGTATATGATTTCCGCACAAAGTAGAGATAAAACATAGTTCTTCTCATGGGCCTGTAAATTACAGCTAATTTTTTACTTTTTTCAGTCTTTATATTTACTCGCTCAAGTTTCAGTTCAATTTTTCCGAAATCTTTTTTCAAACGTATCTAAAGAAAAGTAGAGAACAAATAATAATAGACTTTTTTTCGTATTTTTTACACTTAAAAGGTTTGTGGATTTTCTGTTCAGAGTTCACGGTGAATATAATATAGCGACTATAAAGATTGTTGATTCTGCTTTACAGTTGATATAAAGGAGTGATAGTACATTCATCATGTGAAGTTCCCCAATCCAGTCAATAAGTTTTTTCAAATTATATGATGCTTGAAAACATACCAACGCGAGGAAGTGCAAACACGTTAAAAAGAACAAGCATAATAATTACAAACTCAAAAAATAACAGGAACAGGAACAGGAACAGGAACAGGAACAGGAACAGGAACAGGAACAGGAACAGGAACAGGAACAGGAACAGGAACAGGAACAGGAACAGGAACAGGAACAGGAACAGGAACAGGAACAGGAACAGGAACAGGAACAATAACTGAAACAAGTACAACAACATACCCATCATATGCTTAGCCTTGAGCACCTTGGGCGGGCTGCGGTACTCGCCAGCCGCCGCCAGCCCGCCCGTGATGCTGGGCAGCCGGATGTCCAGGTGCGAACCCTTGTCTGTGACGATTTTATTGTTCATGGCGTACAGCTTGGTGGTGATGTCCCGCGCGATCAGCGTCGCCACCACCGTGGCCAGGTACGTCTCCTTCACGAACAGGTACTCCAGCGAGGAGCGCTGCCAATACAGGTAGCGACAGGAGCTGGCCGCTACTATGGATACCTGCAATCAATTCCATTTCATTTCCCACACCTTCACTATGACAAACGAATGTAGAAAAAAGATGAACCACTAGATATAACTCCAGCCTTGGTGAGAAATCACGTTAGTTAATTCACCTTTTAAAAATGTCTGCTCTTCGTGTAACCCTAAAAACTAATTGATCGTGTAAATTATCTCTAAAGGCTAAAAGTTACTTTATTACCAACAAATATGACGGAAATAAAAAGGGTTATCTTTGGAAACGAAACATGAATGAGTCTTCATTATTTAATTGCGGCAAAGTAAATGTACGGCGCGATAAAGTGGATTAATCACGTTCAAAATGTGTGTGCCACAGGTGAGAGGTTCGTGTTTCCTCCTATTAAATATATCTGGGAATTAAATTACCTTCCAGTACTAGAACCCGATCCTTCACCTTATTTCCTTCGGGAGTTTTCTTTTAAATGCAACATGTTTAGCGCAATCACGGAAAGCAGAAAAGGTTTTAAGCTTCCGCCCTGAAAAAGATTTATAAGAACGGTAACGTGTAACAGGTTAAAACCGTGAAATACTATACAATAGAGATATAGATAACCAAAAGCAGCTGCATTTACGAAATAATCAAATAAACTTTGCCAAGCGTTATTACATAATGCCAATATGCACTGAGCATTGTATTGCTTTGATTACAGTATGCATACAAGATTGAACATTACTAAATTAATCATGACATTGTCATGAAAAAATATGATAGCTCAGCGATGCTGTGCCACATTCTCCACACTAAAGTGGGACTATGCTGGGCACGTAGCACGACTAACAGATGACCGTTGTAATTGAAATATGATCGAATGACATATTTGGTTAGGAAAAATAAAAAAAAGAGCTGCCAGTATCAAATGGGCCAGAATCAGCGAAACTATAGATATATTTGATCGAGGCCAATTCCTAAAGCAAAACGCCAGAATGCTTATGAAGAAGAATAAATAGTTCAACCTAGGTTTGTATTTTTAGGTATTGATGTAACAGCACAAATACAAATTATAATTTACTATGTGTTTATTGTTTGGTGACATATTTTACAAATTATCTAGAATGAAGCGATGCTCAAACACTTGCTCAAAAATAAATAAGAAATCGTGTTCACGATACGAGTAAGCACTTCACTAGAATTATACTAGTAGCCTCCAATCATGCAGTATTACAAGCAATTACAGTCTTGTTTTCGTCGAGAAAATAGCGTAACTCTGCGCCGAGGGGTAGCCTCTCGAATAAGGAGTACTTAAATAATAATGGCCAAGGTTTGTAAAGAGAAAACTTCATAAATTATTCAGCTGACACGACGGTCGTTCTTCATGGAGAAGTGAGACGGAAATTCAGATAGGGAAATGACTTTATATGAAAAATACTCAAACTACGATGAGGCTTATGACTTGGGTTCGTGGGGGACGATTCTGTCTGAAGTGAGGAATATCCGGCGTGTAATTAATCCACAGCCTAGAGAGTGCTCGGCCTGCGTGTATTTGATGTAATTACTCATCATATCTTCTTTGATCTTAATTTTTCGGTAAAGGAAATACAAAAATGGAAAGGAAATGCGAATATTGTAAAATGATTCATTTTAGACTTGTTTATTATTTGAAAAAATGTAAGCACGAACAAGCAAGAGAAATTTATACTTTTGAATAAGTAAAATGTTTTATACCTAATGGGAATTCAATTCCCAAGAAGTAGTGTCACGGAAAGGCACATCGTACCTTACAATATTATATTGTGTACATATAATTCTTATAAATATAACTATTATTGTAGGACACTGTACTAAATCTTATGAATAAAATCCGTAATTGAAAGTTATTGGTGTAGTTATGAACATCTTCAGGGAACGCGAGTATCAATCAAATAATTTAGTATTTTAGTAAAAGCAACCTCTGCCATCGGTACCAGTGTCATTCAGTCTCCCTGTTATAGAAAGATAGATTAGTGTACCTACACCGTGTTTCAGAGTGGTAACTCGAAACTTCAGGAGGATATATGATATTCTTACGTTTTTCCAACAGAGCAATTCTACTTAGTGAATAACATATATTTGCAAGTTGTCGAAAACTTATATTGTGGTCAATCGCTTATCACGTCATCGCTAACATCTGGTGGAAGAAGGTACCCGCCCATTCACATAGGGAGGTATGTGCATAGCCAATCAGTCACTATGTTACGTTCGCATTAGATTTCACATTAGCGAGCCAGTAGCAATACATTGCAGCCTGTAGTGGATGGCATTTTGTTCACTCTAACGGATCGGTTACACGTTGCCTTATAAAAATACAAAATACGTAATAACTTTTTTATTTAGGCCGTATTATTAACATGTTTTCCCTAAGTTTTCACGAATAATCACCCTGTGGAATTTCACGGTACCACCCTTTGACACGAAGTATATCAGCTCCCGATTCCACATGCATGCACTAAAGCTTTCTTGGCAGTGAGCCTTTGTATCCGGAAAGATCAGCATTGAGTAGATTTGCCTTGTCAGAGTTGTGACAGTTTGCCGCCAAAGGGAACCCGAGTAGTATAAACATACCGGTTTCAATTTCGCCATCAAAACAACGCTGGTGCGGTTATTTGATTGCATTATATTTGCTCGAGAAAGGTAAAGGAATAGAACATTGAGTATCTTAGACATGTTGGGAGGTTCGACTAGGAGAGGTTCTATTAGGACTTACCTTGAATTTTTCATCGACGTTAGCTCGACAGGACTCAAATTCGGGTGAGTCTAGAAACTCGCAAGGCAAGATCGGGTGAAGAAACTGGGAGCCACTGATGACGTTTACCTGTTAAAAATTATAACTTGAAAAACGTAACACTTCTAAAAATTATTAAATCTATTCATCACTTGTATTACAAAAATAAATTAGATTTTTTAATGGTAGGTGGTGTAACCTTGATTTGTGCAAATGACCTTTCGCTATCCGAGCGTCTGCTATCACCATTTAATTTTAATGCAAGTTATTACATAAATTGACATTGTTAATGGACAGGTATAATACAACGTCTTATGAAACCAACACTTTTTTAAATAGTTGAAAATCTTCTAAATCTCACGGTCAGGCACAGTATGCTTGGACACATTAAATAACCAAACATAATAAAGGTAATCCATTTCCACACGTTACGCGATTAGTTAAGAGGTTCTGTTTAAGGCAATAATTGTTATAACTATATTGTTGGGGCAACAATGCCACATGATGTCCTTTGTACGTCAAGTGCAGATACTTCGTCTGTTCTGGAGACCAACGCAAAACTGCTTCCGTAAGCACCACCTTTATGTCACTTTCCTTCACAGTTTATAGAATCTGTACCTACAATAATATTTATAATTATGAATATTATCTTTGTATGAGTTACACGTGACGTTTATAATCACTGTCGATTTACGTAATATGGTACTAGCCTGGCTTTGAGCCAATTACGTAGGTACCTACCGATTCACTTAGAAATATGTTATAAACATTAGGTTTTTAATGCATAACCTTTGAATGTGTAAGTGATTTCTCGAAAAAGTTAAAAAATAAGAAAGAGTTTCTTACCAGCAAACGTCAGACTCTAAAAAATATTTAAAAGTTTATTTTAATGCTGTGGTTAGCATTGGCTAGTAGAATATGCCGGTTACTTTTCAGGTCTAATTCTTAGCAATAAATAATATGTCAACAGTAAGCGCCTAGTGGCTGCAGAGTTCTCAGATATTCTTCTTTAGTTGCTGTTTAATCACTGAGGATTGTGACACCAATTCTGATTGCTCTGGTGAACAAGTCTCCTCTACTTTTAGCAGTTTTGCGCTGTATGGAGAGCTGCGGACGCTGACGTTCCGAACGCTTGTGATATTAACTGCAACGCATTGGTGACCTTTCTTTGCTTCTCTTGCCTTCCGCATCGTACATTTCCCCAGGTTTGGCGAGTAACATGTCCAAAATACCTTAAGCTACGCCGCGCCGTAGACAGACAATTGTCAGAATGTTGTGGATGCCTAGCTCTTCCAGAATGGATAGATTAGTGCGCCTGGCAGTCCACGAAATTTTGAGCATTCTCCAGTATCACATTTCGAGGACGTCTATCCGTTTCCTTTCGCTGGATCCAAGTATTCATGTATTTACACCGTAGATAAAAATAAGCGCCAGACGAGTCTCAACTTAGTGTTTGGTCTTCGTTATGCCTCTGTCACTGTGTACAGCGCCCCCTCTGACGTAAAGTATCCGGAGCCGCTGCGAAAAAACCTTGACATGTGCACCGGGCCAAAGTACTCATACTTCCCAAATATGGTTCCACTGTACGCAGTCAGTTCACTTATCAGAGATCTTATATTTTGGAGTTAGTCATAACAGATACACAAACGTATCTGTGCGGGTGTCAAAAGAGGAACTAAAAAACGAACGAAGTATTGTCTTACACTGCATTTTAAATATCTATAGAAGCAAGACTTAATTAGAGGGTACTTATTTTATTATCAAAATTATACCATTTAATTTAAGATTAATATTAACCTAAAAGAGGCTATTGCTTTCACGAGACACGTCATGCCCGTTAGTACTCTTTCAGTTTTGCAAGGCGCCCAAGATTTTCGTATGCATTTAATGGTCATCGAGCGTAACACTTGTGCTCTATTGCGCTGTAGGATTAAGCGTACGTTCCAAGCTTTGACTTTTGTGTTATGCTTTTGCTTAATATCCCAGAAAACTGGCTGCAACTCTGTGCAAGTATTTAACAGAGCGTGACCGGGCACACAGAACTGCATACAAACTGAAGAGGACTTTGCTATTATTTCAACAGTTTTATTGCTTTTTAGTTATGAATTATTTAGAACTCTTAACTTATTTCTGTTGTACAATAATTTAGGTAAATAATAATAATAACATTGCATTTATATAGCGCACTTTTGTGATATTTCACCTCATGTGCGTTGTGGTAAAGTAATTCGATGGGATGCTTTGGATACATAATGACGAAAGATACAGCATCTCCTGACAGCAACTAAGAGCTACTCTGTTAGTATGCGCAAAATGTATACCTTAAGGTGGAAATCCATTGGGAGTTGATATGTGGTCGTAAGATATACATTAAATGAATGAAAAAATCAACGAAAATCAAGAACAAAATAAAAGGAACGAATCGGGGGATCATTAATAAGGGAAATAGCAAAAATAAAATAAGAGACGTATACTTTATTAGATGAATTTCTTAATGTAAATACCGCACAAGAGTCTAAACTGACTCCAACTATCCAGAGCCAGTGGGACTAAGGCATCCATAATCGGGGTGTGTTGTGAGGTTGAAAGGACTGGAGAAGGAAAAGAGATGGGGAAGAGGAAGGTAGGGACGTACCTGGCTATTCACATTTGGTCACCAAATACGGTTAAGCTATTCCAAGAAACGTTTCGAATCTGAGCGGTGGTCTTTCTCCAGAGCGATACTGCGAGTATCTGCCACTAATATTATCTCCCTCTCGCTATTTGTACCGGCTGATTGAAATCCCATCTTCTCCCAGCAGGTGAGCAGAGCAGGTGTTGCTTGTTTCCGAAATTCAATGCCCCGGACTTGCTGGTCTAGTGAAGTAGAATTAAATCTTATCGTGCGAGAGTGTAAAAGCTCCTTGAAAAAAGCCGACTAATCGATTTTTTTGCAAGTTTTGCAAATGTTCTGAACTGATTGAGCTGAAGGCAAAAGTAATAAATTCAGTAATAAGTGCCAGGCTCCAGCCAAAGACTTGGGTTCATTTCCATCATAATTATAATTGTTCAGCGAATATTATTCGCCGCTGTCATAGTGCCAAGAATAATGATTCAGTGGCGAAGAGCTTAAAACTTTATTACTTCTTCGTTTTATTCATAAGCACGATTTATGGTCACTTTTTTTGATGTGTCTCTCTACATTACAAGCTGTGTGTGAGAAGTGGTGAAGCCTGGTGGATGTCTGAGTTTGTTTAAAGCACGATATTCTAATAAACTTAGATTTTTTACTATCAGTTATTATCCGGCTTGAAAACATTTTTATGTCGAAGATTACGATGGAAATGATGTTGCCCGCTGACAATAATGCCGTTGAACCAAAATATTCAGACGGAAAAAGCTGTGCAAATTCATCACGCCAGAGCTCAAAATTCTAGATTTTTTGCTGGTTCAGAAAAGATAATTGGCTCATAGTTATAAAATACAGCTTACATTGATTGTTTTAATAAAAAAATAGTTTTCTTCACTCTTTTACGATAATGTCAATATAACTGTTTAAATACAAGATTGACGGAATTTTTTTTTTCAAGAAGCAATTTGAAAATCATTCTATTAACGACCTACAACTGTAACCATGTTAAGGTCAGTTCCCAAAAATACACACTTTTTGGCTTTCAAGGACAAACTAAACTTCAAACTATTTGTCTGTTAATTATATGCGAATAGTTAAAAAAATGTTGAAATTCACTCTGGAACTTCAAGTACAACGTTCAAAAATGCCTAGTCTGATTTTAAAAATGCACTTTTTCACTGATATTAAAGTGTGTTTCTCAAAGAATTTTAAGGATTAAAGTTAAAACATTGTGTTCACTAGAAACCTTAAACATTTTTCTAACTTTTAAATTTTGTGATAAATCATTTGTAGTATTGCTGGTATTAGAATGCTACAAAGTAACGTTTAGTGTCATTCTTAGGTGCTGACTCTTAAACTATCAAAGAAATAACAAAATAAAAATAAACAGGAAATTTAAATTTAACATTATTTATAATTTTGTAACTGTTAATTCATGGTGGAATTCCATTTTAATGATTAAATAAAAACAAATTTATAACTTTATTCCACTTTTTTTATTTTTGACTGGACCGGTTCAGCCTATAACGGCCATCTTCAGACTAGTACAGGTTGTTCATTTAACAGTTTTAATTGTCACGTACAGAACCGAAACGATTCATAAAATTTCAGTATTAAAATATGCAAAATGTTAATAATTTTTAATGAAATAGGACAGATGTAGTAAAAAATAATTGGAACTTGGAACTAGCGTCACATTCCGTACTTTCATTCAACCTTTTAAATAGAAATGAAAAGTGCCAAATGCCATTTGTGTATTCACAGGAAATGACATGCCAAGCCTTATCATCTGATCCCCGTTAATTGGCCTAGCTGGCAATGCAGGTGGGTAATTAAACGAGCAGGAGTGAGATAAGTTTTATATAAAAATGGATTTCGCGAGGCTTGGCAGTGAAACGGTTGGCGCTCGCTTAGGGGGAGGTGGCTCTCATCAGAGTTAATGCCGCCGAAGAGAGGCTGTGCCAAAATTTTTGGTCCATGGCAGAAGCTGGAAGCAGCCTTGCGTAACGCTTCCTGCGAGAAATGGCTACCAATGTAGCGAACATATTTGTCTAAAGTGGAACATAATTATCGCCATTAAGCTCTGCCATTATTCCGAGTTAAATAATATCTACTTGTACATTGAGTATTATTCAAAATATTCATCGTAGATAACGCTGAAGAGGTAAACCTATGGAAGCATGTTGGGAACGTGTCCGTGTTCCTGGCGTAGATTGCATTGATCAAACCTTGGAGTAAGAATATATATGGAGAGAGAACTAAATATTTTTACCCAACCTATACAGATTTACGATAAATCACTTTCTCCGGGTTTTTACGTCGTAAACCGTGAGAGAGAAAGAGACAAGACAAGTAGTCACATAATATTGAACCACTTTTAGGTAAGTAACCATGTTTTCCGTCTCCCGCGCCTCTGGCGACTCCGCCCACTAGGTTTTGGTATGCGACATAACTCAACGTATTTTCAGCTATATTTTTGTTGATATCAATACTCTGAAAAAGTGGTAATACAAATAAACAAAACGACATGTGCTATGAATGGATGCAAAAAAGTGTGTCCATGAAAACCCTAGCAACGCCCGAGTCAGGAAAAAATCAACAATCCTGACCATACAATTTCGCAAAGCTATCCCTTCTGGTATATTATTGCTCTGCGGATCAATCGTTTTCAAATGTAAAAATATTTATTTAACAGAAAATCATATTTTTCCTGTTTGAGGCCTAGGAGTTGAAAGGTTTTATGTAAATTAACGACGGTTTTCTTTCAAATCCATCTACGGTTTTATTATTCAGTGGTAAATGCTAACGCAAAATGTGTAAGCTGGATGATTTATTTTATTTACGATAAGTACGTTTTATTATTTATTAAGAAATTGTGTGGCCATTTGATATCGTGGATATAAATTCAGATTATATAAACAGATTGGGAGGCCACTGACACCATTATTCATTTCAGTGGCGTCAAATTATAGGTTGAGATGGAAAACGAATATATTTTAACTGGATTAGAAGGTGGTAAATTTTATATCAGGTGAATTCAAACTACTGGAAATTCAGCCAGAAAATACAAAAAAACATGTTGTACTTTTTCGGGTTGTATTATTTGAACGTTGTGTTGGAAGGTAGGTACTTCACTACAACGCACTAATGTTCCGTAAAAGCTTTTCACGGATAACGGTCGAATCGTTATTTTACTTTCATAAATACTCTTATCTGAATCGTTGTACATACCTACATGGTACGAGTATATATACCTAGTGTTACGGCACGTTCATACCACAAAACTGCAGGAGTGGTAATTAAAGGAAAGCTTTTTTTTATCCTCATTATGTTGCGAAGAACAAGGATAATATAACAGTTGTGATTTAAATAAGTTGACAACAAGTTCGTTTAAACGTACCTCCACAAGCCAGATGTTTTGCAAACACGATTTTAGTAAAGTAAAAAGTAAAGCAGAAGGCCTCCGTTGTCGAGTGGTAAAACGCTCTACTACGAATCCGGAGGTCGCGGGTTCAAATTCAGCGTCCCCAAATACATTTAATTCATGTAAAATAATATATAGTATATTTGCGGCTCGTTTCAGAGTGGTAGATACTCGAAATGCGAAAACGTTGTTTGAAATTGCTTTAGCCGTGTTTGGTGACTGAATCTGAATAGCCAGGTACGCCCAAACCTTCCTCTTCCATCTCCTTCCCCTCCCAATTACTTTCAGCCTCACAGCATACCTCAATCGGGGATGCCATAGTCTCACTGGCTCTAGACGGTTGGGAGCAGTTAGGACTCTTGGGCGGTATTCGCAATACGATATTTTTATACCATCTTGAATCACCCGTTAAGTGTAACGGTACACAAGAACGTGAGACGCGGTGGGTTTGGAAAAAAAAATCAACCAACCGAAGAAAAAAGAAAATAAATAAATTTGCAATTTGAAGAATACTGCGTTCCTAAATTCCTTTACATTCCGCCCCAGTCGACATTCTTAGCGCGGTTGGAAAACTCCATTCAATATTTTATTATGAGGGGTTGATTTGAGTCAGTGGCCTACCTTTCCCGAGAGCAGCAACCCGAGCCTGTCAGTCTTCGTTAGGTTTTGCATGGCGTAGGCCTCCCCCGCGTGGAGGGACATCACCTGCGCAAACTCCGACGACACCATCTTCTTGTATTGGATCCGCGTTACCTGACGGATTAAAATAAGGTCGTTTTGTGGTTTACAGGGATGATTTAAAAATATTTCAAATAGTGTGATGCCTATTTTACAAAGTCTTGGACATTCATTTAGGTTTATTTGATCAAAATGTTCAAATGCGTTTAGCCGAGAATTTTCAAAACAACAGAACTTTTCTGACTGGACAAAGAACATTATTTAAAAATTTGTTCAGGCTTTGGTATATCTTCTCACCTACTCTTAAAAGTGTTGATATGGTCTTGGTTCCTTTGTTTCATTGATTGTTTTATTTCCTACTACCTACCTTCGATTCCTGGTGACATTTGCCTTATTATTGTTGGAAGAAGTTAGTAGCAAAATCACTGCAAGCATAATTCCATTTTTTTTTAAATATCCAAACTGCATTTCTAATGTTTATACAGTGTTCTTTATAAAGTGTGTGATTCTCTTGTCTACCACCAAGATAAACTAGGGGAGGTTTCGAACTAAGATCAGATGAGATGAGTTTCCTTTCTGTCCACTCTTCGCAAACTACGCCAATACGATTCAATCAATTCAAATTACCTAGCTGGGTTGAAAGGACAAGCAAAATACAAAGGTAACATAAATACCGCACAATCTTAGCATAAAAGAATAAAAAATAAAAAAATTGAAAACAATCTCAACAATATTATTGATTCACAAATTAATGATCTATCAGATACCTAAAGAAAGTAAAGTTAAAAAGCTCTTATTGATAATTTTTCACAATACAACGCAGGTGATAGAAATAAACAATTATAAAATTCTCAAGTAAGTTAAACAAATATTTAGCAAATTTGCAATTAAAAATTGAGTAGCGGCTTCGGAATCTCCAGCGTATGCGGGCTATCGCTGAGATGGAATTTATAGATTCCAAGGCAGATTAAATACCTTTACCGGATCCCGAAGAATCCCAAGTAATCAATATTATATTCGGACTTCATTAAAATGAATACCATCGTTATATTTGCAAAACAACAATGACGTGCCAAGTTATTGAAGATCTACTTTAAATAACAATGCCCACTAGATCAGTTGAAAGCTGACTTGGATAAAAAAAGTTGTTTTGGTAGTGACTTGGCATTTTCTACCACCAATACGGCTACCGTAAGAGGAATTTAATAAGCGATAATAAAATACTATTGATTTTATTAACGGCAAGGGCAATATAAAAATCAATGCTTATAAAAACGTGCAGATCATAGGCAGCTTATCATTTTTTCTTTCCGGAAAGGTAACAAAGTGAATATTTTATCAAAATTTTTTTCAATCAATCTAAATACAAATAAGAAAAAGGTTTTTTTTATCAGTTTTCAGTTATCTTGCAAATCCGTACGTACTTCGAAAACAAATTAGCTGTAAATAACACCCGTCTTTAGGAAAGGAAATAGCCAAAAAAGATAATTTATTATTCACTGTTGGAAGTTGTTGAATCACTAAGCAAGGTAAATCTTGTGATATTGATATACCATTCCTAAAGCTCGTAAATTTAAATTTCAACAGAATAATATCGAAGACAAGTAAGTAAAGTTCGAAAACATATAGTTTTTAGTTGAAAGTGTCTTCTCTTCTCAAAATTGTTATTTTCCATTAAAACTTAATAAGCATATTTCATTGAATGTCAAATCTGTTCTCGATAATTATATTATTTGTTATGAATTTATGTAGGTCACTTGTTATAAATAATTGTGAAAAAAAAATGAAATGGTACAGCTGAAAGTTTTTTTGTAGAGGCACAAAATCCCGGTGTTCAAATTCCATTTTCTAAATTACATCAAAAACAAAAGAATATTAGAGAAAAAAAATCATGAAATTACGTGAGAAACTGACCTTGAATGGTTCAAACAGGTTGTGGTATACTTCTTCCAGCTCGGGGTCAAACTTGACCGGCCTCATATCGTAGATGATGAATACCACGTGGGCGATGTTGATCAGGAAGAAGGAAAAGTTCCACGTGAACACGTCGGGGGCGCATATCACGTGCCACGCCCAGACGGAGTAGAGCAAGAAGGCTACATGGGAAAAGGAAAATCCAAGTATCATCTAATAATTTGGTGGATAATGTCTAATGTGAATTTTTTTAATGGGGTCAAAATAATATATGGTGCCTAACTGATGAATTTCAGATTAAGTATTTGTCCCTGAAAATCGAAAGATAATGACCATATAAAAATCTGCTATTAAAAAAATCAGACTAAATCAAACGGTAAAAAAAAACACAAAACTCAATTTTCACTATGTCTTACGTGATCTAACCTTGCTAATAATCAAATATGCTTTTTACTTAATAAAGTACATAGTTTACGTCAGTGGCGGCTCGTGAGTTTTTAGTGTGCTAGAGTGCTAAGATTGTAAAATACGATATTGTTAATGTTGTTGTAGCCGAAAATGATTTTTATTTTTTTTTCAGATTTTATTTTTTGTATGAAGATTTTCAGGATTTTTCAGTTTTGGTGGTGCACTGCACGGATTTCTGAAAAATCTCCTTACAAAAAGTTGAAATTTCGAAAAAAAATAAAAAATATTTTCGGCTACAACAACATCAATGATGACAGTTTTTTTCAATCTTACCACTCTAGCACACTAAAAAGTCACGAGCCGCCACTGGTTTACGTAGTTTTCATGATACAATATTTTTTTATGCAAATATGTGTAATCAGAAAGTAACTACTACTAACTTAATATTTGGCTCAGTAAAAGCGCAATAACGCCACAAAACGTCCCTACGGGAGCAGCGTACAAAATAAATGGGTACAATTATTTAAAGTGACAGCGTAGAATTAAACAACATCAGCTACAAAATTGGCCAATGATGCTTCTTATTATTAAGCTTTTGTTAATAATACTTAGCAAGCAGTCTTCAGCAAAAACACAGCTTCAACCCCAAAAATATAAATTTTATAACGGTGATGCAAACTATATATTAAAGAATGTTTATATTTTAAACATAAAATAATATAGGGATGATATCTATACGGGAAGACAAAAACTAATTAGATTTCAAACAAGGAAAAAAATAACCACAAAGAAATTTCACAAGTACCGGTCTGTCCAACTAAACAATACAATTCCAACAGAAATGACTGCAATTAGCAATATTGTTAAATAAAAAAATAGAAATAATTAGAAAAAAATATGTTTGAAATAACCATGTCTGTATAGACATTTATACTTTAGAACACACACATAATGTGATCTAACTTAAGATTAATAAATAAAAATAAAATAAATACTTTTATTACAATTCACTCAAGCATTCATGGGGTTTGATGCGGGATTAAGCACAGTATTACGAGAAAAAATGTTTCAGTAGAATGAATTAGTTAGCTCCTTCTGAAAATAAACACGACGAAGCTCTCAGGAGTTAAGTCAACCTGTCAACTTTGACTGATGTACGTGCATACCTTTATACTCGTATGTACGTGTATACCTATATCACCCATTGGTGGCGAATTCTTACGTGGGAGTAGGTATACTTTAATCATTTTTATTCAGTGAACAATCCAGTCCGCACCTAATACTTCACAAAATACGCTTACATCAAGCAAACTAAAACGAGTGAAAGCTATGCTAAAATTGATTTATAAACATAGCTTTGTATCGCAAATGCAACCAAATGCAAAATTTGCCATATTCATAACACTCCGGAAAAAGAAGGGTTTCTCCCATTCCCTATGTAACAATAATATCAAATATTTTCAGAGAATGTACTCGAAATGTACGTAATTTATACTTTAGATAATAATAACTGATTCATAAAATTCACGTTCTTACTGTAAAACGATTTCTCAACATTTTTTAAATGAAAAAAAACATATATGGGGAAATACCACACAAGAGTTTCAACTGCTCCCAACAATCTGAAGCTAGTTGAAATATAACATCTCTAATCGGAGTATGTTGTGAGGCTGAAGGTAGTGAGGAGGGGAAAGAGTTGAGGATGGTGAAGAGGAATGTTAGGAAGAACCTGGCTATTTAAATCTGGTTTCAAGCAAAGTTTCGATTATAAATGGTAGTCTTTCACCAAGGCGATACTGAGAGTATCTTCCACTCTAGAACGTACCGCAAATATACTAAATATTATTGTTATATTAATTAAATTTTCAACGATTAATATCCGCTAAGCGTTGAGCAATCACAGTGAAATCTGCCTGGTAGTTTGCTGGTCAACCGGTAATTAAAATATTAAATTATTTAACGAATTTGGCAAATGTTTATCAATCAAATGATCTAATCACATATTATTTCTAATATATTAGATACACTTTCAATTGACTTTATTTACGCAACATTTCTGTTTATATCAGCAAAACATCTAATTTTCCTATTTAATCATGAATACATATAAAATTTCAGGTTAGAAAATGATAATACGTTAAATACGGTCCTTCAAAAATAAACACACTTTCGAGCTGTAATATCTCGTATGCGGTATTTATGAGGATACCGTAGGGTGGATGCGGCGGAGTGAAGTCTTACACTATCATGCTACATCCAGTGCTCACAGCGCCCCCCGCGAATAAATGTGCAGACGGAGTCCATAA
The DNA here is from genome assembly GCA_022651775.1 of Drusus annulatus. Lineage (NCBI taxonomy): Eukaryota > Metazoa > Arthropoda > Insecta > Trichoptera > Limnephilidae > Drusus > Drusus annulatus. Next base: position 1,030,410 of record JAGWCC010000084.1, read on the forward strand.
AACTCCCCTCTCTGGAGGATTGGTCAAGTTATAAATACACATAACGTACTACGTATCGTGGAATTGGAAAATATAAACGTCATGAGCAACGTGAACAAATACCAACAGATATACTCGTAAAGTCTATCATGCTTCATGGAAATTTAATACATTTCAGTTCCTGGGGTAATATTTTTAAAGAAATTTCAGTAGAACGTGGTTTCGTCGGGGGAAAGCAAACTGTTATTTATGTGGCACTGCACAAAAGTTCCCACTGACCGGAGTCATGGAACTATGAGGTTCCCAATTTTGGGTATTTTTACTAAAGGAAGGTGGCGAGGGAAACGATGTGATTGGAAAGTATATCTAATTTCAAGCTGTTTATGTCCCAATCTTTAAAAAAAATACGATAAATCACATTTTCCGGATTTTAACGTCGCAAACCGTGAGAGAGAAAGAGGCAAGAAAAGTTGTCGCATAATATCGCATCGGTTTTAGGTAATTAAGCATGTTTTCCGTCTCCCACGTCTCCGGCGACTCCGCCTACTACGTTTTGTTATGCAAGATAACTCAACGGTTTTTTATGTATATTTTTGTTGAAAACAATACTGTGAAAAAGTAATTATGCACATAAAGTAAAACATTATGTCGACATGTGCTATAAATGAATGTAAAAAGGAGTGTCTATGAAAACCCTAGCCACGCCCGAGTCCGGAAAAAATCAACAATCCTGACTACACTGTTTCGCAAAGCTATCCCTCCTGGTATTTTATCGCTCTGAAATAGAAACATTTTGATTCTGAATTGACGACTTTTCTGAGGCTGATTAATTGGGTAAAGGAAGGAGGTGACGAGGACGAGGACTTGGAAGTTTTTTGGTGTAATTGCCCACATCTACGTCAACATGTTTGTATTTTAAAGTCGATATCTCGGTCTCGTGGTTCTGGTGTAAAAGTGAATATTCGCGTTATGACAATATAATGTATAAGGATGTTATTGCTTTTATAACACAGTTGAAATATACCTAGGATCAGGGAGCTGTGTGTAAATAACTGTCCTTTTTTCGTACATGGTGCGCAGAAGGCAGCGAAGAACAAAACATAAGCAATCTGAAAAGAAAAAAAAATGTGTATGACTATATACATAGATAAATAATTTCCTCACGGGTCTGTGTAATCTTTGTAGATGCTGTGTCAAGGTTTTTTTGAGGGAACAAAAGAGTGAACCTTGTCATAGGAGAAAGGAAATATAGAGGTATGTAAATCACTCCACAGCCGAGCTGTTGCACATAAGAACGAATCGTAGAAGCAACCCGTTTTCATGGGGCGAATGTCAACTGAGTACAAATGTTGGGCGCGCGTTTGGCATGTTTCCCAGCTGTGCATCGGTGCCGAAGGGCTAATCGTCTATATGAATATGGATGACAAAGTACAGTTTTGTCATTATTCTAATAAAAATATTTACAGTTAAAAGAGTATTTTATAAGCAAAGTAAATTGTATAGTTAAATAATTGTTTTTTTGTTTTTTTAACATCGGCCCATTGGAAAATAAGAAAATTTCGCCAGCCCGTTTGCTTATGCCTTCAACGGAAAAAAAATATATATTTTCAACCGCACTTTGACAGTTGTGCTGCCGAAATATAACATAGATTATATTCGATTAAAAACAACTGAATACCTGAAACAATATGTGCTGTGGCGATTTCCAAAAAGCACACCACGGCCAGTACCAGGGTCCTGCAAAAAAAAAAAAAAAATAATATCATGATGTACTAAAATATACTTTTAACAAATATATCTACACGATTAATGGATTACACGATTTGATAAATTTTCGGAAATTTAAATTGATTACACGTCAATTAATATTGCAATGATAAAAAAGTGTGTGGGGGGCTAAAGTTCCAGAGATGGTAACATAAGTAAGATGATTAAATCTTTAATATCTCGAGAAATTCGTGCCAAGAATATATACCGTATGATCGATAAGAATTTACTATCGAAAATAACTGAAGATGATTCGATGATTTCTATGTATGATAACGCGTTTGAACATTTATAAAATAATAGTGTTGGTAAAATGAAGAGAAGTCAAGAAGTTTGAGTGGGGCCATCGACTTAATTAACCAATGAAAACAAAACTGCGGAGTATGTTTTCGGTATTCCCATATATCCAATTTCCTAACATGTTAGGAACACGATAATGAAATATGCCTATACGCGTGGGTTTTAAAGCTTGAAATTTACACTCAGCGTAGGAAGTCTTCCTACAACGCATTCAAAATTCATTTTCAACTACAGGTCGTTTGGCGCGCGGTGAATTATTATTCACAAAATTGAGAATTTCTTACACGTCCCGAGGCTCCCTGCAACTCTCCATCCCGCCGTCTTTGGAAGTTGGGAGACGTTAAAATATTTAAAGGAAACGTAAAGTGTTTCTACCGCGGGTGCGACCCACAGTTAAATGGCTGGGTATATGAAACATTAAATACTTTGTACCGTACACTCTTTTATATGGGGCTACGCCATGGGATATGCTTATATATGTGTGCACACAGGCTGTGCACGTATGATGCAATTCGATTATTGCAGCGACGAGCAGTGTATCCGCAAACATTGTGAAGTGCGACTGAAACTCATTTGTCAGCGGTTGAATAAAAAGTTGGCCATAAATTTCAATAATGGAATATTACGTTCATATCCAACGACCCCTGACTCAGAGGACGATAGTTCAAAACCTTTTAACCTAAAATAAGTTTTACATTGGTCAATTTATAGTTCGAATTTCGAATAATATTTTTTTCGCTATAGAGTAAAAGATACTCTTGGTACGAGTTACTTCATCTTTTAACCGTAGGTTAGCCAAATGTGCAATGAATAGACATATGATTACATGCCTATACATATTTTCCCAAGCATTATGCATATTAGAGCCTTTTTTGTTTATTAATGTATATTTAAGATTTTTTTTCTTTGAGCATATTTTTCAGATGTCTTACAGTTGAGTAGCGCATTAAAACTTTTCGAAAATTAGCTAAGCAGGTCATAGGAATGCGCAAAAATCTTCACAGATTTCAGTTGTGAACCGATACGAGTACATACCCCGAGTTTCGTTTTATTCCCCACTCTCCCCCAATAGAAATATTTTCTTTTGACAAATTGTACTATTTTTTAAGATTTAATTTAATTTTTTTTTTTTTTTTTTCATTTTTATGTTACTACTATATAAACCTATATTTTGTCATTTTGAGTAGATGTTTGGGCATTCTAAGTGTATTTATTCAAAGACGTGTATGAGTTACTTGTACATGAGGGAGTATATAATATATAACAATTTTTTTATTTTCTTCGTTGTTTTTATGCGGAATGCAAGATTTCTACACCCTGCAATCCTTTAGATAATGGTGAACAACTATATAAGGAGATTATTGAAATAAATTATTATATTTTGGCATGGGTAGTGCATATTATTTTGGCATTTATTAATCGATATAATCTGAGGTCTTTTAATAAGCCTAAACTTCACATCACCCTATTGTTATTGTCATAAACTGTTTGGAACTTTGATCTATACTTTCTTTTAAATGTTAGATCGGAGTTAAATAATGTACGAGTATATAAAGTTAAATTTTAATTATTTAGTGACCGTTTAGTAGCTGAGTGGACAAAAGTATTGGATTTCTACCCGGGCGTTGTGGGTTAAATTCTTCAACTAGCTAAGTCCTCCATCATTGCACGAGCAAAATTTTCCGCTTATTTTGATGTTAGTAAGAGTTTTTCAAATCTGTCTTTTCTTTTAAGAAAACAAAAATTTGTCTTTGTTTTGTTCAGTTTTTTATTTATATTTTTTGATCACCTTATAATAATTATAATGAACGTCCACAAAGGTATCATGTCAAACATTTAAAATTCAATTTGGCTTAACCAAAGTCCTGGAAAAAACAAGCTGGAACAAGTTAAAACTTAGTAATATCATTCAGAATAGAAACGTTGCTTGAATTGAATTTACTGTTCTTATTGACCAAATATAAATATCAAGGAACTTTCCAACCTTACACTTTCCCTTCCACTTCACACCTTCCATTTCCTTCAGCTTCAAAAGATTCTCCAAATGGGAATGCCATCATTCTGCTGGAACTGGATAGTGATTATTCTGGCAGGCGACAAGCTCCGCTTCCAAAAGGTGTAAGAACAAAAAAATCGTGAACACTTTTTCTGGCTTCTAGTCCAGCGATACTGCGTCGGAATATATTTAAACTAAATCGTAAGATGGTGCCCATGAGACATGTGAATTCATTTTTTATAAGCTGTTAAGATTTGTTACAGCTTAACACACGTTACTTTGCAGGTAGTCAAACGAGGAACTAACGAACGAAGGAACTACAACTAACTAGTTATTTAAAAACATTTTATGTATTCACAAAATCTACACCAGCAACGCCACTGACACAAAGTTATCTAGTTAAGCCGATCTGTAAAAAGATTCCGACAAAGAATTTCAATGGAATCTGCAAAGTGGTGAATAATTTTAGGAAAATGGGTACACAGTTCCTTTTATCTAATCAATAATGCTCGCGTGTTAGTTTATCAAAATATTATAAGCCGTAGTCCGAACAACCCTTAATTTGCATACTCTACGCTGCATAATAAACCGGCCTGACGAGGGTGAGAACTATTATATAGGTGTGCTCCATAAAGGCATTATTTTATTTTGGTTTATGGTCAACCATAAGAAATTGTAGTACCTACGTATAATAATTATGTTAAGCAACAGCAAAGTTTTTTTTTTTTTTGACAAGTAACTAGCCTTTTATTATAATGCTTTATGTCTTTAGCATAAATAGGCTTAATTTAAGTTGCAAAGTTATTAAATAAAAACAAAATCTTAACCACACAGCAGAATATTTTTTTTCTGATTAGCATGTATTCGTACTTCGAAAAGGTGAGCATGAAATCAGTTAATAAATCTTTCTGAAATTTACAAGTCAATGCAAGTATTTAAAGCTTCCCAACATTATTAAGCTATAGAAGCTATAGCCAATTAATAAAACTAGTAGATAGTTATATTATAAAGAAAAGCTCAAATTTCTTGCAGAAAAATAGAAAGTCTAAATTTGTCAAGTAGGTATGCTGAATAAATAAAACAAACGGTAATAACCAATTGGGAGCTGAGTGAACAAACGCGTCAGATTACCATCCGGGCGTCGTAAGTACAATTCCTCTGCTAGCTAGTCCTCCATCATTTCACAAACAACATTTTCCGCTTATTATGATAGTAGTAGGAGTTTTTCAAATATTGTCAGGTTATTCACACTGCGGGAATGTTACCTTTATTTAAAAAAAAAACAGTTTTGGGGAATTTCGCAAGGTTTTAGTTATTAAAACTAATTTATGCGAGTAAAGTTACTGTGAATTGTAAATACGAACCAATCTAGATTTGCGAAGGCGTTAGTGATTTATAAATGGCGATTGACAAATAAAAACGGTAATTTAATTTCTACTCTTCGATCTTATCTCATTTAACGAAACGTTAAATTTAACAAAAGAAACTCTTGATGTAAGAACCACCCTAATAAGATTAAAAAATATATTTTCTACCTTGTAATCAAATCGTGCGTAGGTATAGGTAAAAAACTGGCGGAAAAAATTACTTGCCACGACCGGGATTTGAAATTTAAACCCGGGATCCTTCGCTCAAAGAGTATGCTCAACGCTTTTTCCAACATAAAACAATATGTTAGGATGATTTTTATGTTATGAGGTCATACGATCTGAATAGCCAGGTACTTCCCAACCTCCCTCTTCCCTATCTCGCCACCCTCCCCAGTCCCGCTACTACCCTCATAATATACCCCAATCGAGGATGTGACTGTCCAACTGACTCCGGATAGTTGGGGCTCTTAAGCGGTGTTTAAATAAAAAATAATTAAAAAAAATCACATAGGCATTAAAAATCTTGTCCCTAAACACATTGAATAAAAATAAACTTGCTAGGTATACATAACTTGAATGGGTATATTTTAGATATTTTTTTTAGTTCAAGAACGTGTGTTACATATGAATAAGTTGCCAGAATGCAAGGATTCCAAATGGTTTAATAGTCAATGTGCTACAGCTTGCCGCCTTCCATCTTATAAAACTATGCACTCACCACCACACGCCATTTCAATATGCATTTTCAATAAACAGTTTAAGTTTCAGTTTAAGTTCCAACCGAATCACGTGTCATGTGCTGTTACCGTAAGGAAATAAAGTATAAAGCAACCTACCACCGAATGTGGTCGAGGAATTTGAGAAGGTATTTCATATCACTAACGTAATCAACATCTTGTTATGTCACGATAGCATGCTATGCAATCGTACTTTTAATAGATTATTATAACCACTGACCCAAACAAAGTATTTTCCTGATTTGCATTTAGGCGTGTTTGTGTAACATTGCCTCGAAGGTGCTTTAACAAACGCGAAGTTCACCATACCATTATTGCTTTAAAAATGTTATAAAAAGCCTAAAAGATTAATTTAAAAAAATTATCATGTTGATAATAATTTGACCTTTTTGTGAGTGACATAATTAAATGTGACATTTTCTTAATTTGTACTTGTCTTGGATTGCCAAAATAATTATTCTGTTAGTGGGCTCTGTTCACTTATGGGTTTTTTAATTATTATTTTTTTCTGGAAGTATTTATTATGTACATTATTAAAATTTTAGAAAAAATATGGTAATATTTTTTTCATGTCCCACTGACCCCGTAAACGTCAAAACCAAATTACAATATCTGGAACTAAGATTTTAGCTATAAATTAATATTCTTAATATAACTTTTAAGTATTTTTTTTAGGTTGTACTACTACACAATATATTTTTTGATTATGCAATATTAACTAAAATATAATTTAAATAAGAAAATATTTAGTTTCTAATAACTTTATTAATAAACATATATTTCTACTAGTTTTAGTTGGAGCCAGTTTTTATTTATTTAATTCATTCATTCATCCTTCATGCATATTATTATGTGCTTACGCGATGGGAAAAATCTGGTTTACCAAGGCTTTCAATATAAACATATATTGAATTGAAATATTATAGGTACCGGCGATTAAAACAAGTTATGTAAAAAAAAAGCTTTCATTATTATTAGGGAATCAAGCTTCAGTTGTGTGATAAATTTATATAACTCTTGTATACTAATTAGATGTATTTTAAACCTCTTGACTGCAAACCGCACGCTTTCTCGGCGACAATTTTTTCCAGTTTGGCGTTTAGGGAATATAATTATAATTGCCAATTAAAATTAACGATTTGTAGCAGCATTTGGTAGGAGGCAGAACAAATATTAAATGCAGATACGCGTGGTTTGCATTTTACATTGGCTAAATAATTACCTATCTTCAGATCGACACTATGTAATGTACATTAAATGTGTCGAATCTTAAAAAAATGACGTTTCAATGTAAAGGTTAAAAAAAGTTTGGAAGTAAACTAAGAGCCTATTAATTGACCATAAATAAGTTCCCTTTTCAGTACGTACGTACATACGTACGAGTGTTCTTTTCAAATTTGAAACCGACTGAAGCATTAAAAAAATAATCTCTTCAAATCTATACAAGCACCAGTGAGTAATGTACTTTAACATACATTAATCTATATTTGAAATGGAAACTAATATTTTTTTCTTGAAAGTTAAGTTCGTACATACCGTTATTTTCAGAAACTTTTATGTGACAACTCCCTATCAAAATTTACAAAGTATTTATAAAATAAGTCTAGCGTACATTTTTATGGAATATTTCACGAATCTTCTTAAATTTTATAATATTTTGTTTTGTTTTCATCAAAAAGGGACATTTACTCATTATCCTACTTAATTACAAATTAGTACTAATATAATTATAACCAAATTATAATATTCAGTCGGTAAGCATTCAACAAAAACTCTTTATTTATACAAAAAACTTGTTTTAGTATCTACTAGCATAGTATTTAAAATCAAAGGATTCCCCTGCCAAGATTCCAAATAATTAGAAACTCAAAAATAAGTACAGATCTGTCAACGTATCTGTGGGTATGTTGCCAGTTTAGATATTGTGGATAGTTAAATTATGGTTTCAAAAACAATTTGTTCATTCGATAATTCCTTTTTTAGCCGCTTGCATATACTCATACATACAATAAAAACATGTAAATTTGTACTAAGAAAAAAAGTTTTTATCTCCGGAACTACGCGTTTACTAGCCTTGCATTGGTGGTTGACTATTGAGGGGGCAATAATGTTTCAAATTTTCGGCTACAAGAACATCACTAAGTTCGTATTTTTTAATGGCACTGTAGCAATAGTGATGAGTAGTCATTGCATTTTTTAAATATGTTTTAAAGTAAATACCGCACAAAATTTTCAAATGCTCCCAACCATCTGGAGCCAGTGGGACTATGGCATCCTCAGTTGGGGTATGTTATGAGGCTGAAGGTAGTGGGGAAGTGAAGAAGAAGGTTTGTAATGACCTGGCTATTCAGATCTGGTCACCAAACACGGCTAAAGTCATTTCAAGCAACGTTTCGATTCTGAATGGTAGTCTTTCACTAGGGCGATACTTAGAGTATATATCACCTTACCATGCATGTATTGTTTTTTACATAATTTTCACCAAGGTTTTATAATTTTTATTAAACAGCTTACATGTTTTAATTTAACTTTATATTGAATTATGGCCCTCAAAAACACATGTTTCTTACAAAGTAAGAAAAAGAAGAAATTTGACTATAATATGAAAACAAACGCACATTCTAAATTTAATGTAATAATATGTACCTACCTATTTTGTAAATATAACCAAATTATATAGGTATTCCTACCAGCATAATATTAAGTATATAATATAAGTAAGAAAGTGAGTTCACAAACCTGCCGCTAGAGTGTAGTTGACAGGTCCTGGTGCGTCAAGCGAACCATTTCCTCCTGGCCATGTGAAATTATTTACTTCCGACACTTCCAGGAATGTCGGACCGCGGACTCCAGCCGACAATCCAGACGCTATCGGACCGGGGGACATTTTTAGATCACAGAGCAATCGAAGTTAATAATAATGCAACCATTTTACCAACACAACAAAGCCGTCGGCAAGAAACCGTACGCTTTCGACGAGAGATGAAAACGCTTTGAAAGAAAAACAATGAACATTCAGATAACAAATGGCTTCAATTTACACGTTTTTTTTCGGAAAATCATAAGAAATTAAATTATAAATAGCGACATTTTTTTTTCAAACACTACTTATCCTTTTTTTGACCTTTTTCCTTTGAAAAAAATCAATACCATGTATTCAAAAGATTTTCTCACAAGCAGTATCTGTTGGAATTTTCCAGAACTAAGCATTGGTGATACAGACTGCGTTGAATACACTCTTTCTCAGGTCATATCGTATGAAAATCCATAGAAAGGTTTGTATCTTTGCTAAATAATTTTAAAATTGAGTGCGGCTGAAAACCGAGAGATGCCACTAAAATAAATAATTTTAGGTGTAAAGTAATGATTATCATGACATGGGTTAGAAAATAAATCTTATAAACACTCATAGATATTATATATGTACAAATAAGACCCGGATACTGGTCGCAAAAACAGGGCGTCAACTTTAGAGAAAAGTATCAAAAATGTTACCATACACTTTTTTAGATTAGTACATGGTGCTACATAGAAAGACCACACTTCTTAGAGTTTTTTTTTTATTTATGAAAAAAGAAGCTATACACCCATATATACTATATATTTATATATCTTTTAACCAAGCTTAACTTTACTCATAAGTAGAAGCTGGATGCTTGTCACAAAAACAGGAAAAAAAAAAAATTTAATGTAAAAATAATACACGTAAAACAATAATTTTAGATAAGTATATATTTTTTTAGCTGAACACAAAGCCCAAAAAAGTTTTTATTTATTTAATTTTTAGTTAAGCTTAATTATGGGGTCTTCTTTGTAAATCTTAGGGTTAATGAGTTATTTTTTCAAAAAAATAATTTGATTCTGGTGTATATTTTAATGATTCCGTTCTTTTAGAACTAGGTCTAGACGAGATAAAATGCCACCTCCTCCATGCTATGATAACATACCCAATAACAGATTGGCGAATCCAGGCCCGGTCCTGTGCAGATACAATTGGAGCAGTCCGCTCTAGGCGGCGAATTACTAAGGCGCCGATAGTACCTTATTACAGTGTTTTTTACGCGCCCAGCGCTATTAAATATAAAATGAAAAAAACCACACTATTTATGGAGGGTAATCGAACCTGCCATTTTCTGGCCCGACGGCGTGGATTTTTGAACCACACCTCGCGTTTAATACTTGACACGAGTTGGTACCTATCTTCTATTCAAAGTCCATCATTCTTAACAGAATTCCAAAATTTCATTTTATTCGGTCCCCTATGATCCTTTATAGTCCGAGAGTCAGGTTCTAATTTTCAACCCCAAGGCTCGCATTTTGTCCGCAAAGTGGTATTTTTTTAATAAACTTATTACTTTTGGAAGATTTTTTCATTTAATCTTCTTAAGTCTATCATTTTTAGCAGAATTCCAAGGGCTTACTTCAATTAGTTCCATAGAGCCTGAGAAAATGGCTTTACATTTCTTTAAGTTCATGATTCTTAATATTATTTCGAAAGTTCACTTTATTCGGTCTCATAGAGCCAGAAAAAAACGGCATCTAATTTCCGGCCCTTAGGCTTACATTTTGCCCACAAAGCAGTATTTTTTTAACAAATGTTACTTTTGGAAGATTTTTTCATTCAATCGTCTTAAGTTTTTCATTTTTAGCAGAATCCCAAAGGTTCACTTCAATTACTCCCATAGAGTCTGAGAAAACGGCTTTAAATTTCCGACCCCAAGGCTCACATTTTGTCCACAAATTGTTTTTTTTAACAAATGTTACTTTTGGAGTATTTTTTCATTTAATTGTCTTTAGTTCATCATTATTGACAGAATTCCAAAGGTTAACTTTTTTCGGTTCGATAGAATGTTAAACGTTTACGTAAAAATATTTCTTTTTCGAATATTTTGGTGCAAAGGTACAGGGGGTGTCAAAATTTTAGCGCCAGGCTCCGTTTGTTTCAGGACCGGGCTTGGGCAAATCACAAAATATATCATTTTCAACTGTTGCAAGTCTGGTATGGTGAAGCCGAAGTATTTCATCTTAGTAGTGTGTCCAATGTAGGCCATCGACCACGTATTTGGTCGATAATGTGGGGGTATGATAGTATTCAATAGGATTCAGACATGTTTACATATATTCATTTGGTGGTACCATCATGTGCTTGTCCTTGAAAATTTATACTTGATGTGATATGTTTAATTCTCTCAGTTTAGTGTGAGCGTATTTATATTCAACTACTTTTTATCGATGGTAATATTTGTTTCAGTTTTTTGTACATAACTTGCCAGGTATCAGCTTAAAACAGTAAGTACAAATCATCATCTACACAAACAATTTTCCCTGAATATCAAAAAACCATAAGTCATTAAAATACAACAGAAACAATTTCGGTTCTTATACGCTTCCTTGTCGAATACCGTAGTCAGTCGAGCACTGGTTGCTAAGTATGATCTGTGTTTACACTTTATGATTGCATCCATTAAGATAGCTTTAATGCTGATGATTTAAAGTTTTTTTTTAATTCAAGGCCTAAAAAAGCTCTTATTTAACTATCACGGGTGTTGAAAATCATGTTTTCAAATGTTTTTTATTTTTTTTAAGTAGGCAGAGCAAACTCATCATATTGAACTATTTAAATCAATAAAATAATAAAAACAAACATCTTCTGTATAACATTGGGCTCAAGTTCTTTTGATATCGAGGTATCTGAGGTGACAACGGAAACAGGCAGATGCTTTCCCTCGGCCCTGAATTTCTTCTCGTCAGCCGCGTACTTGGTGAGGTAGACCTTGCCATCGTCAGAAATGAAAGAGTACTCTCCCTCTTTGACGAGCACGTAGTCCTTGCCGTCCAGTGTGGGCTTGAGAGCTCCGGACTCGGAGAATACAGTTCCGTCAGCGTTGCAGTACCCCAGGGCGAACTGTTCCCTCCTTGGTCCTTTGGTCTCCTTGGCTTACGACAGTATGTGGATCATCTTGCGCGAACTGTGGAAAATACAAAAGAAAACTTATTACATCAGTAAATTTGTTACTTGCCGTCACCTTTAAACCATGGTAAAAAAAGGTTCATAATGTTTATTTTTGTGAGGTGACCCAAACTAACGGAATTCATTGTAATAATATTTATCACACGAAGGAGAAGAAGCAAGTGTTGTCAATAAGGATTTAATTTAGCCATTATATTTTATATTTATTTATTATATACCGTGTTTGTAGTAAATTGTTATTGGAGTAGTACCTGATCCCATCGCATGGGTAATGTAATAACCACAGTCAATGAGGTGAAGGCCTCAGGGCCTACATAACATACTTTAATATGACCAATTTTGAACGAAGAAGATCAATGCAATAATTTTAAAGCATATTGAATTTAATTACATTACTGTCAGTGCATTAGTTTATGTAACATAAGTCGATGTAAGGGTTTGGAGGTAATCATTCGTAAATCATTTTTATATGTATGAAGGCACGATTGGATGGTATATAGTGGCAATTTTGAAATAAGTGATTTGTTACATCTTTTTCAGTGCTATTCAAAAAACATTTCCATTTAAACTTTCATAGATGGTGTCATATTATGTTATTGTTTAATCTTGTTGTCATGTAAACCTTTTCTTCAAAGATGTTAGTGTGAAGAATATCGACATATAATTTTTAGAAATCTAAATGAGACGTCAAATTGGCAATACAAGAAGTGGAACAGCCGTAAGAATTTGTAACAGCATTAAAACTGTTATGTAAATTATAAAAAAATCCTCAGAACTATCAATGAGGAATTGATATGTGTAAAGAGGTCAAGGCTAGAGATAGGTAAGTAGTATGTCTATGCACTGCTTTGATGTTTTAAAATCGTAAATCTAGACCGTATTCCTTTAGCTTTAATATAATCCATACAGTTGAATGTATCCAAACATTATCAAACGATTCATCCATTGACGATTCACGTTTTTGTTAACTTTTTTGTTATAAAACACCGAAAACACAAACCTAAATACAACATATTTATTTGAAAGATTTTACACAAAATAAGATCACATTATTTATGAAATACAAAAAGTTCCCTAGAGAAGCTGTGATATTAAAGATTATTAATGGACATTTTCACCGTCACACGCCTCAGAATAGTAAAGTTCATCTGAAATAAATAAATAATTATTATTATTGTTTCACCGAAAGAAAAAAACCACTTTAATAAAGCTATGAATACTCTTTTAATTTTTTTATTTATTATTTTTATTGTAACATTGCATAAAAAAGTCTTCAATAAACGCTGATTTACTATCGGCACGTAAACGGAGAAAATGTTGTTTATGAAGATTCTTTATTTGTTTTTGTTTTTTTGTTTTTTTTTTTTTAAATTGTATACTATTAAATTTAATAAAATTATATTATAAAAACTATTTATTTGCACGGAAACTATTCATGTACTTTACAGTAAGTCAAAGTCAATACTTCAGATTGAAATTTTATATTCCAAGGTAAAGCCAGATTACTGTTTGTTGAAAGCAAAACATATCAATATGCAAAATACGGTTTATCTGTATCATCGCTCTTTATTTTCTAAATTCTTTGTAATTAACAATTTATACCAATGTATTAACGATCATCATTGATTATTACTATTTATTTAATGGCTTTGAATAGATGAAAGACCTTTTAATTGGAAATAAGACAAATTAGCATGCACTGTTGTTATTCCTACAATTTTATTAAATGCTTCCAAATAAAAAAATCCCTCAGCATATTTGGACATTTAGAAATATAAAAAAAGGAATATTTCACAAGTTTAGTATTTCTTTAAGAAAAATTCAAGCGCGGAAAACCCACTCGAAAACCAAATTGCTTCAAGCAAACAAATCCATTACCTCAGGAGAAGGAAATTCAATTCCTTTATAGAAATATACAGGAAAGAGATAAAGAAAAGAAATAAAAAAATGTGCAGGCAGTCTCACAAAAGACGAGTTGAAGTAAAGATCTACGTTGGGAATATAACCATGGGGTTTAAAAATGAAAGGTTTTAAATGTTTGAATTAATAAAGCTTGTGCGCGTCATAACATTATTTTCCCAAAACTGGCAAAAATGTGGAAAGTTGGAAAAAGTAATACAAATATGAAATATAAACAAAAGTATGGCAATGATTGCAAAATGGTCAACGCATCGTACCAAGATTTTACCACTTGTAAAAATAGTAATATGAATTCTTATAATTTATTTTAATTTTCAAAATGATTCCTTGAAATACCACACCATCGCCATTAGTATAGATTTTATGGATATACTAGTATGGGGGAGTTAGCTAAATTATGTACTTCAAAAAATGACTTTTTAGTGAAGAGCGAGAGAAATTGTCTAGAATTGTTTTATTTTTAAAATTGTTTTTTTTTTTTGCTTCATCTTATATACATATTTCGGTAATGATATTTTTATTCATAGATCTCCAACTAGAAAATTGCCTGTTTTGAAGTCAAAAGAACCCCGTTAATATTTTTTTTAGAATATTTTTTATTAAATTATTTAATGAAATATCGTCAGGATTTGAGATTTATTTTGGATTGTTATTTTGTTACTCAATGTGAACTGTATTAATTCAAATAATGACCATAAAGAGATTAAAATGACTGGTTGATAGAAAATAATTAAAAATATATGTAATCAGGAAGTCAAAATGTTATTTGCATCGCTGAAAGTGTAATGAAACTGATTTACTTACTTCATTAATATCCCATTATCAAATTATAGTATTTGGTCAAAACCTGTGTTGTACCCGTATTATTATGTGTGCAATGAATACCTCTACATTTGTGGAGGTTGGTATATGATATAAATAGGCAGTGCATTGATAAATTAATTACTTTGTGCTTTGCTCTCACAGTGAATTACCACAATGAACTCAGTAAGTATTTCGCTATTTCCAAAATGTGATAAATTTTCATGAACACTTATTATTTGAGGAAATATCACTTTTGCTTTTTTTTCTTCAATATGTTGGTAACTATAAAAATAGATATGTTAGCCCTAGCATATATATTTGTAGAACTATATGCAAAAAAAAACATTCTCACTCTGTACATTTATTTATAAACGTTTTCGAAATAAAATTTTGATCGTGTTCTATTTCTAGTCTATATCGTAGTCGTGACAGCTCTGACAGTTCAAATACTTCAAATGTATTATCTTAGAAAGCAAGACGAACACTGTTTCTTTTCAGATCGTATTTGTAGCCCTCTTCGTAGTCGTGGCAGCCCTGGCTGCCCCCGAAGCTCCCATGCACAAGGTGATCCCCGTGCTGGAGAGGACCGAGGTGACAGACGAGAGGGGACAGTTCGCCCTGAGGTACCGCAGCGCTGACGGAACTGTGTTCTCCGAGTCCGGAGCCCTCAAGCCCACACTGGACGGCAAGGACTACGTGCTCGTCAAGGAGGGAGAATACTCCTTCATCTCTGACGATGGCAAGGTCTACCGCACCAAGTACGTGGCTGACGAGAAAGGATTCAGGGCCGAGGGAGAACATCTACCCGTTTCCGTTGTCGCCTAAGGAATCTGAAACGCGTTACAACTAAATGAAATACTGAAAAATATTTGAAAATAAACTAAATTGCAAAAAAAATGCAAGTACAGATTTATTTATTATCTAATATTCCATGTATTAACAAATATTTTACGATACTACAAAACTTAACATTTAATGGTAATTTTGTTAACATTCTCCAGACCCTTCTTTCTTGCTTCAAAGCATTAATTGTCAGGAAAAACAAAGATAATAGCCCCGTTGAACAAACAAGTCAAGGATAAAAGTTGGACTTCTGGAGTGCGCTAGAAGGATAAGGGACCTTTATTAAATTCCCAATAAGTTCAAACGATCTGAAGGCCATGGCAGTGGTCGTAAATTAAATTAGTTTTCTGACCTAGTAGCACTGAGTTTTTGTGTTGCACGGACCACGGTCCACAGTCAACATTTCACTAACAAAGTATGGATTAGTGAGTTTACGGTAAATTGAAAAAGGTTTCACCTTAAAACAACGTTTAATTCATGAAACTTACCTCCCTGCGCAAATAGTGGTATGAAATGTATCTGGTTTAAAAGACTTAATATTCTCTGATTGGATGATAAACACATGATTGGTCTTCAAGTAATACAATGGAAGAGGTTTAGGAAGCAACTATCAAATATGAACCTACGTATAATTAATGTTTCTAAACAAGACTTCTAGTAACCTCGAATGATCCGCACACACGACATAATCAACGATAAACCGATATAACGTGTAGCTCTATATAAATACTTATTGTCTTAGGTAAAGGATAAATGGGATCCACCTCAAGAAATAAGGGTTTACATTAAGATAGCTCTTAAGAAGGAACTATTTTGTAACCGAGCCTCAAACTTCATTTAATGGTTCGATATTTTGTTTTCTCTTTTCTTTTATATTTTATAGAGATCTGGAAATTGAACTTAGCATTGAAAAGCTTTCAAAATATGCATCTTTGGACAAAATACACCTGACTGAAGACCAAAATTAAAAAAGAATATTAGTTGTAAAAAACAGAAAGGCGTAAAATATTGAATCCATTATAAGGAAACCAAACATCATCTTACGTAACTGATACTCCGTGTATGATTTATGTAAGATGAACTAGAGATCTCGCCATACCTACCTCATGACTTGCTAACTTAGAAATTTTAGTAAGTAATTAGGTATTAAAGGGTCTTCAAGGTGAACATTACATTTATAATAGCAAACTTACGATGAGAGACGGAAAAATAAAATTTAGAAATAACTTTATCTATGCGCATAAACGCTTTTATGTATTAATATGTTGATTATTAATATTACTCTTATGTGAGGGAATTTAATGAAAATTTGCATATGTTTACGTCATTGTTCACTGTATTTATAATGAACACTTTATTTTAACTCTTTGTGGTGTATTCACAGTGGCGCAATAAACTCCGCTCTTTTCAGGTTAATAAACATTATTACCTATAAGTTAAAATACAAAATGATTGGATTTTACAATTTTTAATTATATTAATAAACAATTTAACTATTTTGAACTGATTTTCGCTCATCTTTTAAGGATCTCATGATTTTTTGTAGGTTTTAGTAAAGACATAGTCGGTATTTATATTTTCTGCGAAGCTTTGTCTTCTTGTTGTTGTTTATTTTCTCATACAAATGCTTCTATGATTTAATAATGTTTTTCTAACAATGGGTATAAAATATCGAATGTCAAATAAGTAGTCAATGTTCGTTGCCAACTGAATTATCTTCTACGACTGTCGGTTATTTAAGTACACAATTTAGTAGCGGCAAGGACTTGGGATGAATACAATTTGAATACATCGAAAATTCTATAAAATATCGGAAATAAACATCGCTTTGCCGAAATAACTAAAAAAACGATAATTCTGGGAACCTTCATGTGGCTTTTCAAGCAGAATTTATATTTGATAAAAGTAAATTTAATATAATATTCATGTTTAGATAATTATTGTTTTTAATTTGTGTGCCAATAAATCACGTGTTAATATTATCAATTACTCTTTTAAAACTTACCACGAGCAAACTATGACTGTTCGGGCTTATATTTAAATGAACCAAAAGTTGCGTTGCCTAGAAAATCTAGACCGAAAAGCTGCGCAGCGCCCGGTAATCGTTAGGTTTTGCTGGCTCAGAAGGTTGTGGTCAAAGAAGTTGGTATGGATAATATTAAACATTTGTAAATAAACCACATAAATTTTGTTTATAACCACTTTATTATTTAATATAACGTCTACCGGTTTCGAAAGTACCCTTTCATCGTCAGGACAATATTAAAATTAACATAAAATATAAAATGCTGAGGTAAATTTACATATTTTGGAGTTGGAATGGGAAGGAGAAGGGGTAATTGAGGGGATTATGGGAATAACCGAGCGGCAAACTGGAAATATATCAAGAATAGGACTATAAGATGAATCCTATTCTTGATATATTTCCAGTTTGCCGCTCGGACTATAAGATGAACCCTATTCTTGATATATTTCCAGTTTGCCGCTCGGTTATTCCCATAATCCCCTCAATTACCCCTTCTCCTTCCCATTCCAACTCCAAAATATGTATATATCTCTCAGCATTTTATATTTTATGCTAATTTTAATATTGTCCTGACGATGAAAGGGTACTTTCGAAACCGGTAGACGTTATATTAAATAATAAAGTGGTTATAAACAAAATTTATGTGTTTATTTATAAATATGGCAAGCCACAAAGTAAATGCTTTTTGTGAATATTAATCATTTATGTTTACAGTAACGGTCAATTTAAATTATCTGTACTTTACGAGAATCAAAACAACCTACAATAAGAAATATCTTTTTTGGGCCAGCTAAATTCGTAAAAACAATGTTATTATAAATATTAAAATTAAATTTTTGATCAAATTTCAGCTTCAAAAGAGTGTCATCCAAATCTATAAATAGTGTTGTAAGTTAACGTCAACTTCTGCAAACTTAAAAAAACCTTTCTTTTCGAAATTCTCAAAGTGGAACATTCTCACAGAACAAACAACAAAATAGATTACTTGATAGAATTACGAACCAAGCCTCTTACCATTTTGACGACTGGTACGAGTAGTTATTGAAGGTCCTTTGAATTCTCGATGGTGATCCCATTTCACGAGTGTGACAGAAAATATACTTCACTCTAAACAGCAGACATGTGAAATGATGTTTGTATTGATTCACATAATGTTTAATGAAAACGTAGAGCGATTATAAGCAAGATTCGCAATTTAACACTCACGATTGAAGTGAAAACCTAAATAGCACGAAGTGCATGTACATTATTGGAATAATTAATTGCATTGTTACAAAAGAGAACAAGGATGACAAATGATATTTCTTAAATCAAATAGCCCACTTTGCGTGAAAATACCCTCCCTCAAAAAGAGTTAGTCTCTTTTTTTAGTTTAAAAATAATGCTTAGAAACACTCAAATGACTTATTTATGCGAAAACACGATAATATATTCCACGTATTATTCCAACTTAGGGTATTACGGTCTAATGAAAAGTTTTAGAGCCATTATTTGGGGTTAATACAAACTTTTTTTAGACTTCTAAGAAAATAGGTACGTAAATAAAAACTGCAAAATATATAATTCTCAAGTTTATTTATTTAACGTCTTTAATTAGAAATAGCTCTTCATTCCAGAAAATATTATGCTCTCAGATAAATGAAAGATGTCAGACTTTTTAGGCGACAACGGACACGGGGAGATGCTCTCCCTCGGCCCTGAATCCCTTCTCGTCAGCCACGTATTTGGTGCGGTAGACCTTGCCATCGTCAGAGATGAAGGAGTACTCTCCCTCCTTGACGAGCACGTAGTCCTTGCCGTCCAGTGTGGGCTTGAGGGCTCCGGACTCGGAGAACACAGTTCCGTCAGCGCTGCGGTACCTCAGGGCGAACTGTCCCCTCTCGTCTGTCACCTCGGTCCTCTCCAGCACGGGGATCACCTTGTGCAGGGGCGCCTCGGGAGCAGCTAGGGTTGCCACCACCACGAAGAGAGCTAGGAAGATGATCTAAAAACACAAAACAATATTTGAAAAAGATACATATTAATTTATCTAATGCATTCAAAACATAATAATAACAACATAAAGGGTAATAAAGAAAAAAAAATAATAATATATATGTAAACAAAAAAATCCCACAAAGGCAAAGCCTGTGCGTGGGTATTAAAAAGACTTTATATCACTTTTTAGGGTTTAAATGGAAGTTTCAAACATAAAAAATAATACGCTAGTATTAAGAAAAGAATAAGTGACAAATATGTGGTGTATGCATTGAGAAGTAAAATAAAAGTAAGATCACAAATGTATGATATTACAAAAACGTACAACCTATATTTTTTATTTTTTAGGTTTTTTAATTTTATTTAAGCAATAATTATTATAATTTCAAATTGTAAAAAAACGATTTTTAGTTAAAAGCTCTGCGATGTAATTATTTTTTACGCGTGACAGCTGTTTCGCCTTCTGAGGGCATTATCAAACTGTCTTCAAAACTGTCTTCAAACTGTCTTCAATCAAACTGTCGAGGGCATTATCAACAGTTTGGTAATGCCCTCAGAAGGCGAAACAGCTGTCACTTGTAAAAATAATTACATCGCAGAGCTTTTAACTAAAAATTGTTCTTTTAAAATTTAAAATAATAATAATTATTGTTTAAATAAAATTAAAAAACCTAAAAATTAAAATGAAGTTCTACAAAATAAACTTTAAAACCATAAATAGGTAAAACATTAAATTACTGAAATATTCTTATCGCTATTTAATATAAGTACCTATACAAGTAGGTATGATCATGAATTCAAAATCTATGAACTTACTGAATTCATTTTGCTTGTTGTTACGACAAAATTAAATCTTGATGTGATTGATGTTATTGTCAACTGCATTATTTATACCTTGGCGAAGAATCAATTATCATATTGCAGGTAACGTAATTAATGAACCCATTAATATAATGTGCCTCTGGTTAGTTGATTTGTTCTCCTTACTGCTGAATCTTGGTGAGAAAACATATTTATATATTGGAGATACTTGTATGTGTATCTTAAAAATTGCAATTTGAAATTCCCGTTCCACGCTTGTTCAAAGTGGCAAAAAAAAAACATCTAAATACCTACCTAATACTACTACAGCCTATTTTGTGTGAAGCTGTGAAGACAATTTATGCTTATTAAGAAGTTATTGGTATTGCATTGAATCAATTTTAAAGGTTCAATTTATTGAAAGCACTAGATTATAAGTGTTACACACATGAAGAAATTTAATGTGGCACTTCCGCTGGAGAATTTTTTTAATATGTTTGAATTACGAAAGAACAAAAACACGACTGCTATAAAATATTTATTCTTTTTTAGTCAAACCCATAAGAGCCATAAATTTGCTCATATCGCTTAAAAGTTTTTTCATAAAACAAAACGTAGACAATTTTCTTAAGGAACGTAACTGATACGTATGAATGCAGCGATTTATCGTTTTGCTAGAAATACGAATACACTTTGTTTAAGGAGGTATTTATTGCTTTTCTAGCATGCCCTATCAAAATATGTATTTGGAAAGGTAAACATAGATCCATTCGATAATATTTGTAACGTTTTCAAACTTCCGCATTGCTGCCTCCAAGTTCCTACTAATTGCATTTCGTATAGAATCTGCGCTTGAATAACATGAAATTCTCAAAAATAACTGTTAACTTCTGAAAAGTTCCGTTTAGTATTAATTATGCGCGTTTTGATGGAATAATTTTGCTCGCGGAAGGAAGACGGGAGTTTTGAGTTAAGTATGTAAAACCGCTCTTTAGTTACGTTTCCTGGAAAGTCGACGAAGGTAAGTACAAATATACAATACCGAAGCGAAAATCATGTCGTCGCTGAAAAGACAAAAGGGCTTAACGACACTTTGGTAAAAAATTTTTTTTTTGTAAAGTAAGACAAACATTCCGGGGTTACGAATAACCTGAAAATATTTGAAAAACTCCTACTGCCATCATAAAAAGCGGAAGATGTTGCTTGTGCAATGATGGAGGACTTAGCCAGCAGAGGAATTGAACGCACGACGCTTGGGTGGGAATCCGACGCGTTCTCCACTCAGCTACCGACCGGTCGTTAGTTAAACATGCAGTTTTGATTTTTCGGATGCTCTGACTGTCGTTTGATTCTAATGACTTTTGTGGCATTTCAGCCATCTAAAATATTTTTACCATTTGGGGGAAGGCTTGACTTAAGCGACACAAGTGTTGGACTTTTTTCAGGTTTTTGTCGCTTCAGGTAAATCAGTGAGATCATTAACTTACCAGAGTTGACTTTTTTTCTAAAAATCCAAGCAGGTACTGAAAACTTGTGAATTTAATTGTAAAACAAAAAAAAAATAAAATTATAGTGCTCTGGTATAAACTTACCAAAAGGGCGCTTCAGCCCTTGCCATTCCGGTGACAACATGATTTTTTTAAAATACCTATAACAACGTGCTTTGATAAGAAATTAAATTGTCAACAAACATGGTTACCGACTCAATATTTTGATACGTTTTTTTACTGGATTATATCGCGCGGACGTTTTGTTGGCTAAGCCTGAGTTATAACTACAGTCAAAAAATATATCAAAATATGTTTTTATAGTATAGCCTCAACAAGGAACACATTGTGAATGTAAAACTAACAGGAAAACATGGTACTTTGTGCTGATTTTAACATAAAAACACACAACATAGATTACATAGTATTAAAAAATAAAATAAAATTGTAGCTTCACAAATTAGACCGATACAAGAGACCGGTTAGTTGCCTAGTTGATAAATGCGTTGGCTTCCCATCTAGGGTCATGGGTTGAATTCCCCTGCTAACTAGACCTCCTCTGAGACCTCCATTATTGGACAAGCAACATTTCCGCTTATAATGATGGTGGTAGGAGTTTTTCAGATATTGTCAAGTTATTCGTGACGGAATGAGAATGTTTGTCTTTTTAAAAAATAAAACAGAATATTAAAAAATCATAATTATTGCTTAACGTTTTATAGATTTTGATGGAGTTATTCGTTTTTTCATTTCATCACGAATGAATCTATTTAACCGAAAGCCGGAGTTATTCGTAAATGCACGTAAAAATCAAACGTTTTACTCAATATTAAATAAACTCTTACAAGACGTAGTTACCAAGTTTAATTCTAAAAAATGGTTTAAAGGGATACAATATCTTGGCTTTGCCGTCGATAAAATATAAAAAAAATAATGCAATAAATAATAGTATTTATGATTAAACTTTAATTATACTGATTATCAAAGGGTATGGTAAGAGGAAACGTATAACCAATGCAAATCGATAAAACAAAATGGTCTCATGAACAATTACCAATTAAATACCTTTCACGTACCTAATAGAACTACTCGAACTTAAATTCTTTTTAAATTTAACAATAATATCAGGACTGCGTAATTTCAATCCTCGCTTGTTCCTAGATTGCATACAGTGGGTAATTTCTTTGCAGAAATAGTAGATATATTCAACTGCAATGAATCTAGTTACAAAAAGGCTATAATAGCATATCTTTTCCAAAAATACTGATGTCAATTAACTGTATTGTAATATTTCTTGTAACTTACTTATATTTTTGTGTGCTAATCATTTAATCCATGTTATTTCTACATCACTATTATTTTATATAATCCATTGCAGAGTTATGTAAGAGCCCATAAGGGCGTATATAATAAAATAAATAGATAAACATACCCAACCACAAAAAATAAGGGGGGGGGGGTTCCCCTATTTTAAATGGTTTTAATTGTATTATTTTATCAAATTATTAAAAAGAAATACAAAAATTTCCAAGTTACGAATAACCTGACCAAACTTGAAAAACTCCTACTACCTTCATTTTAAGCGGAAAATGTTTGATTGTGCAATGATGAAAGACTTAAGCTGGATTCACACCAACGTCCGGATCCGCTCAGTGACGATATTGTTCCGCATGAGAGCTTATTGCTATGGTATGAATATCAATCAAGGAGTATGTGCCAAGACAAAGATATATGTCAGTATATTCTTTTGCCCACCCTTGTGATATTTAACTACTGAGTTAGGTAAATAATTATTTTGAAGTGCTTAATGAAATGCTTACAAAATAAATATTATTTAGTGATATAAAATGGGTTTAAAAAAAAATCTGGGATGTAAGTATTTTTACACTTCGAAATAATTATTTAACTAACTAAGCTACATTTTGTGAATTTACCCAAAGATCTGCACCCACGGTGCCTACGATGGAAATTTATTTGTTTCCATGGTTCTCTTACATATATCAATAGAAGTATGAACGATTTAATAGAAGCAGTTATAAAATATTCATAATTATAAATAAGACCATCATCACGTCGTGTTTTCGACTTAATGGGATGCAAACCATTGTGAATTAATGTACATTTTAACAAACAACATTGTTATTATTTAAGCATATTTTGACATAACTTTGAATACGTTTAAAAGATATTAAAACAGGTAAAGCTTTTCTAAGAATAATTACTTCCAATCATGAATTTTGAAATCATTTGAATAAACTGAAGATCGTAAATAATTTCTTGAATAAAACTACCAAAATAATTTATCTCATTTATTTATTTAACATCTTGATAAAATAAATGAACCTTTTTCAAGAAAATGTCAAATATTTAGATAAATAATTTTTTAAAAATGTTTAGGCAACAACAGACACGGGCAGATGTTCTCCCTCGGCCCTGAATCCTTTCTCGTCAGCCACGTACTTGGTGCGGTAGACCTTGCCATCGTCAGAGATGAAGGAGTACTCTCCCTCCTTGACGAGCACGTAGTCCTGCCGTCCGAACTACGAAGAGGGCTACAAATACGATCTGAAAAGAAACAGTGTTCGTCTTGCTTTCTAAGATAATACATTTGAATTATTTGAACTGTCAGAGCTGTCACGATTACGATATAGACTAGAAATAGAACACGATCAAAATTTTATTTCGAAAACGTTTATAAATAAATGTATAGAGTGAGAATGTTTTTTTTGCATATAGTTCTACAAATATATATGCTAGGGCTAACATATCTATTTTTATAGTTACCAACATATTGAAGAAAAAAACGCAAAAGTGATATTTCCTCAAATAATAAGTGTTCATGAAAATTTATCACATTTTGGAAATAGCGAAATACTTACTGAGTTCATTGTGGTAATTCACTGTGAGAGCAAAGCACAAAGTAATTAATTTATCAATGCACTGCCTATTTATATCATATACCAACCTCCACAAATGTAGAGGTATTCATTGCACACATAATAATACTGGTACAACACAGGTTTTGACCAAATACTATAATTTGATAATGGGATATTAATGAGGTAAGTAAATCAGTTTCATTACACTTTCAGCGATGCAAATAAAATTATGATTTCGATTACATATATTTTAAATTATTTTCTATAAATCAGTAATTTCAATCTTTAATTTTGACTTTGCTTAAGAAATCGTTATGTGATCTGATTTTTACCTTCCCCAAAATCGTATACCTAACGAAATCAATAGCTTTGCTGGGTTTTTCTTAAATTTCGTCAGTCCATCAAGCAAATAGATTAGAATTATTCCGTAAGTAGTCACTCGCGAATCCAAGATCTTAGAACAATCCATAGTGCAATATATCGATCAATGAAAGATTTGGAAATATTTAGACAGGTGTCTTTTCTTCGTCAATTAAAAAAATATAACCTACGAAAAAGTTCGATTACAGATAGTTCGATTGAAACAAGAGGACTTTTTGAATTACAATACTGCTGGTGATGGACTATTTTTTGTTGCATATATTTAAGTAAAGAAATCAAGATACGAACAAAATGATATAAGTGAGTAAATATTAAAAGTAAGTAAACGACAAACAAATTCGATGGTAACAATTAAATTACAACAAAATAAAACATCTTAGGAGTGAAAAGTTTATGGAATTTCCTATTAATTTAAGTTGCTCAACTTTTAAGGCTTCAACTGCTGTGAAAAAATATGACCTTGCATCAATGCTGTCATATATGCCACTAGTTTATCAAATATTTTCATAAAAATCATTGATGTTCTCTTTATTATTTCGTCATTGATTCAATATTAATAAAAATTTCTGTCTTTTTTGTGAAAAGTAATTTCTTTTAATAATTCTATTTTGTATTTAGTTTTGGTGTAGCACTTTGATTGAGTTAAAAAATAAATTGAGTGAAATAATAACCCTTTAAATATCATTTGTTTTACGAAAAATGGTTTGTGTTTATTTTACATCTTACATTTAATAAAAACATTTATTAATTTTTATACATTTATGTTGGCCAAAAATCACACTGGCTTCTCTACAATGCGCATATTATAATATTGTTTTTCAAAAGATTATGTATTCCTAAAAATAACACATTTAGCACAAAATTGGTTGCCTACCATTTAACACTTCAGCATTGTTTAAATCTGCCTTAAGGCTTCAGCTGAGACTGATGGAATCAAAGTTGTTTTTAAAAGGAAATATACTCACTGTAAAGACACACCCCACTGTTTTAACTCATCCTCCTGAGAAGTCGAAATTTACCTTTTATTTCACGATTTGTTTTAATCTGTTGGTTTTGACTTTGTTTATGAATTTCTGATCTTTATTTTCTTCAACTCTACAATATTTTTACCCGAATTTATTTAATTATGTGTTGACTTGGTTGCTTAATATGATAAAATGTTATTTAAACGAATATTTTTAATAGTATTTGCTTTAAATCCCATTTCTTTAAATTAAAAAAAATGGTTTTCAAATGTTCTAAAGTTGGAAAACGTAAGATAATAATAACTTACATAATATACATGCACCGAGGTTTAGTTGGATAGATGGACACTGCTGTTTGTGGTTAAATGAATTTATTGAGCTTTATTGAGTACACCATACATGTTGTAAACACATTCAATGGAGATATTTTCATGTCAATTAGATGATATGTTTTGTATTGATGCTTTTATGTAAATATTTTGTTTTTGTTTCATAATTAAAAAAAAATAAAACTTCTTAGAATTCTTTGTTTTTGAGAATAAGGTGGATGTATTTTTATTGGATATTCATTTTGGCTAATACACCTATCACAAAAAACACTTGGAGTAAATGTTGAATCACTTTGCGATACGTGTGATTGCAAATATAAAAATGGAACAATTGATATTGATTTGTCAACGTTTTTACTGTTCATTTCAAATCCACTGTCGAAAAGTTGTTTTATTAATAAGATTTTTTATTTATTTTTTATTGCAGAGCTGTAAGGGTGTTTTTAGCACATTCATGTTTATATTTAGCATTTTTTTTTGTTTATTCTATCTTTTTTGTATTCCCTTTTAAAAATTGTATGTCTTTGTAAAAATATTATTCATTTGTGTTTTTATAAATTTGTCCTTCCCGAAATGAGTTTTTTTTTACTCCTCAGTAATAAAATAACAAAAAATTGTTCTATATTTTAATTTTAATGAAAATAAATAAAGTAGACCATCATCAAGCAAGTTACAATAATCATCACGACGCATCACACAGGATCGCATTTGACCTCCTACACAAATGTTCCCCACTGACTTCGTTCCTCAACCATTCGCTCTAAGACCTTACGACTTCTCATTCTACTCCAATTTTCATCCATGTAGTCAGTCCACTCGTTTCTCGATCATTATCTGGGTCATTTCTACCCCTGGTCATTATTTTTAACTGGAATTTTGTTCACATGGCCAGCCCATCGCAGCCTTTGGGACTTATAGAATTTGACGTTCACGATTTTCAAGCTGATATAAATTAATCATAATGCCTAAAAAAATTGCAGCTTGGGAAGCTCCAAATGATTTTTGTATTTCAATTGAAAAACTTAAACTTTTTCTTAAACGAAGTGCTGATGTCAAAAAAAAAGGTTGATTACATCTGAAATGGAAGTAACAGCGTGTTCAAGATTTAACGAGAATTGTTTTAAATAACTAATTGATGGCAAACACTAGTCTGTGGTGTGAGGTGATTTCAACTAATTACCTACTGGAACCGCCTAAAGATAAACAAATTATTCGTAACTGTTTTGCGACATGATATGTTAGTTTGTAAATGGTTTGGCGATCAACTGAATTTTACATCAAAGGTCAAATTTAATATAATTTGTGGAGGTCAGCCAAGTAATTTGATTTAATTGAACTAGATTGACATTGAATAATCACTTTCGGCAAGATTTTCACCAATTATCAGAAATCTAGATTAATAATATGAATAAATAATATAAATTTTTAGTTCAAAAAGCGTTAGGCTTACTAAATTAAATTTGTAACGAACTCAATAAATCATATAAATATAACGAACAAAAATAAAATAAAATATAAATTTAATTTACTCTAAACTTGGACAGATCGTAGTGAGACTATGGCATCCCCAATTGGGGTATGTTGTGAGACTGAAAGTAGTGGGGAAGGGAAGGAGATTGGAAAGATAATGGTTGGGAAGTACCTGGCTATTCAGATTTGGTCACCAAACACGGCCAAAAGCCATTTCAAGCAACGTTTCGATTCTGAATGGTGGTCTTTCACCAGGTCGATACTTAAGTATCTAACTATCTGGAACGTGCCACAAACATACTTTTTTATTATTTTAAATGAATGAATTGTGTTATGATTCAATAAAATGAAAGTTATTGGCGCACGCCGGGTTTGAACCCGTGACCTTTGGATTCGTAGTCGGGCGTCTTACCACTCGACTATAAAGGCCGTCAAAGTCATTTTAAGCTACGTTTCTATTCTGAATGGTAGTCTTTCACCAGGGCGATACTGAGAATATCTACCGCTCTTTTAATATTACTAACTATTTAGATTACCGGCTGTTAGCGGTTGTGGCAATAGTTATGTGTTTCTTATATGCATATATGTAGATATTTGTGAAATAGGCACCGTATGAAATTAATTTATGCATTGTGGCAGATGGTAGTTAAATAATTGTCACGTGTTAATTAATCACATGAATAAACAATCTTACTAACTTTGGCACTTAGCTTAAGTTTTCAATTTCAGTTTCAGCATGTTAACCCGCATGTTCTACTTAACCCCTTCTCCAACTTCAGTAGCAAATTTGTTTGTCTCTGAGGAAGCAAAGCCTCTCCAACGGTGACCTCAGGCGGCATTAAGTTCACACCTACTTCTGTATGGAGTTTAGAGGATAATGCAACTTTCATACATTTATTTTTGTCACGAGGAATAAGATTTATCCTTCATTTAACTATTTTACTGTCAAAAGTAAGTTATTTGATCCCACACAGAAATCGATTCCAGAGCTGAGTTGACAGATAGTAGTCACCAAGTAACAATGGTAGAAAACAGTGTATGTTCGTGGCATCGCATTAATATAAACTAAGGCTGTCTAATGCGGCCATGCCTCAAAATATTTGTTTAATTATAATATATTTTCATTATTCTATATTTTAACGTATTTGCTTTAGAGCAGTGTTTCCCAGCGTTCTTTATGCCATGCCCCACCGTAGTCTTTTCAAAAGTCATTTGCCCCACCGGCATCTTTTTTTAATTAAAAGTAATTACCTAGCGAGGTCTTCATAAAAATAATAATATTTTGCACATCACTTATTAGAGCAAAAACAGTTGGTAATTTTTCAAATCATATTTTAATATGTTTGTAAACATATGAACCCCTAATGCCATTAATAAAACCTTTTCTAACACATATATTATAACTGAAATAATTACAAAAAAACGTATTGAAAATATGACTGAGCAGAATAAAATAAAAAGTAAAACAATAAAAAAACACAAGTGACAATTGAAATTTAGTACAATCACACACACATCTGGACGCCTAATTCATTATTAAGTTTTTAAATTTAATTTCAGTCTTAAGTCCCCTCTATTAGTTATTTCCAATCGATTTCTTTTTTTTAATGAGTAAATTGTTTATGGCGCTAAAACCACATTCCACCAAATAAGACGAGGGAAAGGGTAATAATAATGTATATTTAATAATAAAGTAATATTATGATATTTTGTGTTAGTTTCTTCACAAATCCATGTCATTATTCCTTTAATATTTGATACATTTTAAATAAACTTTACATGTGGAATAGTTAATAATTGCCGATGTGTCTCATCTCTGAAGCGTGGTGCCCCACCGGTGGGTTGCACGCCCTACTGTGGGAAACACTGCTTTAGAGGGCGTCATATTTATGTAAACATTTTCATTGGAATATACTCACATATTTATCGTAATTGTGTTACACAAATGGCATATTGAGGGAGAAAAGTTTCCTTCTCGTAAATAATGTCAATTATTTATTATTCCTAAAATTGACAGAAATGCCACGCGCTAAAATTTAAATCACATATTTGCATACCCGTGTAACGTTTTATTTTAAAATTTTGTTGATCGGCGAAGAGGAATTTAAGAATTAGGTATTAAGTTTTTAAAAGTAAATAAGACCAGTAGCATAATTTTTAAAACACACGACCGAATTATTACAAATTTAATTTTTTCCTTTGATTTAATCCCATTATTAAGAAAATATAATATATATATATATAATTTTACCATATAAATCTATGTATAAATATACTCGTTTATAATATATGTTTGTATATATATATTTTATTTACATACATGTATTATATATATATTTATTTATATATGCTAAAATTATACACTTTTAATATTTTCAATGTGAGCATTGAGTTACCTGAGTTAACTTTTTTTTTCAAAATCCAACCAGGTACCGAAGACTTTTGAATTTTATAGAAAAAAAAACTTTAAAGTGCTCTAATGTAAACTAACCAAAATGGCGTTTTAGCCCTATTACCTTTCCGCCGTCGAAATGTGCTCTGACAAATAAAGCTGATGTGTGTTAGTATAGATAGATACATACAATGTTTATCCAGAGGTCGCGAGCTCAAATCCCTGGGTGCGCAATCGTATTATATTAAATGTATACGTGTTATTTCACATTTAATTCATATCAAATAATATACAGTATATTTGCGGCATATTGAAGAGTGGTAGACACTCTCAGTTCTGAAGAAAGACCACCATTCAGAATCGAAACTTTGCTTGATAAAGCTTAAGCCAGGTACTTTTAAGCCTTCCTCTTCTCAATATCTTTTCCCTCCCCACTAATTTCAGCCTCACAACATGGAATACCGTAGTCCCACTGGCTCCAGACGGTTAGGAGCAGTTTCGACTCTTGTGTGGCAAATACGTATTTATTAATAAATGCATCGAGTTCACTTCATCAGCATAGGAAAGAAGAGGATAGCAATCAAAGAATTGTCATTACAATTTAGTGCGAGGTAAACTGGTTACAAAAGCTGGTTTATCTTTGTTGTTTATTTAAATGTCTCGAAGGCACAGATAATTGCTGTAATATTTCATAATGTTCGCACTAAAACAATAATTCAACACTACATTTGATATAAATAATAAAGACGTTGACAGTTCAATATCACATTTGTCATCTTCATCTTTACGATCACACGCATCACAAAGTATTTCAACATGAACTCTGTAAGTTTTTTGTTGTTGTGATAAGTGTATAACGTTTGTAAACTTTCTGCAATTTTTTTTGTTACTTTGTAATTGCTTAATGTTTCAGATCACCTTCGTCGCTCTCTTCGTGGTGGTGGCAGCCCTAGCTGCCCCCGAGGCGCCCCTGCGCAAGGTGATCCCCGTGCTGGAGAGGACCGAGGTGACAGACGAGAGGGGACAGTTCGCCCTGAGGTACCGCAGCGCTGACGGAACTGTGTTCTCCGAGTCCGGAGCCCTCAAGCCCACACTGGACGGCAAGGGCTACGTGCTCGTCAAGGAGGGAGAGTACTCCTTCATCTCTGACGATGGCAAGGTCTACCGCACCAAGTACGTGGCTGACGAGAAGGGATTCAGGGCCGAGGGAGAACATCTACCCGTCTCCGTTGTTGCCTAAGAAATCTGAAACGCGTTACAAATATATGAAATATTGAACAAACATCTGAAAATAAACTTATTTGCCAACAAAAATAACGTAATATTGTTTTTTACTGTACACTTCTATGTATGAACTAATATTTTACAATAGGAAAAAACTGACAATATAAATTTTGCTAACATTTTCTAGAACCTACTGTTTTGCTTCAAAGCAGTTATAGCCAGGAAAAACAGAGACAACACCCCGTTGAACAAGCCAAAAATAAAAGTTAGCAAATGGTTCGATACTGAATGTTTGAAGAACAAGGGATAAATGCGGAAATTGGAAAGGATTTGCAGACTTATGCAGTTTATGAGTACGGTGTTTGACACGGTTGATTATATTATTTTACTAAATGTGCTTGATAACGAATTTGACGTTCTAGGTGATGTAATCCAATAGATGAAATCTTATCTGTTGACGAATATGCCAAGGTTTTGTTCTTGGTCCTATTTTCTCCATCCTGTAGTCAAATTAAACACCTCATTAACTCGGCTGGATTTGAATCACAAGACCATGCAAACGATCTAAAGACGAGGTAGTTAGTTTCATTGATACAGTCTCATGTTGGATGTCCGTCAATAAGTTAAAACTTTATCCGACAAAGACAGAAGTGATTCACACCAGTCTGATTCATATATATTCAGAACACAGATATAATTCCCTCTACAGAAAATAATAGATTTCGTTATATACAGTAGACTTTTTTTTGACGGAAATTTATAAAACTGTAAGTTCTAGATTTTTAAATCGAAAGTAGATTAAATCAATAAGAAGATGCCCTTTATTTGATGGAGTAAAGGTCTTGTATTTTTTTTTCGTTGCATAACTTATAGACAATTGTAAGAACGCATATGTCAACCTCCCCCTGAAAGAAATCAATAGAATCTACAACGCCTTCAATGCTGCGACGAGAATGATATTTAGTGAGAGTACGTATTTATGCATATCTCCAATTCTTAGGAATCGCTTTCTTCGATGCTCTGAAAGAATAGATTTCAAGATGTGTTTAATGACCAGCAAAATATTCATAATAGCAAGAGACAGTTTAGTTTGAGGTCAACAGATCTAGATGCTGCTAATCGCTCAATAGAACTTTCTAGGTCAAATCGAGCCGCCTACTACAATCGTGCTTTTTGTGAAACTGACCCGCTCATATGGAATAAGCTTCTCTCGAACTAAGCCGAATTTAAACAGACTTTAAAAAGAAAATTATTGAAAATTTTTACCGTTCATAAATCTTAACTTTCAAATTTATTATAATAAGCTGTTTTCTCAAGTCTTCGGTAATTGTTTGGTTTTAATTTTGGTTGCCTTCTTGTTGAGGTATTTATGCACATTGCCAACTCAGAATCAACTTATGTTTATTGCTGAACCTGAACTGACTCCTGTTTTCTTTTTAAATATATATATATACGCGTATATAAATATTAAATAAAACAATAAACTTTGTAAAACACCACATTATTTGAGTTAACCGCCAACCAGGTTTCGCTTTTCTCCAGAACTCGTTTTGAATTTCGTTTGTTTGTTAATTAAGTCTGAATTATTATTAACTGCTTTCTTAATTTCCAGGATTTCGAAATTATTCAATCTGATACCCGACGCATTTTTGTGTAAGAGGTTTATTCCCGTAGTATTATTCAAGGAGTGGTTCGTTTTGAGTTTGTGGTTGGCAAATTCTGAGAAGGCGTTGTTAGTTAAACATCTTAGATATTCTCTAACTCTAATATTGACGTTCCGAGTCGTTTTGCTAATATAGAAAGCGGAACGGTCGTTGCACTTGAGTTTGTAAATGCCCGAGTGGCTTAGTCTATCATCGTGATATTTTGTATCAACCAAAAATTTACTTAAATTATTATTTGTATAGAAGGCGGGTTTTATTTCTGGTGGAAGCTTTTTAACACTTAAAGAAGAAAAGTTATTCATAAAGAGGATTCTACGCTATTGGGAAATATTATTAGAGCTGACATAACTGTTGTTATACAGGAATTTGTTTGTTGATATTAGTTTTAATTTTTTGTTCAGTATATTGTCAATTAATTTTGTAGTTTTTGTTTTGTTTTTTTTTTTTTTAAACAACGGATATGTTACTCTATTATATCTTGTATCTCTCTCTTTCATCACTTTCCTATACATATCCTGTCTGTATATAATGTTGTTTAGTTGATGTAAAAGCCCTGACGAAGCTTGAGAAAAGCGAAACCTGGTTGGCGGTTAACTTAAATAAAGTGGTGTTTAACAAAGTTTATTGTTTTATTTAATATACGATGTCACACCCCCAAGTTTTTGCTTCCTTCGAAAAATAAATAAATACATATATAATTATAAATAGAACACATATACTTTGTTTTTAACCACTTTTTATTTAATATTTTGTCTACCGGTTTCGGAAGTACCCTACCATCATCAGGACAATATTAAATTAATCTTTAGATAATAACTTCATCTCTTCTGGAATCAGGAAACATATGTGTATGTTTTGAAGTATCTTATAGATACTTCAAAACATACATTTTTTGATCGTGTACAGAATTTATCTCCACATATGTTTCTTCCAGAAGAGATGAAGTTATTATCTAAAGATTAATTTAATATTGTCCTGATGATGGAAGGGTACTTCCGAAACCGGTAGACAAAATATTAAATAAAAAGTGGTTAAAAACAAAGTATATGTGTTCTATTTATAAATATGGCAAGCCACAAAGTTAATGCTTTCTACGAATATACATATATAATTATCTTTATTTTAATAGGTAGCACCGCACAGGAGTCCCAACTGCTCCCAACCGTTTACAGCCAGTGAGACTATGGCATCCCAAATCAGGGTATGTTGTGAGGCTGAAGGTAGTGGGGAAAGTAAGAAGATGGGGAAAAGAAAGATCAAAAATACCTGGCTATTCAGATCTGGCCACCAAACATAGCTAAAGCCATTTCAAGACACGTTTCGATTTTGAATGGTGGTCTTTCACCAAGGCGATATTTCAAGTATCTACCACTCTGGAACGTGCCGCATGTATACTAATATATGTAATTTTGCATTAATTAAATGTGTTATGACACGTATTAATCAAAAATAAAATAGCGTACGCTGAGCTTGAACCCGCGACCTTTGGATTCGTAGTCGAGCGTCTTACCTCTCGACTACGGAGGCCGTCAATAAATATTTGTATTTTTATTATTTTGTTATATTCTATTTTTAATGTGATCTCATTGCTTTGTATATTTACCAGTAGAACCGCTTTGTCAAATATTTTTTATCTCTTCCAGTGTCATATAATTTGACACCATTATTGCTTCATTATTTTTTTTTATTATGTCTTTTATATGAATCTGTTTTATATGTTACCTATTGCACTATGCACTATGGGAGTAATTTAAAAAAAAATCCTTATTTTTAAGTTTACTATAGTAGAGCGCACTTGAAGAGACTTTTCACAACACTACGTTATATAAATGCAGTATTATTATCATTACGAGAAGCCCCGACAGCCAAAGATAAAATAATCCCGTTGAACAAGTCAAGGATAAACATTATACTTCTTGGGTTCTCTAATTGAATAAGGGACGTTTATTACACTCCCGACAAGTTTAAACGATCCAAAGGCCGTGGCAGTGGTCGTAAATTAAATTAGTTTTGACCCAGTAGCTCATAGTACATAACAGCCTACAGTCAACGGTTCACTGACAAAGTGTAACTGAATTTACGGTACATTGTAAAAGAAGATAAGAAACTAACTTTTAGAAAAAAAAACAGAACTAACGCAAAAAAAACAATTTAAGAAATCAAAACAAATGATAAACTCAAGAACAATAAAATCATTTCTCACCAGAAAATTGGTGATATCGTAACTGAAACAACCAAAACTCTCGGGCGGTGAGATTTTTCTCTCTGAGGTGTCCATGTGAACGAAACTCTGTTTAGTGTGCCGTAGCGTTTGTCACAAATTATTTAAAAAAATTAATTGTAAGACAAAAGCTTTTGAAAAAGAGTGTTGAAATCTTATGATAAACATTTAAAAAATCTGCAGCGTTTTGAAATGATATTTAAGGGAATATGATATTAACGATATTCAAAACCAGGGGGTGGGACGGCATATAAAATACATTTGTTTGAATTTAAATAATAACGATATGCTGTAATTTTGAGTTGTGCATACCATTAAGTAAAAGGTCAAATTCTTAAAAGTTTAAGCAGGTTTAACTGTCATCGTTATACTTAGTTCTAAGGAACACTTAAATCAATAAGGTACCTACGTTCTCCCCCGTGAAATAAATTCATACAAAAGTCACCATAAAAAAATCACACAAATATTAGAAATAAATAATAGGTACCTATATAAACAACAAGTAATCCATTTAAAAAATAATTTTTATGTGCTATTAAAAAACATGTTCTTAGCTTATAATATGGAAACCCTCGAGCATTAGAAAGTAGTTCAACCGAATTGTAGAACACAGCATATGGACAGACGAAAATTGAAGATTTTATGAATTTGTTGCATAACACACAACAGACAGAATACCACGTATCGTAGAGTACCTATTACACTGTCCGTGAAGACAATGCACCGTCCCGTCGTACTAGTTAAAAGAATCTTCAAACCAGATTGGTGTAATGTTTACAATGAAATATATTTGATATTAAGCGTTCATTCCGGAAACAGATCCTTCGAAGGCTATTGTTATAAAATAATGATCAGTCAGTTTCCATTAGAAAATATATTTAAATCAGTGTTGCCACGCAGTAGCAGATAGTTTAAAATCTAGCGATGTGTCAACATCATGAAACAAACATTGGAAAAGATCTAGGAAGAATTATAACAATATTCGATGGGCAGTTAACGAGGCGAAGAATATGTCAGCGAGTGGTGGAATTACGATACGAATGATCATCTTTCAAAATTTTAATAATGATGTAATGGTAAAAATAAGACCGTTTTGCGGAGGAAAAAGACCGAGAAGATGAGGAGGAGAGGCAAACACACACATTTTGAAAATTTTAATCACATACATTCGTGAAGCTACGTAACTAAGACATTTTTTTAAATTTTCTTCGGAACATTATCATTTCCACTCAGTTCAAACGATGTTCCACAGTAATTCTGAGTATCCAGGTCTACACAGATTGTAGAAAATTCTAAATCCAAGGTCTAATAAAATATCACCTGCGGCGTAGCCGATTTCGGGATGCCATAACTGATAATATCGTGATTAATACATCAAGTCCTAATAGCGTTCGTGAACCTCGATCAGATTTAGTGGTGAGGAAGTCGTTGGATTTCACGACATCGGCATATGAGAAATCTCCCGAATTTTACTATTCAACGGTGTTATTAATCTAAACCGCTATGACAAAAGTTAATATCACATTTGATCGATGTATAAACTTCTTGTGGGATAACACTGAAATTCGTAAAATGCATGGTGAAAATACTGATGTTATTTTGTTAGGAGATGCACTATATTTATATCGGAAGAGCATACATATTTCTACTTTTTTTTCTCTTCTGTGCTTTAAAATCTATTTTTTATACTGCAATTTGTATTTACTACTGGTTATATATTTAATTTGATTTTTTCTAGAAATGTGAACTTTTTTGTTTAATTTATTTTATTATTTATTTATCATAAAATGCTCTACCTATCAACATAACCATTTTGTAAAAAAAATGTAAAAGCCCACTAGAGCGGATATAAATAAAATATTTGGTGTAGCACACAACGTAATTCACATAAATACTTGTGTATTGTTCAATTTAAAGTTAAATAATATTATTCACCCATCGTACAAAAATACTCAAAACACAGCAAAGATAATTATTTAATAAAAGGTAGGTACTTAATACTGAGTGCTGAACTCTTCTCATTGTGAATGATATCAGTTTGGTACTTTTTCAAAGAGAAGAACTAATTACATAATTGATGAGCTCAATGCCAGTTTGCCAATATTTGTATAATTAGCTACGACCTTGGCAAAAGTTGAATCAATGCAACTCATGTCAAAAAAAGAACGGTGTGGAGCAGTAATCAATTATTACTTTATTGATTAGCTTAATGGCAAATGTCAATCTCTGTTTGCTTACAGATACCTCTGACCTGGCCAAAGAGGTGGTGTAGCACGGTAGCCGATTAAAATTTTTGATTAGCTTAATGCCAGAACACAATCTTTTTTTAAAATAATAGCTGTAATCAACGCGAAAAGATAAACGAATAATGATCATGTCTCCCAGTTATTAGCTATGCATTTATGGTTTTTAATGAGCAGGAAACGGTGCTTCCACAGCCGCTGTGTCCACATAAAGCACTGTACCTAAAAGATTCGACGATGTGCGGATGTGTAGATGGGATGTGCTGTAGATTAACGATCACGTGGGCATCGAATACCTGCTCTATCCATTCCCTGGCTACATGATGAGATTC
The DNA here is from genome assembly GCA_022651775.1 of Drusus annulatus. NCBI lineage: Eukaryota > Metazoa > Arthropoda > Insecta > Trichoptera > Limnephilidae > Drusus > Drusus annulatus. Next base: position 1,068,488 of record JAGWCC010000084.1, read on the forward strand.
TGAGACCCTGAGGTTTGCCTTTGACGGATAGGACATGAAAAATAAAATTCATTTAGCAAACTATAACATTTAAAAAAATTATCTTATGGTCAAAGTTAAGCATAATCCTGTACATATTTGATACCTGTTTTATATCAAATATGTATTTATTTAAATGACATAATACTACGAAAAAACCTTACTTGGTATACTATTTCCAAAGAGTTAAAAAAAACTCATTCTGAAGTTGTAATATGTAGTTTAAACTCGTTTAATTGAATCACATTGTGAATATCATGACTATTTACTTCCTTCTGGCGCACCGTTTAAGTTAAGTTAATTGATCACTGCCAACAAGTGCTTCGCTTCGGAAAACTTCACGAAAGTTTTATTCAGGAATTACGTTGTTAACAATATTTACTAGCAACTGGGTTTTATTAAGTTTAGCATTCATTGTCCGCACCCAAACCTTAAGACATTATTTTCACAGGATGCACTTTTTTAATAAACATTTAATTTATTATTATGTGATTATTACCTTATTTAATTGTTATGTGAAGTTTTTTTTTGTAAATTTAAACTGTTGTTAATGGGAGGTTTTCATCATGACATGGGAAAAGAATTCCCGGTTCAAATATTTATAACAAACCAATGGTATTTTAATGAATGAACTAGCACACAAAAAACAAATTCTAATAAATCACAAAATAATACTTCGTGACAAATGTTCATAAAGCAAAGAGTGCATGCAAAACATGCCATACTATATCATTACTTTAAACGATTCACAAAATAAAACAATGGGTCTGTAAAATTTAAAAGCAATTTATTGCACACCAAATAGATTTAAAAAATGTTGAATTTTAGTGATATCATATTATTTTCGAATATTGCGGTAAATTAATTCTGGTAATTTCTTACTATTTCATTCTCGTTTGTCGTATCTTTTCATCCTTCCACTAATAGTGTAAAAATCGATAAAAATAAGTATATATTTATGTAATGAATTTTGTCATATGCCTGTCTCTTTGCTCCTAATTCCATTGTTTGTACTTTATGAATTATATTAAAAGAGCGTATTCTTGGTTGGAAAGGTTTCAAACAGATGGGAAAATAATGTAATAAATTTATATCATATTTTAAGGAAAACGTTTAATAGGTAAAATCAATTAAGATAAAGAATTATAATGATGATGAGTGCAAACAGGCGTCGTAGTTACAGGATAAATAAATATTAATTTACGAAGTTACTTAGTTTATTCAAGAACGAAAAACGAAAATGTTATGAATATTTATTGTGATAATTTTTAATTGCTCCAGTTACATATTTTCCACACTTTACCTTTTAAAACGGTTTTTTGTTTTTAAATTAAAATTAACTTTTTAAATATTTACAATTATTGAAACAAAATAACTAATATTAAAACAAATATGAATTAGAAAAACATCCGGAAAAAAGGTAAAGTTAGGATCTAATATTATTAGTAATGACTAAAAATAATATCGTTTGTCTGAACATACGAAGGTGAACCATTCAAATTTGGAACTTATATTTTAGTAATAGAGTGTATAATAATGTATCTATACATAAAATGTATTTTAGTAGACATTATTCTATATTTGAAATGGAAACTATTATTATTTCTTGGCAAGTCAAGTTACATTCCGTGATTTTTCACGGGTAACAACTAGTTAACAAATAATTTATGAAAATATTACGTTTATTACTTTCTGTTATGATGAATATGATTTTAAAATAAATTCCTTTCCTTCTAATCATAATAAAACGACAAACCAATGCATTACAAACACGCGATTACAGATTGAAAAACTAATTTATGCAGTCGGTCGAACCTGGAACTAACGAAAAAACTACACCAGCAACGCCCACGAACACACAGATAAATGTATTTATCTTAAGGTGCCCAATTCCTACGAAAAATCTATTTTATATCACCCTGTTAACATTATTTGAATTTTGTATTGTTGAACAGTCGATAAGCATAGGTTGTTTAAATATATCAAATTAGCTAACAAATTGATAACGCTTTTCCGAAATATAGTAACATATATTTTATTGTTATACTTTGTTCTATAATTTAGTTAAAAAATCGTGCCAATAAAAAATCTAAAAAATCAAGGGCAAGAAATTTTACAGGTGAAAAGTTTTTTTTACATGTCTGCATTTTTGCCTATATTGGCGGTAAGCAAATTCTGGAATATTTATAGTTTTTTTTTAGTTTGCAGTTTTTTTTTGTAGTGACAGCTGTTTCGACGTTCATGGCCATTTTTAAAATGTGGTTAGGCCACATGTAGACGACTTATTGATAAGATTTTAGTTCACTATTTGATTACTTAAAAAGAACTCCGGCTTATTCAGAAAAATCACACCGGGTGGGTACGTATTTATATATCCAGTAATCCACTGGCTAATTTATTTTGAAACAAGTATGACAATTTGGGTAAGGACGTTGATTACTTCCAGTTGTTTGTTGGGAATTCCAGAAATCTCTGGATTTTGTACTCTCAAGAAAAACAACAACTGTATTTTCGAAGCTGTAATTAGAAAAAAGTGCCATGGAAAATTTCGTCGAGGTTTTATTGTCCAAAATAAGCCGTCGCCAGTCACGTATTTTGCCTCCAGCCGGATTAATTAGAACTACGCCAACTGTTTATTTGTAAAATATTCTGATTATTAAATGAATAATAAGTACGAGATAATTTCATGGTGTTCGATGGGTTTGATTTTATTTTTAAATTTTTTATTTAATCAATTGAATAAAAACAAACATTTTTACTTAATGCCAACAGTAGGTATAATATTAATTCAGTTTATATACAATGTCTAGTTTCTAGTTACTGAAAATTATCTCTCTAATTGAGAAAATTATCGTGCTTAGGGAGGGATTTACCTACTATATTAATTAACTATCCGTCATTACAGCTTGCGTTCATAAGTGCTATTTTTTTCTCTCTAAATGAACCAAAATAAACGTTTTTTTAAATTTATTATTGGAATATTATGGTCATGGAACTGTTTTGACAATATTGATAAAAAAATATTGCGAACATTTCAAAAAAACATTTCTTTTAGTACAATAAACTTATAATCTTTTCGGTGAGCGTGAATTTTCTGGTTTGGAAATAGAATCCTCGGCCTTAGATCTGATACCATGTTTTACAGTAGGAACACTAAAACAAGGGGGCATGTAAGAAATACATCATTTGACCCATCAAACCCTCATAACTCATCACCAGCGGCGTGAAAACCAGTCGACTAGCAAAGATTGATCATGCATGTCAACCGGGATAGAACAAATCCATTAAGGAATGTGAAGCTAACTCATCTGGTACCAGACCTCTAGGCATACCAAAATAGCTTTTTATGGACCACGTGCTGGTCGACATGGACAAGCTGGGAGAGAAGGGATTGCCGAGATCAAATAGCAATGGTCAGAAATAGTACGCTATCTCAACAAGGTACTACGAGCGGTATTGCCATAGGAAGTAAAAAATAATATTTAACATTATAACAGTGATATGCGCAATCAATTGAACGTAAGTTTATTTTAAAAAATCAGTCCAATTAACAATATAGTACATTTTGTCTCTTTTTATAAATAAATAATTATGTTGCTTAGTTTGAAAAAAATCAATAACGTAATGTTTTCTTATTTTATTATACTCGTTAATGTTAATACCAAGGAATGTCCTTGATCTGAACTTCAGAATATTTACGTGTGAAAAAATTTTGATGTGGCAAATTTCAGTGCACAATCGTAGGTATGCCGACTGGAAAAGCAGTTGTATATTTAAATTTGGCAGAAAATATCTGACTTCACCGTACCAAAATAGAAATTATGATATCGATTGCACGCTTCATGATTGATTAAGTGGGCTTTTCATAACAGTTTTTTGAGTAGCAAATCGGAAAAGGGGCATTTCAGGAAACATTCACATGTGTTTCCGTAATAAATTGATGGAATTAAATGGGTTCGCGCAAAGCAGTACTGATTTGTGTACCGTTTAAAAATTAAATTAAATATGAAATATTTAAATTGTAAATTTTCTCGATTTCTTTAACTTTATTATTTTTCTAACCATTTTTTTCTATTTTTTACTAATAGCTTAAAATCTCTTCCGAAAGAACTTTCGGCAACGTTTTCCATATTTTTTTCTTGTCCGGGTGTAAAATTAGCTACATGGGTCAACCGTCATATTCTGAAAAATCGAAATATGGGAAGTATGGCCTTGACACGCCACTGCCATTATTCAAATATACTCACTAATAAATCGTTTAAACGAAGGAATGCATGTTTAGACTATACCGGTAGGTATCTAATGTATTATTTGCGATCATAAACATGTTATTCATTATTCATATTTAATTTTGGGGATCGAATATTTTATATATTAGAATAGAATAGAATTTATATAGTAATAATATCATAACCCAAAATTAAATATGAATTATACATTATGAGTAATATACAACAACATATGAAATCAAACATCATATTTGTCTCTTTGTAAAATTTTCGGTTCATGATTTATGTGTCAAAGTCATTAATTTCCCATAAAAGTTGATGGAATTAATGTACTTCTAATAATAAATTACTGTTTCATACGTTTTTAAACCCCCAAGAAAATGAAAATAGAATTAATATTGCATATTTCTTTTACATGAATTTATGATTAAAAAACCTTTATAACCAAATCCCCCATATTTTTAAGCGGGTTGGTTTAATCTTACAACAGGCATCTTCAGACAGGTAACACCTTAAGCAAATCTAGGATATTTTTAACATCGATGTCGGGAATGAAACACATTGGCTGTATATACTATTTGAAATTTGTGACTAATTATTTTGATTTATTGTTGATAGAAACGGCTTTACCCGTTAAGTAGATAGAATTAAATTTGAATATTTTGGATGGTTCATAACCTTCTGGAAGATGGATAATATACGGATCACTTAATTGAAACTATAATTGTTATGTAATAACTGTTGTTGTCAGTGTTATTTTCAATAATGGAAATATTAAAGAAGATGCGTTATTATAAATGTCGAGTTTCTTAAATGTTACCAGTCTGAAGATGCCTATTTCAAGGTGAAACCGGTTTGACTAAAAATAAATAAGTGGAAATGGGTTACAATGGTTTTTTCGGGAATTAAAAATGAAATGCAAATCCATCACGAATTATTACATTCAAAATTAGGAAAAAAAAGAAAATTAAGTTTTAACTCCAACGATTTAGTCAATTTTATAAAACAAAAATATGAACATTATTAGCCAGGATACAACATGAACAAAAAAGATTCAATGTGTTTATGATTTTATTTTATAAAAATCACCAAACTATTTTCATTATGTTATATTCAATTTGTTATAAATAATTTTAAAAAAAAATCTTTCAGCTTGATGCAGCATTTGCCATTCATGTTAAGCATGAAATTTGATAGCAAGGCGCATGCTGGATTAACCCGGCGATATTGCCGTCGGCTTTGTCTAGGCGGCTATTGAAAAACCTAGATACTGGTAGTAGATATATTCCGAGTGAGCAGATTACCTTAGCTTCGACGACCATCATTATTCAAATTTCATGCATGATCTGGTTTACCTAACCTGCCTCATAACGCCGCCCAATCTCCAGGCCATATTGTTTCGCTCGCTCCGCCCCGTACAATGAGGGGATTGTGTGCTGTGTCTCTCAAATTGGATTGATATTTTAAGTGCTACGTCTGAAACGATAAAAAAATATAGGATTGGATTTACATTGTTTCCAAAAATTTACGTCTGGTTGAAAATTTATGATAAAAACGTAAGCGTCGTGTATTTTCATAGTATGAACGATAAACTAACAGCATTTGTACACGGTTGACATTCAATACATGAGAACGGGTCGCTTTTACGACTCGTTCTTATGTTCAACAGTTCGGCTATGGAAAGATTTGACGGCCTCTGTGTTTCCTCTCTCCTTCAATATGGGCCTCTTCAAGACCCAAGTTCACTCCTTCCTTTCCTCAAAAAAACCCTCCACACAGCATCCCCAAAGATGACATAGGCCCTGAGGGAAATTGTTTTCCTCAAGGCCTCCTGTGTGGAGTTATTGTAAAAAAAAATGTATATTTGCTAGTAGGAAAAAAGCACTCGTCTGATTCTAAATTCATAATAAAAACGTAAAAATAGTGTTCAATCAATAATTGCTCTTTTTCATATAAAGAAAAACGACGCAAACATCAGAGCATGTTTGATGTAAAAAATAGCACGAGAACACTGATAATGGAGAAGATTTTTTTCATCCTAAAAACAAAGTTAAAATACAAGGTAAAACACAAACTCCTAAGCAATAATTGAAATACTGTCAATATGTAAGCAAATCAATTTCACCTTTATATTACCTATTATTTATTTCATCATTTATAAATTTAATTATTTCACCTAATAATCCACTCAGTTTCCCCGATACACCTATCTTATCCCTTCTCCTTGTGTCATATCCAACGCCAACACTTAGGACTACTGATATTCAGTATGTATTTGCTGTTGGTTCAACTCTTGTCCAACAAACCGGTGAAACCGAACTGCCTACTTCAGGTAATACAAGATAACAGGAAAAACACTTAGTACGATTTGGAGCACCTTAATTAGGAGAAATATTTCATTTATTTAAATCTGGTTTCATATGGTGCTCGCATGGTGAAAAAAAGTTTGTTTTTCGCAAATTTGCTTTTTAAAAAGCGTCTATACAATGCATTGCGAAGGTTGTATTTGTGACAAACACAGTATATACCCACACACTTATATGTGTTATAATATAATGTGGATGGCATGAACCGGTGCTGTAAATATTGACACAAGATTCTGTTTTCGTGATACTGAAATTATCATTCCCCTCTGTGTACAAAGCTCAAATAGGCCTTTTAATGTACTCCATACCTTTGCGTATAAGATACGTCGAACAATGTTCGCATTTTTTTATTTGACGTCGGAAACACGATGCTCGGAGGAAAATGTGTAAGGCAATATGTGGGTAACTACTGCAGGCTGCCGTTGAACAGCAGTAAAGTCTTTGGCTCTAGCCAGGTTGTTAGCCACCTTGCAACAGGCATCTTCAGATTGGTAAAATTTAAATAAATCTATAGTATATTTATAACATATAAAAAACCAACAAAGAAATCATAGATTTTTCTAATCCATCACTATATAACCCGTCTCTGAGAACCTAATAAAACCACCCAGAAGTAAATTGAAATGTAATCGTAAAGCCGTTCCTGACAGAAAAGTCAAAACTCTTCAATATTATATAGAGCCAACGACATTCTTTCCGAACCTGGATGTTATATAATGTTAGACTTGTCATATTATATCCGCTGTAATCCATCATGGCATTGCTGGACTGCCTTGAAAATTATTTTTTGTCATTTTACTTTTGTTATTGAGCTGTATTATATATTTTATCGGTAAATATATATCTTTATATCGCAATCAACTTGAAAAAAACACTATCCAAATTTCAAAAATAAATATTTTCATATTCGTAAAAAGCATTTACTTTGCGGCTTGCCATATTTATAAATAGAACACATACACTTTGTTTATAACCACTTTAAAAGTGGTTATGAACAAAGTGTATGTGTTCTATTTATAAATATTTTCGGTTCAAATTTGAAAGGTGTTTTAAGATTATTTTGTGAAAAAAACACGAATGAATATTATTTTATGATGGTTTTCTTTTTTGGTGTTTTTTTGAAATGCAAAATCTTTGCTTTAAATAAGAATACTGCCCAAGAGTCCCGATTGCTCCCAATTTTCATCCTCAATTGAGGTATATTGTGAGACTGAAGGAATTAGGAGAAGAAAGAGATAGAGAAGAACTTGGCTATTCAGATCTGGTAACCAAACACGGCTAAAGCCATTTCAAGCAATGATTCGATTCTGAATAGTGTTCTTTTACCTGGTCGATACTAAAATTGTCCACCAACCTGAAACGTGCCGTAAATAAACTATATTCTATTTTACATTAATTAAATATGAAATAAAACAAAGTAATTTATCAAAACGTATTCGCGCACGCCGGGATTCGAACCCGCAACCTCTGGGTTCGTAGTCGAGGAACTGAACTGCCCGACCCCGGAGTGATATTGTGTGCGATCGGGGATGGCGTGTTCAGAAAAAAAACCAATACAAAAAATGAGTTAGAATAGAAATAGCACGTTCCGTAATGTTGAGTATTACAAACATTATTGGTATAATATAAATGTAACTTATTCAATAAAGTTCTAGAATATTGTCAGATTTTCATTCAAGTTTTCCTGGAAAATCTGTTAAATGTTTTCCTTGATTTGAATTTACAATTCTGTTTTACTCATTTATCCGTTCTCCGAATATTTCGCATGAAATAATTTACTATTTATAAAATGTCTCATATTATTTACATAGACCCATTTTCCTAGAATTCACTTTTTTTTTAACTGCAAACACTATTTATGTGTAGACGTAAAATTCCGATCTCCCTTTTCAAGTATTCTAGATTTGAAACCATGTTGTATTGTAATACAATCGCCGTGGTCATGTAAATTCATAGCTTCGGTTAATTTAACTGTCCAATAAATGAACCGGCGTTGTAAGGGTTTAGAATCTAGCCTATATTTGTATACCAAAACGAAAATACACCGAGCGTACCCAAACATAGCACACGGCTATAAGACTAGTTGGTATAAACACGTTAAAAAGAGTTTTTGCCTGCATGTTTATTTTTATAACAGCGTTTTATAAACGTAATTCGACTTTTATTATTTCAGCCAATGGAATATTTGTTCTCTGTTTAGCGCTTGCAAAAATACTTCGACAACATTATAACGCTGGCGGTTTGGATAAAATACGCGAAAATGATCCTTCTCAACACTCGCGGGGCTCAAGCCACCGTGCGGCGATAATGACCGTTGCTAGAGGCACAAATTGAATATGTCAAGCGTTTGCCGCATTAATGGAAATATCACGCACCGGTAGCAGGAAAACATTAACACGGCGAATCAAACAACAACTTTATTTTATAGTATTATTATTTATACTACAATAAATTGTACCACTTTCTATCATCACCACCATATTAATATTTGAATATTTTGTCTAATGCGGTATTTATAAAAAAATGCCTCAAAGGTGCTGTACAAATCTTAATTCCTACATGTAATCTATTGCATATCAATATTTATTTTTATCACGATCAGAGAAAATATGCACCGGTGCTCATATTCTTCACAAATATAAACATGGCAACAGATTAAATAATTAAGATGCATTGGTCCAGTAATCCAATATTAAGTATATTTCCCGTTGACTCGTAAAAACAATCATTATTCTTTAATCACCTTCTCAGTTGACGTTTTGTCTATTTCAATTAATATTATCTGTCTCTTTTTCTCTGTTCCTTTGTTATAATTCAAATGTTATTTAATTTTTTTTCTTATTGTTGTGTTATTTTATTTTTTGTTATCTCTCTTTGTATGTATATATATATATATATATATATATATATATATATATATATATATATATATATATATATATAACCGCACACTTTGAATTTTTAGTTTAGTTTAATTTTGTATCCTGATGATTCTTAGGCTAAACGAAACCGGTCGGTCAAAAAAAAAAAAATAATATCCGCGGTCTTTTACAAAGTTATTTTTTAATTTCGTACAATTATTTTATTCACTTCTAGTTTGGTGAAATATACAGTTTTACACTCAGAAGATATGATGCTGGCCAAACGATAGTTAGTATTTATTTCAGTTGTATATGTTTCATATTGTTAGCAAATTTCATAATTGGCTTTCGAAATTTGAAGTAAAGTACAGGGATTTGATTAAAATTTATATTTCTGATGGTGATTTGTCGCTCAATAAAAAACATATTATAATGGAAATCTTTTACTGACATTTTCAGACTACACGCATTTTAAACTTCACTCTCAGTTTAATGTAAATAAAGTTTTTAGGTACTATTCTCTAGAAAATGTTTTAAAAAAAAGTTATTTCTCAAAAGAAAAGTATAATTAAAAAAGCAGGCAACACATGAATGGTATCTTTATAAGATAGGTAAGTCTTAGTATGGACCGAAATTCTGTTGGGCTCGTTATACATCGTAGTTCCGGAGGGAGTTTATTTCAAGCCTTCGACCCCGATACTCCGAAAGCGCGATCTCCAAACTTATTTGGATTGCGTTTGGGTTCTATCAGCCTACCAAAACCCGATGATGTTGCTGATCTAAAAGTCGACTGTCTTATACGAGTATTTTCTAGAACGCATAGTTCGGTGATGTACAGTGGGGCCATTTTGTTAATGGATTTAAACACCGTCTAGCACAGTTTGTATTGATTTCTTTCAGTGCACTTGAGCCATTTGAGGTTCTGAAGGTGTTCTGAAATATGCAAATATTTAGATACCTCGGTGACGGGCCTTGCTGAAGTATTAAATACGGATTGTGTGATATAACTAACTACTAACAAGGGAGCAACACATGTGTGGCAGAATGTACCTAAAAAAGGATTTAACGATTGCCACACGTACAGTGCACGTAAACTTTTATTTGACTTTAACTACCGTTTTATCCCCGAATAATGTACCGATCATCTCTTACGTGCTAAGATGCACGAAGTACACATTTTAATATCGATTGCATCATGGCCACAGTGATTAGTATCGTAAACTTTTTTTTATGGCTATTGGTTGTCTTTTGTCTCGGCTTGTCCAAAATCATATCATCACAGACCTTGTGGAATACGCCATGCCGATGTTTGTACAAGATATTATACATAGTAATGGTGTCGTTGTTTCGACGCATATTGGCAAAGTATCGAATACTTGGTGTGGAATAGCGGCCCATATGTAAACCACTATGGCCATTACCCGACACGCTTGTCCAAACGGAGATAAATGAGTACGATTTAGAAAAGTTCGTATTTTTTTCGGGGATCCAATTTATTTTTAAAACGTTGTCTTTTACACAAAACTTTACCCGAGTTCGGATGGAAATTGCCCTTTTCGGCGCACAAATAAAAATTGTAGATCACACATACTAATACATAATTACATATGTCGGCAATCGATTATAATACTCGTACTTATAAAAAAGTCATATTTCATTAAAAACTAAAAATCGGTATGTCATCTTCACAAAATATCGATGATTTACTTTTAGATTACTTTATAATAATTTTAAAATTACTAAATTAGGTTAAATTATTTTTAAACTAAAATCTAATAAATTGGTTATTAGCCAGGTGGGTAAAACACTTCACTAGCAGTCGGGCGGGCTCCTCCCACTCACAGACGTGAAACATCTTGCTTAATCGCGTCATGAAATACGACAGTATACGCCCTGACAACGTTAATCCAGCCTCAGGTGCTGTACGATTATTATGATATACTAGTTGTTACCTGTGAAACTTTACGCGATGTATCTTTACTAAAATATTAATTACTTTAATACACCCTTTTTAAATATAGAATAATTTCGCCTAATATACGTTTTAAGTAGGTAATTAATTAGGTAGGTAGGGATTTGAAAGGATTATTTTTATTATTTGATAATTTTCTGAAGATTTTAGTAGATTTGAAGTCAGTTTTAAATTTGAAAAGTTCAGACTCGTATGTATGAACGTGTAGATGTGTGTACGTACATATGTATGTACGTATATATGTCCATCTGTATGTACGAACATTTGTTGTTACTTTTTATACGTACGTACGTATTTAAATAGGGAATTTTTTATACGTCGTGTCTGCTAAAATACACTTTTAGTAGGTATTTTATAAGGTGGATAGGGATTAAATAAAAATAAAATAAAAATAATTTGTGAATATAGGAATCAAGTCTTAAAATTAATCCTATTGATTTTGATATCATTCATTATTTTTAATTTTGAAACTGTTAATTCGTGGTGGAACTCCATTTAAATTATTTAACATTATTGCAATTTTTTTTATTAAGACCTGACCGGTTACATCTTATGACGGGCAGACTGAAGATGCCCGTCATAGGATGAAACCGATCAGGTTCTAACAAAAAATAGTGGAATAAAGTTAAAAATTTGATATTTTTAAATCATTGATATTATTATGTATTGAGTTCTCGAGTCTCGGTCGATACCTAATTCTTTTTGTTTTCTGTCTTTTTCTGTTTAATATATTTTGCGTTGAAGACTATTAATATTATTTCAATAACTAATAATGAAAAAAAATATTACTACAGTCCCGTTTGATAGGCACAGATAAGCATTTTTTGTAATGTTATCCATTATGTACATAATATAACCAAAAAAAGATTTTTTAGTATTTCCGTAGTCTCATCGTATCGTCTAAGCGAAAGTGAAGTGAACACATTATAAAAGGTTGTCAGTCTAAGGAAATGTGCGATCGTTGAATCCATCATCACTAAGTGTTTGTAATGTCAGAGCGATCCAGTGAAGGAACAATGTGGCCATTGCGCGCGCAAGACGGTGGAGTTCCAAAGCCAGGCGTCCCATGCTGGGCGCCCAGCACCCCACCAGCAGTTCTCGCCTACATACCTCCGCGCTAGCATCGCGGCGCCGACGCCGTTCCTGAAAACAACTTTCATCCGAGTTTCAGAACTGCGTAAGGCTTCGCAACTGCCAATTCAAGATGTTCACGCGTTCTGAAAAGTGCTCAGTGTCTTTTGGATTAGATGAAAAAACATGAAATACAGTAATAAGATTGTGAATGTCCGAATTACCATACTTAACTTGAATTAATTAAGGAGTTAAAAATAACCCTTACAGTTTTTCTTTGTGTGTTTTACATTTATCTCAAGTGTTTTCATCATGGAGAGTGGTGTGAAATAAGCTTTTGATAGATAGACAAGTTGATTTCTTATAAAGTGCAAATAAACACTCGTTTTTTTAAATTACATACAATATGTGCGAATACATTTAAATGCATTTGTTTTTTTTAGTTCTGCTAGTTTTTTTAAATTTTTAAGAACAGCTGTTTCAGCGTTAAAGGCCACTAACACACTGTATGAATTAAACACAAAAAACATAAATACATTTTTTAAAACTCATTTACTTCACGTAAAATAATATCATATTTCATTAATAAAAATACAATATCTTAAAATAAATACCAGTACTTTAAGAATAATTCAATTTCTAAATTAAGCAACAAAAGCGTAATAAAGTATGAAGTTATGTTTTCGTGTAAAATATATTGAAAGTTTATCTCGCTGCAACGATTGACTTAATTCGCGGTAAGTATTAATAATAATAACTTTCAGAATGCTAGTATGAAGTATTTTCGTCTGTTCCGTTTCATTTTATGTATTGTCAGTCTAATTGATTCATATTATAAATAGCGTCATTTAAAAAAAACTGGTTTAAAATATTTTCAACAAAGTCTTATGTGATACTAAACTAGAGTTCGGACTGTCCAAAATCTAAAGACTGGAGAGTGGGAGAAGAGGATGGTTGTGCAGTACCTGGCTATTCAGATCTGGTCAATAAACTTAATCAAAGACATTCCAAGCAACGTTTGCATTCTGAAAGGTGGTCTCTCACTAAGATGTTACTGAGAAAATATTCCTCTCTGGAAATTAACACTAAATATGTAAAAAAAACACTATATATAAAATGGCTTTGCGTTATTATTTACCGGTACACTTTTGGTTACCATACATTTACAAAATTATGTAACATTATGACCTTATTTATAGCTTATTGATTGCACATTGTAAACAATTTGGCAGCAATGGAATAAAACTAATTGTTACTAATGGAAGTACGACCAATTATTATTTATGTCATAATTTAACTCTGCATCAATAATTATTCAGTTAATGTCGTTGGATTTATTTTATTCTTAATCGGATATGGCTTGATTAGATTAAAAACGATCAGAGGGTACTTACAATTATTTTATCGCGTACATAAAAATAACTTATAACCTTTGCCAAAGTTAAGAGTTGGTGGCCAGTGATTATTGTCAATTAAAACTTTTTTCATCTTCTGGTCTCCGGATAACCACAGCATTTTTAATCAATTTCGCAACGATATTCCGGGCTTTGTTAAATAATAATTGTTTTTCTGCATTTCAGTTGAGTTCCTTTTTGTGATACTCACAAGAGTTATTATTTGGATCCGGTGGAACTTAAGCATCCCTATTTAGGAAATATTGTGCGGCTGAACAAAGTATGGGATGGGCATGGAAAGAGGACGACGGTTAGGTCGTTTCTGGCTATGTAAATATAACACTAAACATACCTAAATCTATATAAAGCAATTTTTTTAATCCGAATTATGACCTTTGTCAAAAGATCTTCAACTGGGACGATACTAAGAGTATATTCCACTCATAAATACCGCATCGAAAATAACCATCACAAGTGTTTTTTTTTGCCAACCTCGGAATTCGAATATTCGACCTTCGGGCCCACAGCCGAGCTTATGCCTCTATTCCGTAAGTCCTCTTTGTTCAAATTTAATTAGCCCGACAAGCTTTGTCCGGAGGATTACTTAAAACTCTCCATTTTTCATATATAATATATCCCAGGCGAAGAAAACTTCCAATTGGATTCTCTCAAATAAAACAGTTTTTATTATAAGTCACTTTCCTTTAAGCTACCATTGTGAAATAAATCATTAAAACTTTCGTAGTCCTTAGATTAATATTGAATGTGGCGGTGTGAAAAAATGATTGTTTGATTATTTTTATTGAAACGATTAAGCAGATAATACGGAATCAGTTCATGCAGATTGAAAATCAACACTGTACACTTCGATAACATGCAGCGATTTGCCATAGAATATTTTCCCCATGCAAAGCATAATTATTTTTCTGCGAGCGTTCGTTTGGCGATTATATGGTTTTTATGAAACTAAAATCAAGGCTTCACGCTCCGTAGAAAAGGGGCATATTTTTCTCGTAACCGTGTATTTATTGTTAGCAATTAAGCCCTTTAATTTCAGTAACAGTACCAACGAATGCTTTTTTAAGGGATCGGCAGAATTTTCCTGTGAAATAAAAGAAAATTACTGATCCTCTGGAGGTTGTAAATTTACTTTACTCATAAAAGTATATTCTTTATTTATGAGCATGTGTTCGCGCGAACAAAGGATCATGGGATATTAAGCGATCATATGCATGTTAAGCGGTGAAAGCGCTTGAAAAACTCGGCCCGGTATACTCGTTCGATTATCTGACGGGCTAAACCTCTGCGGAGCCGCAACGGCGCCGCACAGCTCAATGCATCCGTCACGCGGATCTGAAGGCAGTACTCATTTTGATGATTCTCTCGCCAACCGCGAGAGATTCCTTTCAAACAAAACATACGATCTTTGGTTATATTGTTTGAAAATATATATCCTGTAACAAGAAAAACGATATTTGATAAATCCATTTATTGATTCAAGACTCACAAGAGATAGACAACTAAGGACATCTTTAAACATATATATATATATATATATTTATATATATATAAACAAAGAATTGCTGTTCCTCAATCATCGTTCTACTAATTATGGGTATTTTTGTCATTAAAATATTATGTTTGTGCAGTTGTTTCTCTGTTGCTTTTTTTTCCATTTCGTGTTATGGGTTTTGTTGTTGTTGTAATTGGACAATGGTCCGTTAGTATATAAATAAATAAATATAAATCACACATATTTGATTGATACGTACATAAAAACGACGAAAAAGCGGCTTCGCGCGTAAAAAAAACCGGACTTAGCATATAAAATTAAGCCCAGAAATGCAAATGACGACAATTTTTTTTAATTACATACAATTGAATAATAATTTATGTTTTTTCAATTTGTAATACTGGTAACTCCCAACAACGTTACAAAGATTTACACATACCTTGAATCATTTTGTTTAGGAGTAAGAATTTAAGCTTTTATTGTTTGTCATCGATTCGTATGACGGCGATGTTTTTTCCAAGTTGTGAATCTATGAAAGTAATATTCGTTTACCTGCATATAAAGTCATTGCGCTATCAGACTAGAAGATCCTAGTTTTTTGGATCACATAAAAGAAGAGAATTTTCCAGAAATAAGCATTCGTTCGTTCAAAAGTGTTTTATAGTTGTTTTGTATTTTTTACGACCTTGTTATATATTAAGCGAATGCGCATGCATCGATGATGACATGCTACCGATTTATTATCGAAATAGTTGCAGCATTAGAAACAATACTCGCTTAGTGATCATTCATCATTTGATTATATTATCAAGGATTTGGTCGGAAAAAAGTATTTTTTTCGCTTTTGAGCTTTCTGTTACATTCTTGCCTTACTTTTATCATAAATTAGGTCAAAAGGTAATATTTCCAGCTCAAGAAACCAACGCTGAGACGGGATCCGCGTTTGACGTAATTCACGCTTTGTGAACGTTTAGCATCAGAAGTTCAATTTTTTTTTTCAATATTTTATAGGTTAGCACTGTCAGCAGTAGTATATAAGAAAATCTATTAAGATAAACTTCTTTGAACGTGCATTTAAATTAAATTTTATACATTTAAAAAAATAAAAGGATGTTATTGTTACATGTTTTGACGAAAACTGAAATATTCAATTAAAAAACCCAAACAAATATTGGATGAAGCTCTTTAATTAAGATATTTGTTTCACCTACCGGTTTCGCTTATGCCCAAGCTTTATTATCAACTGTTGATATATATTACGTTAACTGATAGCAGTTGTTGACATACATGTTGATAACTGGAGGTAGGCGGTGATAAAGCACTGTTTTGATGTTGCTTACCAGCAATAAATGAGATCGGTTATTGACAAGGGGTTAAATCAATACATTCGTGTAATGTTAAGCCACAAATTATTAGAACTTATACCATAATATATAAAATAATACCCCAAATTATAATTCGTACTACAGCGTCTTCGGAGAGGTGTGTCGTTACCAAAAGTCCTCAGTTGAAAGGGTTGGTCAATAGGACCTTTTGTTTTTTATTAATCTTGTACAACACATTTAAAATATCAATCGCACATACACACTTCACTTCTTCACGGATACAAAGAACGTGTTTTTTTGTAATGTTATGTATAAACACATTATTTCCATATTATAACAACCATTATGTGCAAATATTGAAAAAAAACATTTGTGGAGATATGAGAAAAATAAACATTTATTAAAAAAAAACCCCTATGGATAAATTATTCATCAAAATACAGTGCTATTCTCAGAAAAACATTAATGATCGGTATTGTTTTAGATTAGTTTTAAATCTGTTTTATAAAGATTTTTATTTGTATAGTCACCTTAATTTTTCGGTGAAATAAAAAAAGTTGGCTTATGTTTGGAAAAAAATAACACGTTTATATTTCAAAAGCATCAGTTAAATGTATTTTCACTATTGATTGTGATTAAACGTGATAGTTTTTACAAAAATAGGTTGATGATAAAGGAAGTAAATTCGATTTAAAAAACAAGCAACTTAGCAAGCATCGAATAATCATTTTGTTTTTATTAATTTTAGAGATGAAAATAAGATCATTTGCAAACCTCTTTGTTTTATCTTTATGGGTTATAGTCCATATTAGATTATTGTTAATAGTTAGCCGCCGGTGAGTCTATTTGTAGAATAAGAAAGGCCGGCTTAGATTATTTAAAACCAATATTAAGAATAACATCTATTTATAAGTTAGATATGCAATAATTATGCAATAATTTTTTTTAATGAATGTAATTTTTTCTTCGTTCATCAGCACTTCGCTAAATCAAACAAATTATTGTAGAGTAAGGTCTGTCCAGTATTTTGTGTTTAAATGTAGTTATTAATTTATCATTCATTTCATATTACTGTTAACCACATGCTTTAAAAATATTGATTGACATAGTTAATCACTCTTTGGTTTAAGTATTTTTGTAGCCTTTTAGATAGCTGATTATGTTGTTTACTTATAATATACGTAAATGCCTTGCTGGGCGTAAAACAAAACCAAATTAAATAGAATGAAATATTTGATCATTCTGAATTAAATGTAAGATATGGATATGATTTAAAAATACATGAGTTTACTTCCACGAAGACAAACGCCAGCTTCGAGAATGCTTTTCGAATAAGAAGAAAGAGGTAACGTGGGTCTTGAAGATACCCACATTGCAAAAGAAAAGTAGGCACAAAAGCTGGCAGGCGGTTCAAATGATTTTTTTCACTTATCTCGCTTGTGCCCTGATGGCGAACAGATTGATGATTATAGTTCGTCAAAGCACTTCCATTAGAAGACCTGAACAAAACAAAGACAGTATTCCCACATGTCGCCTGTGTCGCAACGGTCGCAATCCGTCCGCTAAGACAGGAGATCTATCAGACGGATTGCCAGTATTTCTACAAAGTCAAGTATCAAAGGGCTACATACCAGATGTAGCCGATAGCCAATGATTACCAAACTATATAAAATAATTTATCAGATAATGTCGTACTGAAAAATAACTAACGAAAAAAATGTAAATACTCCCTAAGTCAACAGTTATTTACAAGTAAGGTGCGTATCAACATATCACATGTCTTACAAAGTATTCGATTTTGATAGTAAAAATTGTTCTATACTACTTTTATAAAAATTAATAATTATATTTTTTTTATATATATTATTTTTATTTAATCATTTTTTTTAAATCTCCTTATTTCGTGAATTCAAAATTCAATAGTCACATAACGAGTCCCTTTGGCAGAGGGGTTACATTACTTTTAGCACAAGATTTTTAGTGTAAATCTTCTTTAATGTTTGAGTATTGACAGTTTTAGTGGAAATTTGTCTGGAAACGACCTCTCTATTATGTCCGTGAAAGTCAAAAAACTTATTTCTTCTAAAAGTGGTCCGCTCGAGCGAGCTCAACAGAAATTGACATTTTTCTTACCCAATTTCTGGATAATAATGACATCTGAGTCTTTCCATAACTTTACATATCACCTTTTTTATTTTATAAAAATAAACTTTCCCTGGTAACGAATAATCAGACAATTAAATTTCTCCTACTTCCATCATTACGCAAGAAATTTTTCTTATCTAATGACGAAGGATCTAGTTAGCTGAGAATTGAACCTTTGACATTTAGATGGGAACCCGATGCCTTGGACCACTCGGTTATTAATTGACCAATTAAGAATATTGTGGAAACATTGGTTTAATTCAACTGAAACCAGTTTCATTATATTTTAGCTGTTACTGTTTTAACAACATGTTATAAAACTATTTTTATTTGTTCTATAAAGTATAAAAAACTTTTCAAAATAAATCAATTACAACCACCTTTTGTGCATCGACTCTTGTCTTAGACTGATGTGGTTACCAGTTATAATTTTTGTTTATAAAGTAAGTTGGTGATACATCTTTGCGGCTTATCGCAATATTGATATCGTTCAACCACTGTCTTCATTCTGCATCTCATTTAAATTTGTCTATTCTCAAAAGGGGACAGGACATCATTGGTGGGATTCATCGCGTAAACCGGGGTCGTTGTCAAATATTTTTAATCTTTGAAGGTAACTCTTTACTATCCCATGCTTTTTGAAGAATTGGGTCAGTTCATGGCTCAAACTATGTTCTTTCTCGGAATTTAGTTGCATCTGCAATAATGCGGAAAATAATTTTGGTTACGACCGCTGACAGGGCTGTCTATTATCGTAATTCTCATTTATCGAGAGTTTTTTGCTTGATACACCGCTTGGCATAACTAAAAAGAAAGCAGGTTATCACCGGAGTAGTTTTCTTTACACTAGTCACCCTCACTTTTTCGTCGGTTTTTTCATTTCCTTCTAGACCCGTGTGTCTTTATATCTAGTCAATACGAATTTCTGTACCCCGGATTGTCAGCGAGTATGATTTATTTTTGATGTCAATTATAACGGGATTGACTAATTTAGTATGATAAATGCTCTCAACTCCAGAGCGGCAATTAGAGAATATACGAACGCTAGTCCATTGTATGGGTGGCTTTTTCAGAATCCAGTAAAGAATTTATCTGATCGCCAGTAGTTCAGCTTGAATAACTGTGCAGATGTCATCTATTTTTGTGTGAATTTTTTTCCTGGTTTTTCTAAGCCACACTATTTTAACTAAGCACGGTGCATATGTTATGTAATAGTATTTCTAGTAAATAATAATGCCCTTAGCAGCGAATAAAAATACACAAGTTAATTAATATGCTGCATGGTAGGATAAACGGGGAAGGATTTATCAACTTCATGAAAAAGCACATAAAATAAAAATGGTTTGAGAATTTACAGCCCATGTTTCGAGAAAAACAATTTAATCCCACTAGCGAATATTAGACAAAAATAACTGGGATAAAAAGGGTTTTATTTAAATTTAAAGGAATAACTTAAAATAAAACATTAAAAAATCCGCAATATAACATTGTTAACTATAAGAACATTTTTTGTGTTATTTAAATATATATAAAATCTTAAATTAGGGATTTTCTAAGCCGAAAAAAATCACTAAAAATATTCACTATTGTTAAAAGTATAACCATCGTATAATAAGAGGCACATATTTAAAGACGATTGAAGGCGGAATCTAAAAATTTCCAACATTCATTAAGATAAAGCTGGCATTAGTAAAAAAAATAATTAACGCTTTTAATAAATGGGGTAGGCATTAATTTTAATGATAGCTTAAATCAAAATATTTAATCAAACTCACTATGGTCGTCTCACCCGAGACTTCTTCCCTGATATTTTTGAACATTTTGATCAATGCCATCCGTTCAAAATACTGCTCACTTAGGCTCTGGGGAAAACAAAAACCCTAAAAAATATCGTTTAACAATTTCTTGATTAAAAAAATATCTTCATTTAATTTTTAAGACTCTTTTTTGGTTTCTCGTGGAATTTTTGTGAACACTGTGTATAAATTTAATTTATTCTTATACTCACTACACTGGGCTTAAATTGCTTGTGTAAAAATAATATGTTTATTACAGTTTGTAGACGCCTGAATCAAATTCAACTATCAGATACCAAGATGTTTTGAAAGTCGTAGAAGACTCAATGTCCTTTCAAACATTTATTTGTCTACGAATCAATCACTTTTATGTTTTATCTTTGTACTACTAACAACTAGTCTCGTTTACATAATGTTGATTCAAATAGTCGCAATCCATTGTGCATTATCATTGTGAAGTATCACAGGCAAACATTTTACATACCGCCTGGGCTACAATCAGACGATCGTTTACCTTCAGAGATTGCCTTATAAAATACATTCATTCTGGTTTTGCGATTAGAGCGTCGTAAACGTATTAGGCATTCATTCTTTAGTACGTCCCTACAAATATAATGCAAATCACTTCGACGTTAATCCTCTTAATCCTGCACGTTCCAGTTTATTCAATTTGGTTAGTACTGTTCTATACTTGACATTATCAATGCTTTCAAAAGGTCAAGCACTATGCCCAAAGGCTTTCTTGTTTTACGAAACAAACCTTGACCCTAAACCTTGCTACACCCTTGAAATTGGTGGGGCGAGGTATTCCTAAAT
This sequence comes from Drusus annulatus, assembly GCA_022651775.1. Taxonomy (NCBI): domain Eukaryota; kingdom Metazoa; phylum Arthropoda; class Insecta; order Trichoptera; family Limnephilidae; genus Drusus; species Drusus annulatus. Next base: position 1,089,994 of record JAGWCC010000084.1, read on the forward strand.
ACCCTTGTCTAAAAAATTACGCGACCTAACATAGTAATATAAACAGGGCCGTTCCTCGACATCTCGCACCCTATGTAGTAAGTACCGATTGCGCCCCTTACCATTTTTATTTAGATTTACAAAAAAAAAACCTACTGAAATATAGATTTATCAACATGTCTAAAGTTTCATAATATTCCGCAATTAAGACATGAGTAGAGAGTAACTTTTCCGAGTGATCTGGGGGTAGCAATTACACTCGTTTTTTTTAAAGTAAGAATCGTAAAGAGCCCAAAACTTTCTGAATCTCTTTAACGGCTTTTATCACTTTGAAATAAAAAAAAAGTAACGTGCTTTCGCGTTCGCAAATTTCAAAATCAAATCAAAATAGTTAATCTATATATATATGATGAAATTGAAATTTGTGGACTGCCAAACGAAACACATCAACGAGTACCTTGAAATCTTAGAACTAAAAGTCACAAGCTCGTTTCATTTCATGAATTCATTTGAGAATGAGCTGTAAAGTAAAACCAAAAATATTAAACTCCAAAGAAAGTATTTAGAAAATGAGAGATTTAAAATCATAAACTTAAAAAATATGGGATTGATAAAAACGACGGTATCTCAAATAGTTTCGGTATCTCAATTAGCAGAGACGTTACTTCCGAATAGAGTAGAGGCTCCAAATTTATGTATCGGTCGCAATCTATTTTTTTCTGTGTCTTCTGTTTCATATTTTATTGAAAATTTTTGATTTTGTTTCAATAATAGATTATTTAAAATATGACACTTGGGAATTAGCTGTAGTACTCTACAAAACATAACTAAAACTACATAACTACAAAAAATAGACTGCAGGATTTATGTGGCAATGTCGGAAAGAAGCTACAAGGATTGTTGGAAGGCTTACAATGTTCTCGGAAAGAGGGCAGACTTGTCCTCCAGTTCCGGTATTCATGATTGAAACTGTTTTTAAAATGAAGGTACATTTATATTATCATAGCCATAAGGAATATATATAATTTACTATGGGATACTCATGTCAAAGATATAGACTAAAATACATTTTTTTTTTTTACGATTCTGCCAAAATATAACATTACAACTGTCATTTTACAAATAATTCAACACTCGTCACATACTAACATTATATTAGCCTTTAATTCAGACATACATCAGCATAAAACACGATCACAAAATCAAATACACTCATGGTCATCTACTCACACAACTAAATTTGGAATTAACTCCTCACAATACATCGCATATACACAATACAACGCATTACCCAATTAATCAAAACTCCCCAAAAAGGATACTTTTTCAACAATTTTATATTATTATAATAAAATTTTATTCCAAAAGGTATGCAGGAGTAGTGCAGTGCAATACCTCTCATAATTGAAAATAATATGTCAGTGATAATACATATCTATTTATTTTATTTTGCATAAACAGTTTTATACCAATTACAACGCAAAGGCGATAAAAAAGAATACAATAATGGTAATCTTAATTGTTCAATTATAATACTATATAATAAAGTTAAAACTGAATAGTGAATTCTTGCTAAAACTTGTTGTTGTAGCTCGTGTGAAAAATATCCAAATTTCCTGCGAAGCAATTAATTAACCTAGATGGTCTTCCCAGGGGCATCACCATTTCTGTATATCCTTTCTGTAAAACCTCTGTGTGCATGAATATCTTTATTTTATTATGTTTATGATGTTTATGTAATTATTCTCTACTTTTACCATATGAGTCTCTTTTCAATGTAGTTTTGTTGCACTGCAAGATACAATAAGGTCACATGGTACAATGTTCACGTATTGTTGGCTCTTACTTCAACCTATTTATTGGACTGTTTACAGAATGGCCAACACGAATTTCCAACATGTTTGAATTTTGAATAGGATTTTTAAATATCCAAGGACCTGCAAGCATGAGATACAGTACCACTCCGTGTAAAGCCGTTAATAATTAAAAAATGACTGACGCATGCTGAATAATATAACTAATGACGATTTTTTTACTGATTTACTCACAATAATATTTACAACATAAAATATTTTCCAGGGAGCGATGTATTCACAAATAATAATAAGAAGGTCGGTGTGTTTGCTTTTAATCATATTTTATCATCGTTTTGGGCAAACATTATGATGGTAAATAATTTTGAAGAAATATGTAAATGTAGTGAAATGATACGATCTCTGTACCCTTTGGGCTAACGGGCAGTAGGTACTCATTACTTTAATGAAACTTTAAAAAAACACATAATTAGGAATCCTCTCCGTTAGTTTTGATAGAAGAATATTAATTACAATAATAAGTACCATGTTTCCAGAACTAACCCTCAAAGTCTTGATTAACGCCGTAGTCATGCATGCTGAAGGATATTCTCAACAGTTTATTGTAATTTGTAGCAAACTATATTGTGATATGAGCTCAGAAATTACGCTACCCACGGAATATGTTACGGCTCAGTCTACAGAGATAATGTTTATAGTGATTATAAAGAAAGTAATAAATCGGTCCTAAGATTTCATTATCAAAGTGATGAGCCGATATCCTTCATACGATTTTTAAGTTGGCAATCAGGGACCTTCAAAACAAAAATTCACAAGGTATCCTCTGACCTTGTGAAATTTACAAAAAAGTTTTCCCTCTGAAACTTTTAGGTAGTAGGTCAACGCAACTTCTTTCAGTTCTCAAAGTTATTTTGACTATGAACTACGGGACCATGAAATAACCTTTTATATATAAAAAAAATATGTCCTGATGCCATTTCGTTAGCTACATATTTTTCAATAATTAAATAATTCTAAAATCATCTGAGAAACATTAATAAATTGTTTGACTTAAAATCGTTTATTTTTTTTAAACACAACTAGAATCAAATTTTAATACCTTCTAAAGGCGGTACAGTTATTACACCAAAAAAATGTCAACATACTTTTGTGAATACCGCACAACAGTCCCAATTGCCTGTAGCCAATGTGACTATTGCATCACCAAATGCAGCGCTCCCTTCAGGGAGTGGGGAGGGTAATATTTGGGGAACAACAAGGTTCACCAAACACAGCTAAAGCCAGTAAAGCGGCGCATTCGACGGCCTTCGTGGTCGAGTGGTTAAGACGCTCGACTACGAATTCAGAGGTCACGGTGTCAAATCCCGGCAATGCGTAAATAAATATTATTTAATTAAAATGTGTTATTTTACTTTTTTTTATTTTTTTATTTATGGTTTTAAAGTTTATTTTGTAGAACTCCATTTTAATTTTTAGGTTTTTTACTTTTATTTAAACAATAATTATTATTAATTTAAATTTTTAAAAAACAGTTTTTAGTTAAAAGCTCTGCGATGTAATTATTTTTACGCGTGACAGCTGTTTCGTCTTCTGAGGGCATTATCAAACTGACAGACAGTTTGATAATGCCCTCAGAAGGCGAAACAGCTGTCACGCGTAAAAATAATTACATCGCAGAGCTTTTAACTAAAAACTGTTTTTTTAAAAATTTAAATTAATAATAATTATTGTTTAAATAAAAGTAAAAAACCTAAAAATTAAAAAGTGTTATTTTACATTTACTTTTTTAAAATAATTTATAAAAAAGTATATTTGCTGCACGTTCCAGAGTAGTAGATACTCTAAGCATCGCCCCAGTGAAAGACCACCATTCAGAATTGAAACGTTACTTGAAATGGCTTTGGCTGTGTTTGGTAACCAGATGTGAATAGCTAAGTACTTCCCAACCTTCCTCTTTTCCATTTACTTCTTCTCCCCACTACCTTCAGCCTTACAACATACCTCAATCGGCGATCCCATTGTCTTACTGGCTCTAAACTGTTGGGAGCAGGTGGGACGTTGTGCGGTATTTACTATAAATACATGTATATTTTTTAAAGCAACGATTCTATTCTATGGCGGTTTTTCATTTTCTGTGGTCTTAGTTGGCGTATGTGAAGAATAATGAGTTTTTTGTCGGATAGAATACATAAAAAGTGATAAATACAAAGCTATCGGGTTTTCAATAATATTATCTTTAAAAAACTTTAATTTTACAGAATTTCTACAAAATAAACACCACATACATAAATAATGACCACGTTGAAGCAATGGTCTGCAACGGATTCTCATTTTCTACCGTTTGAACCAATCTCGCATTTTGCAATGTTTGCTTTCGGCTTCTTATCTATCGCGGTAATATATCACGATGTATCTTAAGGTTCCGAGAGGTCGAGGCATAAATAATCCCATAGAGCTTTGAATACTCAGAACGATCCGTCTTGATGAAAGCTGTATACGCTTGATGCTGAACTGAACAAACAGACATACCGATTAGAGACTCGATCCGAGGAAATGCAAGTTTTTACAAAAAATATATTCGCTACACTTTGAATGCCTACGTAAGCTATATTGGTTTAATCGCTGACTCCACTCAAATTCAATATTATTTAGCTTTAATTTTCCCACTGCGTCTTAGGCATGTTACATAAAGAAACATTTTAACTTAGATTCTTTGGGTTTTACATAACAAGCACCTGCTTACCATTTTAAGAAAGCAATTATATTTAGATATCGGTAGGGTTCTGAACATAGCATGTGACTAGTGAAATTTACGTTATATTTTTACAGACTATATTTTAAATATATTTAAAAAAATATTAACCCCATACAGGAGGCCTGAGATAAGTCATTTCCCTCCGGACATATGTAATCTTTGAGGATGCTGTTGTATTGTATTTTTGTGGAAAGTGAGGAGTTTACCTACATCATAAAAAGATTCTTGTTGTATAAGGGAGGAATAAAAGAGGCCGGCAAATTGTTCTAAAATCAAGCTGTTAAACACGAAAACCAGTCGTAGAAACGATCCGTTCCTGTGTGGACAATGTCAACCCTGCACATAACACATCACCCAATAAGTTCGTAGAATGACTGATGAAACAACTACTTTTAGGCAAAATTTGATTTTATTCATTGACATGGTCTCCTTCAAAAGTGATACATTTGTTTCAATGCTTCTCTAACTTTTTGATGCCTTTTTTGTAGAACAATTTATTTTTGGCCTCAAAGTAGGCTTCAGCTTCAGCAATCACTTCTTCATTGGAGTCAAATCTCTTTCCCTGGAGCATTCTTTCTAGGTCTGCAAACAGGCAGTAGTCGCTGGGAGCTAGATCTGGAGAATACGGGGGGTGGGGAAGCAATTCAAAATGCAATTTTGCTATTGTCGCGATCGATTTGTGACGGTCTGAATCGTCGACGCGTTGTTGTTTTTGATCGACTATGAACAAACGCGGTACCCACTTCGAACAGAACTTTCTTGTGGACAAATGTCGATGCAAAATGGCGAATATACTGCCTTTCGAAATCCTTCAGGGTATCAGCTATCTCATTTAACTTCAATTTACGATCGGCCAAAACTGTTAGGTGGACTTTTTATGTTTTCTGGAACAACTGCCGAATTTGGGCAACCGGAGCGTTCAGCATTATGAGTGTTTGTACGACCGCGCTTAAAATAAGCAAATCACTTTTCTACCACTTATCTCGATGAAACAGAGTCCGAATAACACTTTTTAAGTCATTGTTTTGCTTGAACGGTATTTTTTCCGATTAAAAAGCAATGCTTTATCAACACACGAAATTCAGATTTACAGTTACTTGTGAACTAAAGATTTTTATGAAATTTTAACACCTATTGTTTGAAGGATGGTACTTTTTAAAAAGCATATGAATTTATCAATATTGGAGCCAAATATATGTCACACTACAAATTTATTGAGTGATGAATTATGTTTGGCGCGTGCGGGGTATGTATATTTTTAAAACAAATTAAAAATATATATTTTTGTCAATAAAATCAAACATTTTTTTTCGCGAAGAGTTCGCAAAACTACTGCCTTTAAAAAGCACAACAACTTGATGATACTAAATTCTGAGAAATGAAAATTTGATCAAAACGTTCAATGGTATGAAGATAGGACCCACTCATTTAATGGTATAATTCCTGAAATATAAAATAGACAATACACGCATTTTTTACGTTAAAAAATGATTTCATATTATGAATTCCGTGTAAGTAATCATTTAGATATAAAAAGATGGACATTTCAATGATATTGGAAACAGAGAAAGGGAAAAGGAGAAATTGTATTAGTCACGCACAGCCTAAACAAACTATTGTAGAATAAAATAATTTCCTAGCAAAATAGTTAGAAGTATCGCCACATAAAGTGGGCAATGGCGCTAGTGTCAAACGTTGTAAACAATAAATCAAGTGGCAATTTTGATTGAATGGCCTGGAAGCTGTGATGTAGAAATTCTAAAAATAAGCCTGGAAACAAAGTGTTTTCAATTACAGTTTTTTTCTTAATTTATTACATCATGAACGAATTTTTCTTCAAATACGCACATCATTATTCTTATTAATATTTACTTACTTGTCAATATTCAAGTCTTGCACTCTGAAACCAGACGATGGGCCACGTACCACTGTAATGTTATCAATGTGTGACTTATGAACAGTGCTCAGCAAACTGCGCCATCCAATCCCCCTTCATATTTCCATCTAAGCCTCCCCATTCCTCGAAAACTTGCTCAACAAAGACGTCAAGTAAGCGCTAGAAGCTTTATTCTGTTTTGAATACCACAAAGCCAATTCAGGCCACATATATGTGTGAATGTTTTTTCCACGTGTCAAGTTGTTCAAACATGGTGATTTGCGGTTGTCAAATAAATTTCTCTGATTATAGGAGTATTTAACCATTCCACTAGAAGCACTTTATGAAATACTCATTTTGTAAAAGAATGTGACCTTTGATGTTGGAATTTAATAATTGAATAATTGTGAAGGTTTCTGAAAAAAAGCTATAATAGATAAGATTATGCAAGAAATAAAGGTAGAGGGAAAATTATGAAGACGTCTAGTTTTTTTATAAGTACAATGGAAAAATTATTGGAAGTTTTGTAAAAAAAATTGCGTTGCTATTAATTGAGTATTTTAGTTCAACAAAGTTTGTAGTACTCCACATTCTGATTGATGAATATACATTTTGATAAATGTATTGTCATTACATATAATGATTAGTTCGTATTACGAACAAAAACAAAGGAATACTGCAATAGATAATGAACTACCTGCAGCCAGTGGAATGCGACGCTGAAGGAAGTGAAGACGGGAAGGGAAAGAGAACGTGGGTAGTTAGGATATTCCTGACATTTAGATCTGATCACTGAACGTGACAAGTTCTCTCACCAGGGTGCGTTGTGTTGCTAACAGAATCATCCTCCCTGAAACGAGGTGCAATTAAACTACACCTTTTATTTTATTAAATTTTACACTAAAAACATCTGGGCCAAGGAGATTACCACTCTACCAAAGCAGTCTTAAATGGAGAGTTATTTCTAAAAAATCATTCTTTCAAGTTTTAAAAATTCAAATCGTTTTTCAATTTTATTTTCATTGTAATGCCTACTAGTTTCTCTACTTTTTGTGATACATTTAAATCACTATAACAATTCAATCTATTGTAGATGATAAAAAAACGTTGTTTTAAAATATGTATTTTTATTTGAAATTCTTCAATGTACCCTGAAGACATCACGAAAATACTTACACAACTAGTAGGCAATAAAGTTAATTTTCTTTAAAAAATAACACAGTGGAAAACTCGAAGTGATCATTTGTTTATTGATTTGACGCTCATAAGGCTTTTACAGAAAACTTTGACAAGTCAAAATAATAATATTTGAAAAAATGTGGTTTATTGCTTTCCCTCATTGTGTGATATTTTTTATTTTATTTTTTATCTTTTAGAATAAGATTTATATTGAAGCCTTTGCAGAATAAAAATGTAAAAAAGAACACTTACTTCGTAATTCATTCTCACTCTCGCATTATCATTTGTGAGAGAAATGTTTTCCCTCCGAGGTTATAACATGGCGGAATGTGCGTCGCGACGCTACGTAGCTCCACGTGGACACTTAGTGGCTGAGTTGGTCTGTCATTCACTAAATAAGACCACTTACTGAGCTAACGTAATCTCAGACTGAACCACGAGTGGAGAACAGTCTTTGATAGTCCCCAAAGGCTGTGAACCTGCTGTAGCTTTCAGCTTCTGCACAAGAAATAGGACGTATTATCAGGCTTAATGTCATGCGACACCACACTCGAATTTAAAAAAAATATATGAAAAACTTGATCACCGCACACAAGTCCTTACTACAGGAGAACCAGGGGGGCTATGGCATTCTCGATTCAGGGAAGATTATGAAGCTGAAGGAAATGGGAAGGAGACATGTATGTGAAAGAAGAAGGTTGGGAAGTAACTAACTATCCAGATCTGGTAAACAAACATTGTCAAAGCCTTATTAAGCAAAACAGTTTGATTTTGACTGGGGGTAATGTCAGCATCTATTTCTCTGAAACAAGGTGAACACTATCTATGTAAAATATAAAGTTTGAATTAATTACTATTTTATTTTAACATGCTGAGCTTTGATCTACGAGACCTCTATCCAAGTGCAACCAAGTTGTTTACTACTCTGTCACGGAGGTTGTTATTATTCCAATATCAAGAAATACATTTTTTTGAAAGAATAGACTCTGTGATCTATTCTGATTATATGTACATATATGTCATTGATTTTCTATTTGCAATTGGATGTCAGGATTACATATTAAATAACACTTATCGTCACAACGCCGTGACTGCCTGACAACCTCTCTAATATTCATGTTTTATAGGTGAGAAAAGCTCTTTGACATAATGAAAAAATATTCCACCTAAAGTAGCAAATAACTCAAATAACCAAGTGAAGCTAGAAACTTTTTGGAGTGACGCTATTTTCAATATAAAAAGTGTTTTGTGTACTTCCGAGAGACAAAATATTTTTGTACCAACAATAAACGTATTCTTCTCAATGCTTCATGACATTTTCACTTCGAAATCATATTTTCGATTCCAATTCAAAATGGTTTTCCTTAATTAAGAACATTTTAAATCGAATACACAAATTTTGTAAAAATAAAAGGTTAAAGTCCCTAAATTAATCATCAATATATCGAGAACGAATTTGCATCAATATTGAAATTATAAATGTGCCATAAACAATCAACGCAATATTCATTTTGAAGTATTACGAAATTGATCAAATCGTTTTAAACTGACTAATATAACAACACTACCTTTATGTTTAATATTACTATAATTATATTATAATTATATGATTGCACTTGTCAAAAAAAATCTCACTAAGGTATATTTATAATTTGCTAGCGATCAGTTAAATATACATCAATAATTACTTAAAAATAATTTCTTAAATTCACGATACGGCGTACAGGTGTATACAATTGTGAAACCATATTAGAATTGTCGAAACAAAAGGTAAGTAATATTTTGATGTCGATTTTTGAGGAACGTGAAAAAAAATCAAGTACAAAAGTTCAGGGCTGTCAATCATCGAATCAATTATTAAAGTGGCTCAAGTTTCGTGAGAGTTCGACGAGAATTAGCATTAGCATTTACCGACACAACAATTAATGCAAAATCAAATCACCCTTGGTCCCATAAACTATCGGCTTACCATTCAATGGCACATAGACTAATTAACATCTATCTTAATAAAAAAATCGTATAAAGAAGAAAATGAAACGATAACAAAAATCGCGGTTATTAATGACGATGGGGCAAGTGATATCAATAAAACTATAAAAAATAAACTCAATTTAATATAGCCAACACATAATACTAAAACAGACGAATTACCATGTTTGAATTTTTCTGTAAAAAGAAAAAAGTGGTTTAAATATAGCTTTTCAGACTAATAATATCATCGGAACTTACCTAAAAACCCAAAAAGCAGAATACCCAAACTACAAGGGAGTGAAATTTATCAGTTAAAATGCAGCCACACAGAATGTAATGCCACAAATATTGGACAGACTGGAAGGGTTTTTTCAACTAGTTCATAGAACAAATGCGTTGCTATAAAAATAATAATGTAGATTCTAAATCTGCGTCCCATCTCTTAAGAGAACAACTACGTCCCGCTTACCAATAATGAGCCGACACCTTTACATTTTTTTTAAAGAATGACAAAAATTCCCGGGTTACGAATTACCTGAAAATATTTAAAAAAAAAACCTCCTACTACAATCATAGTAAGCGGAATATGTTGCTTGTGCAATAATGGAGAACTTAGCTAGCTTAGGAATTGAACCCACGACGCCCGGATGTGAATCCGATGCAACTGTCCACTAAGCTACTGATCGATCGATATTTTTAAAGTAAAGGTTTAAGATAAATCAAACAAAGAAATAAATCATCAACAATCAGTAATTAAACAAAAATAATTTAATATTTTCAAGAAAAAAATACTAATAATAATAAAACGCCAAATAATATAATTTCGTAAAATAATTCAATAAATAATTCAGAAAGGCACTTAACAAATAGATTCACACAATTAATTTCATAAACGGAGGAAAAACTAATAGCAATTCACATTATCAAACAATTAAGAAAAACCTGCCTTTGAAAGGAATAGTTTGCAATCACATAATGCGAAAACCGATTGAAAGTTAAGTACCTCACAGAACGAGAAAATCAAGATTATTTAATTTTTACCGTAATTAGTAATTAAACAAGGAACCAAAATCACATAAATAAGCTGTTTACACATGGCCTAACCACAGTTTGATAATGGTCCTAAAAGCCGAAACAGCTGTCCCTAAAAATAAAAATTAAAACTATCAGAACTTAATAATATTAATATTAAATTTTATCCAATTAAATTAATAAAAAAATATACAGGAAATAATAAGAAGAATACATTTTTTTTATTTATCTAGTTTTGTACTCAAAATGATAAAATAAAAGCAATACATGAACATCTCATACCACTAAGGTAGTCCTGTGTCGAACATGATCGAGTGGTATGACGCTTGACTACGAATTCAAAGGTCGCGGGTTCAAAACCAGCGTCCGCAAATAAAATTTATTTATAAAATTATATATAGAATTTTCGGCAAGTTCCAGAGTGGAAGATACTCCAAGAATCACTCTGGTAAAAGATCACCATTCAGAATCAAAACGTTGCTTGAAATGGCTTTAGGCGTGTTTGGTGACTAGATCTGAATAGCCAGGAACTTCCTAATATTCCTCTTCCACTACCTTCAGCCTCACAACAAAACCCCCCCAACTGGGGATGTCATAGTCTCACTGGCTCTATACGGTTGGAACCAGTTGAGTGGTAATTACTATAAAAAGATTTAAAAAAACAACTACGGAATTTAAATGAATATTTTATTGGCGCTGTTTAATTTTGCTTGAAAATAAAGTTTATGTGTTTTTACAGCTTTTTATAGCCTTTTAAATAGTAATATCTAATAAAATAAATATGAACAACTATGCAAAATGTGGATTTTACGAAATCACTCTTTAGAAATTATTAAATACCTAGACTAGCAATATTTTATATTCAATTTTAGTTCCGTTGACAAAACTACCCAGAAATATTGGCAGATATTTTTGCGGAATTTTCTGCCAAATATTTCTGAAAATGACAGCAAGTGAAATCACGTTCTAAAATATTATATATGAAACGCCAAGGATATGGAAAAAGTGACGTAATGGGAGCAGGTACATCACTCGAGTCTTTAGAGGCGCCAAATTACGAAAAAGGAACTTAGGTTATAATTTAGGTACCTACCTGAATTTTAGAAAAATTGTTTAAAAAATAACTTACCTGTAAGTATTTTGACAAATAACATGAAATTACTTTTTAGTACCTCCGGTAAAGTCTGTACATATCATACGTCAGTCAATGTCTCTGCATATTCACACACTTACCTGTGAAGTTCGGGTGTTATAACTGTGTATTTTATTTTATTGTTAAAATAATTTTAAAGAAAAGAACATAATAATGAGTAAATTTATTATAATAATTGTAAATATTTAAAATGTGTACAAGTGGTATTATGTTTTGTTCGGTCGATATTATTTTATAGCTAGGCAGATTGCCTGTTCTAAAGAACCAAATAGATTTACTACGTGATGTGCCTCACACTGTGTTTGCATAGTATCTATAAGGTTATACAAATTAAATCTAAAGCATTGAAGATTATCGATAGTCGATAGACATTGCATGCAATAAGAGGACAGGTAAAAAAATAAATAATACAAAAACCAAACGGTATTGAAGTTTTACTGCAGTTAATATTTTGGTATATACTTTACAGCCTGACTACAAAAGTATCAAGTATATGTGGATAGTGTGAATACAAAAGAGGCGTTATAATAATAATTCGTTCATTTAGTAGCTCCTATTTTGGCCGCCTGCATGAATAAATATTACGCCAATCTGTAAGCCAAAGTCCGGATGTCACTGTTTTTATTTATTGTTTAATCGAGAGGAAGTTGTAAAATATTTATTCTGTATTGACTGACATTGAATCGATGGATGAATTGTTGAAAATGTATTTATAGGTACCAGTAGAAACGTTTTCCGTTACACTAAACAATCACCGAATACCCAAACTGGCAGCGCTCATCCGTGTAGGTATATGAAATAAAATAAACAGTTGGTCGAAGTGGTCGGTAACTTGGTGGGTACAGTTCTCAAATAGTAGGGGGTGGGTGGAGATTTATACTTACAGAGGGTAAACGACTCACCTGTTCCCTTTTCAACGCGAGTGACGCGTGCTTAAAAGATCTGTAGATTAGTTTTTTAGATCTCTTTTTTAAATTTCCTTCAATACAATTTTTTTTTGAGCGAATACCGCGCTGAGTACCAACTGCTGTTAGACTATGGCATCGTCTATTGGAGTATGTCGTGAGGCTGAAGGTAGTGGGGAGGGGAAGGGGATGGGGAAATGGAAGTTTGGGAAGTACCTGGCACTCTGGAACGTGCCGCAAAAATACTATATTATTATTATTATTATTATTATATTTATATTTTTTAATATTTATATATATATTTTTTTTTATTATTATTATTTTTTTTTATAATTCAATTGAATTAAATTTAATATTATTATTATTGACTTTTGCTATTTTAAGTTTTTATTTTTGTTTTTAGTGACAGCTGTTTCGGCGTTTAAGGCCATTGTCGAACTGACATTGACAATGGCCTTAAACGCCGAAACAGCTGTCACTAAAAACAAAAATAAAATAAAAAACTTAAAATAGCAGAACTCAATAATAATTATATTAAATTTAATTCAATTGAATTATATAATAAAATATAATTCAATTGAATTAAAATACAAATTAAATTAAATTAAACTACAAATTGAACACAAAAACTATAAATATACTATATTATTGTATATTAATTAAATGTATTAAGACACGTGTTAATTAAATGAAATGTATTTGCGCACGCCGGGTTTGAACCCGTGGCCTCTGGATTGATGCTGTCATTTTTTTATAATTTACATACATTTTCAGAATACGACGGGAATTGAATCCGCCTCCAAGTTAAAGTGCTGAACATAATCAAGGAGTGCCATGCGTTTTAAAATCGTATCCTCAAAACAAATGTTTAAAATTTTTTTTTCACATTTTGTCCACCTTATAAGAGGTTACCTATTCCTTCTAGTTACCTCAACTAAGATTATGTGGTATGTTCATTTATAAATACAATTTTTGTAGTTTGCACATCTAAATGTTTACTAAAACCCCAATTCGTAATGTTTTCGGTTACAATGAATGGCTATAATATCCATATATTCTACATTCAACGTAAATAATCAATTTGGATACGTAAACAATAGACGCATTCACTTTTAAAATCGTTCCAGCATATTTCAAACTATTTATAGATTAGCGCGCCTCAGTAAGTATTACTAACTCCCGACAGAGGACCCCTTTCATAGAATTCGATTCAAGTACTATTTAATATTTTAATCTTCCTTACATTTTTTCCTCGGTAATATACATTAGAGTTTTCAGTTTCTTGGAATTTTTGGTAAAGCTTTCAAATCTCCGAAATTGTATAAATTTTTTAAATTCGTAAGTATTTTCGCCAGAAAGTGCTTTAAAAAACAGGGAAATGATAACTTTCTGGGAAAAACACCAAATCTTTTTTTAAGCTGGGCAACTCACAATAATAAAAGTTAATGGTAATCTCTCATCTAACCACTTTCGGGAAATAACAACTCAATAAGAAAAATCAAGAATAATAATCAAGTAATATATTTGTTCTAGTTCTCATATTTTGAAAAAGATTGAATCTTTTTTAACATCATTTTGTTAATTTTCTAGTAGTAATGTTATTAATTTATTCCCCTTTCCAACAAAACATCGTAAATATAAAATACTCTATAAACTATTTACTGCTCGTTAGTTTGCCCTTATCTAGTATATGCCAGTGTCATTTGGTCCCCTTTCTATACCGTTCATATTAATTATATTGAATCCGTACAACATCGCTTCTTACGCGGAATTGCATGGAGGTTAGGCCGAGAAAGAGGGGATTATTCATATGATAAAATTGAAACAACATTGAAATTTTTTTCATTAGAAAAGCGTAGGAAAGACTTTGATTTAATTTGCATTTAAATTATAAGTTGTACAATTGATTCACCTTCTTTGTTGCAATTCATGCAGTTCAACATTCCTTGGCGTATACTCAGAAACAATAAATTGCTGTTCCTCAATCATAACTCTACCAATTATGGGTATCATTCTCCATTGTCCAAAATGTTGAGACTTGTTAACTCAAGCCATGGTCTTGAAATTTTTGGTACAATTCTAAATGGTTTTTGTCATTTTTTACGACTCTATCAAAACTTTGACTTAACCTTGGCTTTGATTTGAATGTTCTTTCCATTTTGCCCTATTTTTTGTCATTGCTTCATTTAATATTATATTTGTGCTGTTCTTTCTCTGTTGATCTTTTTTCCCATTTCGTGTCATGTTTTTTTTTTGTATTCGGACAATAGCCCGTTAGTTTATAAATAAAAGTAACAATATTTAGTACGTTAGTTTCTGTTTTATAATAAAAATACCACATGCTATCTAATTTCTCGCGAATTTTTTTAATAACATGGCTAAAATCCATATTCCAGAAGTAGCCTTTATAACCTAAAATCTACGTTTAACTGGAAAGCTGAAAAACAAATTCTTTGACTTTATTTTTTTCGTTTCATCGTTTTTCTCAGAAATTCGAACCCTTTTATAGCTCCCGACACGTAAATATGACAAACTTCGTTTATATCACTACATCTCGTTTTATCTTTTTCAATATTTTTTGTTATCTATAATTACCTACTGTATACTTTTATGCAATTTTCTATTATTGAGTTACCCTAAAATGTGCCGTGAAGAATAAAAAATGCTTATCATCGGTCAATAAAGAAAATTTGAGTTAATAACCCATTTGTATGTGAGTAACAACAAATAAAAATACCCAGCTTGCGTTGTGGAGTATATGTACATCTTGTTTAATTGGTTTGTTTTTAAATTATGAAAAAAAAAATATCAACATGATGAACGTAATGACTTCCAAACTCTGAGAAAAACCGTTTACAACTCTCAAAGCCAGCTTTGCATACATGAGGCAAACTGTAAAATTAATATGAGATATACGAGTACATAACCGATCCGCTATACTATTAACGCGTACACTCGAATACACAGTATAATTTCCCACTCATCCTTGATTGAACCCCTCTATCGGACCCACTACCTTTCATAATTCTGAATTTTAAATATTTGCGCAGATTATCAGCTCATCGGCTGGGTCGTATAAAGATTAAGTGCTTAACATGATAGCAAATCGTATCTGCATGGCAGGGTGTGAATTTTCAAAGAATTATGAAACCAGTATGCCGTAGAAAATTAATTATTTTATCAAAAACCGGTGAATCGATGTGTGCAAAATGCTAAAACGGAGAATACGTTAATACTACATTACAATATTTTCCAAATACAGCGTATTTTAGCAAATATCCTCCTTATCTGAAATAAAAAAATAAGAAGTGTGTAATTGGCTTGTCAAAATTCAGCCAATTTCCGCTCTTTCTAGTTCAAACTGTTTAATTTATTTTTTGTGTTATTTTTTCAACCGCTAAGATTTGTATCAAGTCTGGAAACGAGACTTTTTATATCTAAAATGTTCTTGAACTCGAAAAAATCGTAAAAATTTGAAATGTTTCTTGAAAGTTAACCCACCTAAGTAAAACAATTGGAT
Organism: Drusus annulatus; assembly: GCA_022651775.1. Lineage (NCBI taxonomy): Eukaryota > Metazoa > Arthropoda > Insecta > Trichoptera > Limnephilidae > Drusus > Drusus annulatus. The sequence goes on from JAGWCC010000084.1 coordinate 1,106,178, forward strand.
ATTGTATTAAATTATTTTAATACGTACCTAATTCACGAACAAAATGCTCTTATTAGGCTTGTATTGTATTTAGGAATACTTATTGAAAACGGGCTTAATCTCTGATATCAATAAATTGTGTGTACGAATGAAGAACCAAACGCTTCATCTATAAATAGAAGATAAAGCCGTAAAGCATAAAAAATCCGTACAGATAAATTTAATATTCAACGTGCCGTATAATAAGCAACAAAGGGCTAAGCGGGTCGAAAACTATTTTCATGTTTTTGAGTTGAAAGGTAATGAGCCGTTCTTTACGGGTTATGGCTGATCTCTCTCGCGCTAGCATTATAAAAGGTGCTGGGTCGGAGATTAGAGCCAAAAAGATTTTAGATTTTTAATAGAAGACATTAAAATCACATCGCTGAACAAGATAAATCTTTCTGCAAACGGGAAAAAAGGTTCGCAATTGTTCAATGCTGATGACCTGAAACTGCTTTTGGAAAAATATTTAATCTAATTCTATTATTTTGTCCAATAGGTTCACCGTACTAGGTATGGCGAATAAAATTAAAAATCACTAAAATATTTTAATATAGATTCATACTCTTAATAATAAATGATTAATTTAAGGTCTAGGCTGAGAAAATTTTGTACGAATTAAGCACAATATAAGAACGTACCTAACTAATGAGATAACAATTCTATGTTTAAAAAAATACTAAGTAAAGTGATGAAATTAGTCAAATACTTTTACCCAAATACTATTTTAAATTCGAATAGCACTCGCATTAAAATAGCTTTCAGCCGTCCAAAGTTTTCAAGCAAATTGTTCCAAAGTAATTCCAAAATCATTCTACTTAGGTAAACAAATAAGCCTTTCCAGGGTTCTTTGTAATGACTTTGGTCTAATCTTTAGTCGTACCTGGAAATAATCAAAATGTTTTTCAGGCATTTTTCCATATCCTTGTTGGGTTGGGTAAAAGAAGATTTTTTGTTGTGTTTGACTCCTGTGAAAATTGCAACATAATTATTATTTCATTTATCATTGTATCCTTCATGCCTTTTTCCTAAGCGTGTACTTCCAGTAAAGAAAAGCCTTCCTGCTTCTAAAATGCCCCTACGAACTCGTAACGCACTACTTGCGTCGCTTCGATATATTGAATACTTTTTTTTATGTACAACCTTGTCATCTGATTTTGTGGCATTTAATATGCATCGAATGATTATTTTTTATCGTTTTTTTTTATTTATTATTTTCATACAATAGGAATTTTTACCCGCTAAGCTATAACTGGGAGCTTAAGAGCTCATTCAAGCAATATTTAATTATTTATTTTATTACATACGTCCTTGTGGGCGTTTTACATATTTTTGATATAGATAATATAATAGTGATAAAGAAGTGCCACGTTGAGTTTAATTTTGTTTATGCGCTGCGATACGTAATAGTTGATATTTATCAGAACTTTTTTGTGGTTAGCCAGTCGTGCTGTTTTTAAATAATTTCTCTTGGCAATTACCGCAGTTGGATCTTTAATAATTATTTTTCTTGTAATTGCTCATTCAGCTAATATCACATTTTCGGATTTTCTAATTCGTAATTCAGTCAAACATGGTATTTCAAACATACGCATCGAGGATAGCATTTCGACTGCATACAGCTTTTTTCGTACCTTTCTCTACCAGTTACATATCCAACTGGTATACAGTGCAAATAATTAACTTTTTAGCAGGGTTACAAAACTCCATTGCGGACTATTATTACAGAAAAATAATCATTCACGATAATCAGACTTTTGTTTTAGCGTTTTGTGAAGAAGGTATAATTTATTTTCTTATTGCACTTAAATATTGTCCAAATTGCTAAGAGTCTCATAATCTACGTTCTTTTAGCGTTTCCCAATAGTAAGTATTCAGTTGTGAATTTCCAAAAAGTACGATAGCCCGGAGCGGTTAAATTATTATAAGGGCGACAATTTTTTTGACAATATCTTCATAAATATTATATCGTTGAATGTTCTAGTCAGAATAACATTGTTCATTAGTGCGACTCGATATTTTATTGTACTATTGCTATTGTTTGTATTTTTACTGGGTATTAGACAATGTGAGCTCAATACAAAAGTTTTTGATTTATTTTCATGCTGTCAGTAAAATTATTACGAAGCGAAAAGTAAAGATTAGAGGAATAAGCTGGATTTTTATTTGACTTGTTTTTTACACATTTAATGTAAATTCTCTTCGAAGAGTAAGTATAAGTATGATTTGAGAGCTAAACAGTTTTTTTTATTATAGTTAGTTTAAGCTGAACTTAATATTTCCTGCCTGAATTTTTATTTATACTACCCGACTTTACCGATTTTTTTCGCTTCATAATTAACAGTCCATGAACGTGATATACGTAATTTAGGGCAATTATGTTTTTTTGTAGCTGAAAATAGATGCTTTGACTGGGAAATTCCCATTTGAAAAGACGTCATGCCAGAGTAAGCCGTTCGATATATTTTGTAGAACAAATTAAATAATGTACATAAAGTAACTTCTATTTACCGAAAAATAGCCCCTGGACGATTTTATTGACAAAAATATGAAGAAAAAAACAGTCCTGTCAGCTTCAAAAAGTTTTTTTTGCCAAAAAAACAAAAAAAAACAAGAAAAACGTTCACTCTTATATGTAGCTAAATCTACAGAAATTTAAATTAAGAAAGTCTATATTAAGACTTTTAAGCAACCCAACTTATTGCCGAAGTACTTCCTTCTCCTCATAATTCAATGAAGTAAAGTATTTCAATATGCGAATTATTTGAGAATTCAAGCAAGTAAAAATAATGTGTAAGCAAGTGTTTTACGCATCGACGATTTACAATTTAAAATATACTTGCCAAGTCGTAAAGAAGTAGCTTTCAAATTCTATAGGGGAAAAATACTTTTAAAAAGAAAGCTTTTTGTTTTATCAACGCCTTTGTAAAAGAAAACGAAAAATCGTAAGCATTCGTGTCGGTCATAATTTTATAGAACCGTCGAAATAACATTTGTTATAACCTTTCCTGAATTTCAGTGATTTAAATTTTTGCTAAAATATTCATTTTACAATAAGAAAACATAAAATTATTAAAGGAAGTAATACATTAAAGTGATGCCCACAGTGAATATTTGGTATCGTACTTACTTATAAGGTATCAAAGAGTATTTTTTAAGCAATGGTTTGTCGAGTTGAAAACATCCACATTAAAAATTCACAACGACCATTCATTTGTTTGTGGTTTACCTCAAAATTCTTCAAATTGTTCTTCTAGTAGTTCTTTTTGTTATAAAAAAAGTATTAAGGCGGATTATTTTTTCACATGCAGGCTGGTTAAAAAAAAAAATCTTAATTTTGAACTAGCGCGGCACCTACTTACATACAATTTTCACTGAATATAATAAAACACATTATACCTTCCCACCTTCACAAAGTACAACTTAAATCGAGCATGTTTCAATAAACGAAATTCAGAGATGTCAAATATAACTAATTAAATAAAATTTCAAGCGTAGGTACATTGTAATCATAACACACAGACGCAACGTATAAACGTAATAAAGAAAATACTTTCAATTACTGTACTCACTCGCAAACTCTTTTTTAGTATCAGTACTTTATTATCGTCACCTAAAGCTGCTAAAGAAAGACATAAGAAATGGTTTCACTAAAAATATTTTTACCAACCGCTGTCTCTTTTCACCTAACTTAATTGAACAGACGGTGCTTTGTTACAGAAGCGATATCGGTTACATTTTTCAGTAAAATAAATGTTTAATTTACTGCGTTCTCATGTAACTGTTCAAATAAAACCGTATCTGTTACTCCAAAGTAGAAAACTTTAGGAGTTAACCCGTTTTAAAATTACAGTAGTCTAGATGATGGCGATAACACTACACAAAGTTGAGCCTTTTTATTTCGTTTGCTATGGTGTTTGTTTCTTTTAGCTACCAGTTCGGTGTAACTTAGTTCAGCCAACTAACATATTGGGTAAATATAGCCGTTGTTTGTCTTGTAATTACTCTAGCCGCGGCCAGCTCAGTATAACCTGCTGTAATCGGTGATCCAAACTGGTCCACGGCCGACTTCAAGCCGATAGACGCCACGGTATCATAATATATCACATTTACGAGTATATGATCTAGTCGGTAAAGAAATAATTCTCTAGACAAAATTAATCAGACCTTTGTTAAAATCTTTCTGTAACTTCCTACTTCTGCTGTGCATTAAAGGTTTTTTTCTAGATTTTTTTTTTAATTTCACTGATTATTAAAAAAAGAACCGGTGCTCATATTTTTTATAAAAATGGATATGGCAACAGATTTAATAATTTAAAAGCACTATAAATAAAGAAAGTCATTAAAATTAATAGTCATATTCTCAATTATCAATTAAATTTGTCCAATAGTCCAACATTAGGTATATTTCCCGTAAACTCTTAAAAAATCTCATTATTCTCTAATCACCTTCTCAGTTGACGTTTTGCCTCTTTCATTTCATATTATCGGTCTCTTTCTCTTTGTTCCTTTGTTATAATTTAAATGTTATTCTAATGTTTTCTAACTATTCTCTTATTTTATTTTGAACTGTGTTCTCCTTCTGTATGTATACACAACCGCATACTTTGTGTTTTTTGTTTAGTTTAATTTTGTACTCTGATGATGCTTAGGCTAAGCAAAGCCGGCGGTCATTAAAATTAAAATAAAATCTGTGGTCTCATTCGAAGTTATTATTTCATTTTCATTAAATATGTCAAACCAGTGATTGGCTTCTACGAAAATACACTATATAATGAATTAAATGTGTTATGACGTATATTGATTAAATTAAATTTATTTGCGCACATTTGGTTTGAATCCGTGATCTATGAATTCGAAGTCAAGTGTCTTGCCACTCGACCACGTAGGTCGTCAAAGGACATAAAATCATAAAACTCTAAATGTTAACTGCGTTTACAGCACCGAAACGCGCGAAATTATCACCGCAAGGCAAAGGTTAACTAGGCGTGCGATATATCAACGACGTACTTACTTTTCAAGACATGCTCAACGTATTTAAACAGCAATAAACAGCAATATGCTGAAAAACAAATGTGACTCGCTCCCTGATTGCTAACATCGCAAATGATCGTGTTGAAAAAGTAACGAGTTGCTTTTTATTACTAGCATAGCTTACACGAACCATACTCGCTAGAACTACTGGGTCCATTTTTTTATGGGAAAATGGGAATCCACACAAGAGCCTAGCTGGTACTGGTGGAGTATGACATTTACAAACTTAGGAAATATTTGAAAACCTCCCACCCAGTCAATGCTGAGTGTTTTTCTGATTTTCTGGTTCTGCCACAGAAGTCAAGTTTTTAATTAAAAACATAATTATTTTCACCGTGTTTACACCATAAACACTAATTAAAACCCACTTCCGCGTAAAATACTTAGCAGGCTCCACAGCTTGGAAAAACCTTCCTTCACATTTGTGATAATTTGACAGCTCAACTGAATTCAAAGCAAAACTAAAGACCCACCTTTTAAAATTTTCATACCCATAATAACGTCTGGAGTTTTGATCACTCAGTCCAAGTGCTACACATAGTTTTACTATTGCTTATTCCTTTTTTTCTACCCTAGGTTTTGACAGCACTGGTAACAAACATTACATTTATTTGAACATGTAAATAGTTATGAGTATTAGGCGTAAGTCAATATTAATAAGTCTTAGTTGTTAGTCTAAATTCTAAGTCACCTATCATAAGTTTTAAATGTAAGGACATAGTTGTACGTTTTGATTTATACGCCACTAGTTATTAGTCTAGTGATTAAATTGTAGGTTATGTGAATGTTGTTGCGAAGCGCCCTTGAGGTGACATTTCTTTCACAAAAACTAAAACAAATTGAATATAATACTTAATTTTATTTTGCCACAGTTTAATTTATTTGGACTTGAAACTTGAAACTGATGGTTCACCCTTTGATAAATTTAATTAAATCCTACTGAAAGTTTGCTACTAGCCTTCATTGGTATTCCCTGACACTATTCGTCATAACCCACTTGTGTCCGAAGCCTCATTTAATAAAACCAATTATTAGCAAGGAAGTTTTTGATCGGGAAAATTTAACCAACCTAACCCAACCTAGCTGCTAAATTACAGAAATAAGCCGATACAAACTGTTTTTATTAGAACGTTATTTGTTACTATCGGTTAGTAATATCGTCGTTTTTACGGTTATTATATTAAAGTTGTTGACAGTGTTATTTATTCTTTCTTAAAGTGCTAACTATCCAAACCAAGTTGTTGACAATACAATCAGATTACTCATTTCTAAGCGCAAACCTCCAAAATAAAGTTGGTGGTAGCAAGTTAATACTATGTAATCTAAAGCGCAAATACGTATTCCCCAAACAGAAATCCTTAGCAAGGCATTTGTTACTTGGAGTAGTTAGTATTAGTGACCAACATCATTTGTGTGTTTTGGTTATCTTACAAAAGTTACCGAAATAGGCACTAAACAGGGCCATGAAAATAAAACTTGTTATCAGTTTTATGTGCGAGTTTTTCGGCAAAGTAGATCGAGATCTGATAAACGCGCCCTTGCTATTTGTTTTTTACAATCAATTTATTCGTACGTATCATTAAACGGAAAATCTTTAAGGGTCAGCAACCAAAAATTGACACTTTTTGGCTTTCTAGTACAAGCAATACTACAAATGATTCACCTTTTAATTCTATATGGGTAATTAGTAAAATGTCTGTTTTTAATGAATCCAATTATTAAACAGTAATCTTTTAAAATATTTATAAAAAACTTATAATTTTTTTTAAATAGAATATTAGGTTTTTTTTTTAAATGCCTTTTGTGGTTTTAAAACTGCCATTTTTACTGAAATTTTAGTTTGTTTTTCAAAGAATTTAAAGGATTAAAGTTGTGAAATGGTATTCACTGGAAACCTCAGACATTTTTCTAACTACCCATTGGAAATTTTCAGATACATTATTTGTAGGATCGCTTGTATTAGAATGCCAGAATACCATCTTCTCATTCTAGTTGAAGTTTTCTTAGCGTAGATTTTTTTTGGAAAATGATTGTAAACTTGTTGAATCTAAACTACATTTTGTATTTACTAAATCTGTAACGCTGATGAACCCTGTAAAAAATATCATAGGAACTACCTTATTTAATGTTTAAAGCTATATAAACAGATTATTGGTAATTTTTTTCCGTAAATACATTTTATTGAGATAATTGTTATTTGCTGTGAAAATACCTGTTGTTAACATTAAGATGGTTTAATATTGTTGATTTTTTAGAGAACCTATAACGTTTACTTAAGGTATTGTAAAGTAGTTGAGAAACAAGGCTTCACGTAATAAAGCCGGAAGCTATGTTGAACGCTCTTCCGTGAAATCGGCCGCTTTTACGTAATATTTTCCATAATAAATTTCAAAGACGTTATAAGGTGCCTGAAACAGGTATTCAGAATTTCAGTTCAGGTGTGAAACAACACCTATAAAACATATTTTGGACTTGTATATTACCAATAAAGTTTTTATTCACTTTTATCGTGAACTCCACGTTTCGTAGACTGAAACAACAAATATATTTGCTATTTATTATCGGCCATACTCCATTACATTCTGAATCAAAACCGCCCCCGACGTCTTCCACCGTTTTATCTTGACACATTTGGGTATAACACACCACGCTATCCAGGCGGGTTGGTGTATGTGAGACTCGCAATACCTAGACCTGAAACCTTAAGATGCTTAAAGCTTTCAGCCTCACAACATCTTAATTGGGGGTGCCGTAGTCCCACTGGCTCCGGTCAGTTTGGAGCCGTTGGAGTCTTTGTGCGGTATTTACATCAAATAAAATGTTATGATGGTGACATGTGTCTTGAATTTTGAGGATTTCATAGTTAAAACTACAATAATATACTGAAAAAATGAAGGTATCGCATTTAACAGCATCCAGGTTTGATGAATCAAAAATATAATTACTTGTTTGAAATTGTCGTCAGAAAAACTTGCAATGGGAATCGTTATTTTTTTTAAATTTTGACTTCAGCACACATTTGTGTTTTTTCATTTAACTGAGGGGAATTTTTATTATTCAATCAGACGTGTGTCAATCCGAGTTTCAATAAAATATTGTTTTTACTTACACCAGTGACTAGCGCCAGTGTCGGCAGCACGGTACTAGAGTAGTAAATATAAAATGCTTGCTTTTAGTAGGCTTAAATAAAATATTGCCGTAAGCATGAAAAAACAGAGACTATAAAATGTCACAAAACATAATTGTATAAAAAATTCAAAAAACCCTACTGTAGCAATAGGCAGCCCGCTCACCGGGTAAAAAAGATCTCTTCATTAATGCACCTCTACCACAGTTAATGTAGCGAAGCACAACTTCCGCGGCCAAATGGTTAAGTTCCTAAGTTAGGTTCAAGGCCCGGCTAATATATATATAATAGACGCAAGAAAAGGGAAAAATATTCCCTAACACCGCCACACAAAATTAAAATACGATACACCATATTAAGTACATAAAGACAAAAATTATACATACGAGGCCTGTTCAAAAGAAAATGTAAATTTTGAATTTTCGCGAGCTGTGTACATACGATTATCGATTTTTTTTGGTTTTTTATTTTGGTAGAATATGTATTAAATTTTGCGTTTAAAATGGAATAAAGTGCTCCAACCCACTTAAAATGTTAACTGTGGCATTCGGCGAGTCTACTTTATCTCAAAAAAGTGTTTATAAGTAGTACAAGCGTTTTACAGAAGGCCGAAAAGATGTTAATGACGATGAGCGTCCTGGAGTTGTGGAAAAACAAATCATGGATTTTATTCTTTGATCCATTTTTTTCAAAAGTAAAAAATCGAAGAACACACAAAAACGTGACTAACCTTTCCAGTTGTCAAAAACAAACCGCTAGACCAAAATGGCTGATAATGCTAAAATATGATAAACATATGTTTACCAACATAAAAATAAAAAAAATCAATAATCGTATCAACACAGTCCGCGAAAATTCAAAATTCACCCTTTCTTTTGAACAGGCCATGTACATATATAAGTTTGGGTATTTGTCCTTCATGATCGACTGGTGTAAAATTAACATTTGTCAAAACTTGCAAACAATGTTAAAGGAGAAGCTTACCGATCTTTTTTTTACAAAATAACACAAAAAAAATATAGAGATTTTTCATCAAAAACGCCATAAACGATATATGGGTGGGAAATGAAGTGATACCCAAAAGCACAGTGAAATAATAATTTGAAAAATAATGTGTGTTTTATTGTGTAACGAAGAAATAGCTCACAGGAGCAAATACGATTACCTCCCGTGTTTATCAAATGCATGGTAAAATTTCCAGATCCCACTAAAAATTTGATTTTATTCACTGATTATCATATTCATTTAATAAGTGAAATCTGTTTTCATATCGCTATAGTGTAACAAACTGTAAATGATTCCTAAAATTTGTACTTATTTGAAAAATGACATTAATATTTTTCAAATACCGTCACCATTAAAATTACAGATTTTGTGGAAGAATTTAGAAACTTTCGGAATTACAAAGGGAAAGTTTCGAATTTGCTAATGAGAAATGTTATTCTTACTATGGATCACAGATACTAAATTTTTACTTTAAAGCCTTATTTTATCTATACCTAGCTGTATGTCTACGTGTTACAGTCTATCCATCTGTGGTTTATTTCCATGGTGCAGACATAATGCTTAATACTGAGTAGTATTATCACTGTAGTTGGCTCAGCCGTAAATTTAGGTGTCGCTTGCAATCTGTATTGCCGTAAGTAGGTATTTAATTCTACTTTGACATATTGCAAAATTCCTAATATCTTAGCAAGTCCTTCAGAATGTCTGTCTAAGAGTCCTAGTCCTGTGTGTAATGATTTACTCTTGTGACGTCACACGCCTACACAACAATACCATTCATTATAAATTACATTACGACTTAGCAAAGAGCTTCTTTGTCTTAAATAGTGCTTTCAAAATTTGTATATGGTACGTGTCATCTCTAGTATTGGACGTAGTTATGGAGAAAGAGGAGAGATCCAACCCCAAAAAAATGAAACTAAAAAAAAGGCGTTTGAAAATAAGACAGTAAAAAAGCATTAATAATCTGCGTAATCGGCATTTTTAAAGTGAATATCAGTGTTTTTTTTCTTTGTGAGCATTACTATAAATACGTAATTTATAATCTATTAATGTGTTTATTAAAAAAAATAATAATCTTTTGTTTTTCTACATTTTATAATGTTTTTAAGCTTTAATATAAGTCAAATATCTGCAATGTGCGTTAGTAAAAAAAATAATTACCATTCTTGTTTTTCAGTTGTTCCTTACATTTTCCCATGTTTTTAATGAGTTTCGTACCATAAAGCATTTCTCTACAAGTACCTCCACAGACTTCTATTCACGAGTTTATTTAAAAAAATAATATTTATGAGGAGTAAAAAATGTAGATAGCATTTGGTCCCCGGTATCTGGTGCCATATCTTTTTATTTATTTTTCAATAAAATAATACAAAAAAATATGTTACTTGTCATAACCGGTAACTTAGCCAAGAAATCGTCTACCCCCTCCCCCCGCCATGGCTGTTTCTATCCAAAGCTGTGTTTCAGTTTGTTATTAAGTAAGAACCTATGCATGAGAATTTTCTCAATTAGGAAGGTAATTGTCATTAGCTAGAAACTAGTCATTGTACATGTACTCAACTTATATTATACCTACTGCTAGTATTCGGTAAAAAAAAACATTTTCGACAGTTAATTAAATAAAAAAAATAAATAAAAAAGAAATGTCACCGTAAACCAAAAAGCGACCAACTTTTTATTCCGCATAAACTCAGGAATAGCTGGTTCAACTCTACCATACACCCTGCATAGTATAACATTCAATGCCCGATAGACAAATATGGAATATGTCCAATTTTAAAACATCTATCCAAATCGTTGACGGCCTATTACGTCAGTACCTACTGTTATTGCATATTGTATAACTGTTTTGGCCGGACGCCGTAATACCCGGCAAATATGGTACATGGTTATGGTTTCATTTTGATGGAAATGGATGGCCATCATTGTGGAATGATAAAATTTAGTTTTGAATTTTATTTTAGTTATTTGTATGTCAATGTTTCTTTTATAATACATATATAATAACTTATGTACTAATTGATGTTACTTATGTATTTTATATGATTCTTACAGGCTATTTGATTTTATTAATTGGTATAATTTTGATGGTTTCCGGCAGCGCATCATAACATTTCCTCCTTTTATAAAGTAAGCTGATTAAACTGTTTATTTCTTCTTTTTGGTGGTCCGATTTCTTTGCATGTCCCTGTATTATGTCTGAATATCCACGTTGAAAATAATTTTGTCAGAAAAATATTTTGGTAACAAATTGTTCTTCATTATAAATATCAATGTGTTTAATTTTTTCATTTATTTCACTGATCGCCAATTTAGTTTCTCTGACAGTTACTTTTGAGTATCTATTTCGCCTAGGTGAAATTCACAATTTAAAGTTATTACATTATTAGTTCAAAGTTAACTAAAAACAAATATATATTTGTAAATATTTCACGAAGGGCATGTTTAACTGCATTAATTCCAAATTTAAAGTTTTTTTTGTCATAGGTGATATCAAAGAGCTCATATATGATATGTATAATGTATATAAACGTTTATACATCCATAGGCTTCTAATCCATGGTTCAAAACTAGGGCCGCGCAAATAATTAATTAATATGTTTTAATTCCCATACAATTGAAATTTTAATAATGTATAGTACATTGGCGGCACACAACAGAATAGATCAATCGAACTCGAATCGAAACGTTACTTAAAATGGCCCTAGCCGTGTTCAATTACTAGATCTGAATAGACAGGTATTTGCAAACTTTCTTATACCCCATCTCCTTCCCCTTTCTACTACCTTCAGCCTCACAACATACCCCAATTGGGGATGCCATAGTCACACTGGATTTAGGGAGTTATTCAGATTAAAAAAACGTTTTTCTGGATTATTAAAGGGCATAAACCAATTTAATTATTCAATAATGATCCATTACTTAACTGATCTTGAGGTTGCATTTTTGGAGTATTATAATTTCATCCTAATTTTCTAATGTAATATATCGTATTTCGCTTGTCTTTCTTTCGTCAAAGTACCTTAGGCTCCCAAATTGAATGGAAGTATATTTGTGTTTATTGAATACCTGTCGAAGCTCTGTGGTAATGTTAAGTAGTATGCGTACGACGTGTTATGTCGTACAAAAGAGAGTAAGATTCAGGGGTAAATCGCTCTCCCAATTTTGTGTATTCTGAAGCTAAAAAAAAATAAAAGATCAATGCTGGTATATCAAGGTAATGTTACTAGATCAAGTTTAGGAAATAAAAACATCATATTCTGGGAAAAAGCCTTTCGGCATAAAAAACCCAATTTATTAATATAAGTACAAAGAAAAATGTATTATGAGTAACTACTATGTGCGTGTGTGTGTGTATGTGTATGGTGCGAGCAGTCCGCTAGACTGGCGCATGTTCTCGTTACGAGAGGGGTTCCTTGAGTTCGCCGTTACGAACAAGAAACGTGTGGCACCCTTTTGGTATGCCTAGCCCGACCGAACTGGCATGATCAAGTAGATGCACACCGAGCTGGCTCACAGAGGCTATGTGTGTGTGTGTGTGTGTGCAGTCTGCTCGACTTGTAAGACGTGGTGTCTTAGGGACAGTTGGCCAAACTGCCGCATGCTCTCGTTACGAGAGGATTTCTTGAGTTCGCAGTTACGAACAAGAAACGTGTGGCACCCTTTTGGTGTACCTAGCCCGACCGAACTGGCATGATCAAGTAGATTCACACCAAGCTGGCGCACGGAGGCTATGAGTGACCCTAACAAATCGTGATATCCCGTGTATAAAACCATGTACGAGAAAAGGATGTGATATGTGCCCGCACGTGTGGTAGCGCGGCAAAGAAGGCCTAGAGGCGACCTCGAATAATATCATATTAATGCATGTATTTCACTAATCCAAAAACGATGTGATTTAATAAGAATGTCGATACTAAACAAAATATTATGCAATACGGAACGCTGTGGCGTAATGAAAAATGTAGCACCCGAACAGTAAGGTCGTAATAAAAGAATTATCACGTTAAACTAAATAGTTAGCAAATCAATACGGTTCAAAATGAATGACAACACGAAACAAAATATTATGCAATAAGGTAAGTATCACGTTAAACTGAATAATTAGTAAGCTAATACGGTTCAAAAGGAATGACAATATGATACAAAATATGTTGTGCAATACAGAACGCTGTGGCGTAATGAAATGTAGCGCCTGAACAATAGGGCCGTCGGAAAAGAATTATCACGTTAAATTGAATAGTTCGCAAACTAATACGGTTCAAAAGGAATGACAATATGAACAAAATATTATGCAATAAGATAAGCATCACGTTAAACTGAATATTTAGCGAACTAATACGGTTCAAAAAGAATGACAATATGAAACAATATATTATGCAATACGATATGTATCACGTTAAACTGAATAATTAGTAAGCTAATACGGTTCAAAAGGAATGACAATATGATACAAAATATGTGCAATACGGAACCAATACGGATTGAGGAGATATAGCTCAGCTGGAGACGTCTGGCCAGTAGGCCCGTCGGATGGTAACTGTTGACACGACGCGCATAAGGCCGTGCGAAATACTCAGGCTGCCGAATTGGCACCCCTGAATACAGATATTCAGAACTCAGGTTAAGAAACCCGAGCGCAGAAGCGTGACGTTAGCAACATATTCCCACGCGATTAGTTGATTACTTTGGTTATTTCCTATTATAAAGTGGTGAATCTTTGAATGTCATTCCGAACTCAAAACACGTCTTCTTGGGTGTTAAGGGCTCAAGGTAACTACGGAACAGGTAATGATAAGAGTCTTAGCACTTACACCACGATTATTGCGGTTTAAATACCAAGCTAAGTGGAAATTTGTCAGTTTTAAGGTATATTTGTAATTTTGGAAGACATTGAAGATAACATTTGTGCTAAGCTCAAAAGTAGACGATTAATACAGAATGGCTTAGTTCAGATTTGTAAAACGCATACTCCATTATAAATTAAGAGCATTCCCCAACTGATCGGAGCTAGTCGGACTATTGCGTTCCCACTCTGTATATTGTGAAGCTATTCAGAACTGGTTACTCAACACAGCTAAAGTAAATTCAAGCCACGTTCCGATTTTGTATGGCGGTATTATGTTATAAGGGCGAAACTGAGAGTATCTGCAAGTCTACCAACCGTTACTATATTTATCTCACAAAAACCTTAATTGTGAGTATTTGAGTTCGACTGGTTCCGCGCAGTCAGGTGTTCTCGGGGTGTCTTGTATGAATAAGTAACTGAACGCAGAGTTCGAAAATTTTAAATTTGTAGTTTCTTGTAAGAAAATTGTTAAAATAATTTTATTATTTACACATGATAATGTTTACCCAATATAAAAACGTCAACGTAAATTAAACACACATTTTCAAATTAAAAACTGCAGGGGACAAATATTTTCGTGATAAAATTAAAGGACATTTTGTTATTTATTGCCCGGCGTATTTTCTGCTTGGAAAATAACGTTTTATAAATAAACCACTTGTTTTTTGATACATTGTGTAGAACAATTTGGAAATATTTTATCTAATATAAATGTAATGGAATCTTCTATCCCATTTTTAGTAATAATTTTGTATGTCTTTTCTTGTTTTATAGACTAAGACTAGTCATATTTTGTAATAAAATATGATTTTTAGCTCAAGAAAGACAAATTTGATTACTCTTAGAAAAAATGATCTTGCCATTTTGATTATTTTATTATTTCTCCAAATATGAAGTGTGACTAAGAACATTTGAAAAAAATAATTGTTTTAGAGACGTTATAGTACAAGCATGTGCATAATTATTCATAAGAACATCATTTGGATACAATAGATAGTTACCTATAGTTTTTGTGTGTCGATTAAAGTAGACTGTTAAATATTTTTTAAGCTTACACGGGGTCTTCATGCATTAACGGATTAAAAAAATTACAAGATGGTTTTTGTAATCACTTAATTATATTTTTTTTGTCAGTGTGCTTTAATCAACTTTTTCAATTAATCACTACAAAGAAAAACACAATTAAAGAAAAGTAAAACTCAACAACTGATAATCATCAAAATTTGTTTGCCAAAACATTATTGTATAGATCTTCAGTCTAATACAAGGAGCAATGATATGCGTCACAGGCAGAAATCTTCTTCTGGCGTTACCAAAAACAAAAAATGTAATTTGTGAACATATTAATTAAAATCTTACAGATATGTATTTTTTTCTAATTTGTTGCAAAACTATCGTTGCTACAGTGAATACGTAGTGCTAAACCCTCCTAACCCCACTGTAGGTTTCAAATAATTTTTCGAATTTGACATCCACCGTATTCAGATAGCGGGTCACTCTCCCCACGGACGAAGTCGGGCAAAGATTTGTACGAGTCTCCCGACAGTACGAAGTGTAGTAGCGACGTCCTCGAGACACAAATAGATTAATTGTACCAGAATTTCACTGTTTCATACGCGGCCGTTAATTTTTTTTCTCCGATCAAAACATTTACGTATTTACAATTAATGGTAGTCGGTTAAACTGAGAATAAAAGGCGATGGATATAAACTAGAGCACGATCAATGGATTGGTAAAAATAAAATAATATACCAACTCTTTCAATGCTCATGGTCTAAGATTCTTCATACGTTAAGGGTTTGTGCTAAACATTTGGGCAACAAAAAAATAAGAAGTTGAAGGAAAGCATGATAGGCAGAAATTTAGTGTTGCTTTAAAATAATGTTATTATTTTTGCATTAGAATGTGTAAACCCCTTTGGGCCCGGCTCTCCGAGCGGCCACTCAGGCTACTCAGATAGTCGGTACGCCGTTGAATAACTTATAAGCTTACTCGTCTATTCATGAAATCGTTTCGCAAGTGCAATATTTTTATACTTATTACTTGAAAGGAGTTAAATTTAGACACCCATTAAGAATATTATAATGCTCTGTATTTTACACATGATTTGTGTTATTAAACTAATTTTGTCATTTTTTATGATTCAAAAATTTATTTTTATTACTTTAGGATTAACTCTTCTTCCATCTGATGAAAATTTTAGGGTTGTGCAACTATTGGAACAGGGTCGTCTTTTTGACGTATTTTAAAAGACAATTTACACCTTAAAGTAACCCCGCAGCGATCAAATTCATTAAAACAAAAAGTAAATATTCGGAATTCAACTTCTAAATGAAAGCTTGGAAACATATTAGAAAATCGACTCCGAAATGTGATGTACACTACTAACCAGTTTCTTGCTCCTTACGTTTGTGTAATTTTTCGCATTGCCATCTGAATTGCAAACCAAAAAGTCAACAATATTATTAGTTTTTTGATTTCACCGATAAAAACAGTAATACTTAGTAAATTACAAAATTGCAAAAATGATCTTTTTAAAAATAAATTTATCTTATACACATTTCCTCCTAATCACTTATATATTTGCTAACGAAATAATAATAGGGAATCGATCTGATAATCATTTTTCGTTCTTTGGTTCATTTGTTAACATTGCCTACAATTTAGACAAAGGCTTACTTCAATAAAATAACAACAAAAGTTCGCAGCTTAAGAAAATTATAAGAATTCTCTGAAACTTAGTGAAGTAAAGTGAGCACTTTCTTTGTTTTAACCCAACCGCATTTTTGTAAAATTTGTAGTTCAAGATTGTTATTGATATAATAAACTTTCTGTGTTTTGATTATTATAAGTTCGCGCAGTGTTCATAATATGGCGTTCATCCAAGCGTAAATCATAGATACACCCTGTTATTTTTATATGGAATTGTTCAAGCTCTTTTGGGAACCATTTTTGAAAGATAAAAAATATGATTTGAAAACAGGTCAGATTTTGGAAAAGGGTAACTATAACCGATTTGTAAGGTTCCACAAGCCTGTTAACAGAAGGTTGAACTATTAAGGAATATCAACCGACTGATCGACACTAACCACAAGAAATTTTTCTACGGCTTAAGTAATTTTACGACGTGAGCGTATTTGTTCCCGAGCAGACCTAAGACTATAGCAACCCCTTCCATAAGAACGGAGTCTATTCTAATGATTGTGATCTCGTATTTCAGCACGAAAGGCCGAACATCCAGATACCATAACAATTACTCTTCATCTATTAGTTTGACCAAGAAACAATTCTGTGAGTATTTCTTTTATCCATGGTTAAATTGGTTCATAGGGTAGCCTAATTTAGACTAATGGAAATTGTAATGCGTAAATTGTTGACTAATTAACTAACTCTGCAAACCATAAATCTGTTTTAATCAAAGCAACCGTTCGAACCAGCACCCCTATTTCTCTAATGCTTTCCTATATAAACGCAAATACACTCACAGACAAGATGGCTGCCGACACTTTTATAAAGAAAATATATACAATAGAAGAAAAAAAAAGTATGGTTTTTCACTTTTTTTCGGATCCATGGGACCAAATCGAATCGGGTAAGGTAAATTTATCGTCTGAATAATTTTATATTTTGGTACTTACTAAAATATTTAATAAAACTAAGTACTTTGAAATAATAGACTTACATTTAATACAGAATGTGATGTCATTGACTAGATAAATTGATGCATTACTACTGCGAATATCCGCGTGAATTTAATCGCTGGAAAATTTTAACCTTAATCGAGTTCCTTGAATTCATTTTGCCCATCTGGGTTTCTTAATGTAATTTCGAAGGCAACCTGGTCAAATTACGCAGCTGAAAGGGGAACGTAAAATCTACATATTGCTTACATAATGAATTAACTTTAGGATTAATAACGACGCTGGAAAGGCAAAAGGGCTTAAGCGACATTTTTGGTAAAAAATAGTTGAATATGCAGATTCAAAAGATTTTTTTTCTGCATCGAATGGTCTGACTCTAGTTTGATGTTGAAGATTTTTGTGGCACTTCAGCCATCTAAAATGTGTGTTACATTTAGGATAAGGCCTGACTCAGGTGGCACAAGTTGAAAACTTTTTAGTTTTTTGTCGCAAACTCAGTGTAAGCATTGAGTTATCTGTTTTTTTTAAACTTAACCTACTAATAAAGACTTATGAATTTTATTGTAAAAACTATGTATTTAAAGTGCTCTGGTATAAACTTCACAAAATGGCGCTTCAGCCCTTTTTTCTTGTCAAAAAAACAATTTAATTTATTTTCTTATAAGAGCCATATTTCGTATCGAGTATCTTTCAGTGTCTCAAAGTAATTTGCATTGAAATAAATATTCCAGCATTTCCAATCCTTACCGCATGGGGGGAAGGGGGGGGGCACAGATGTTGTTTTGGGACTAAATTAAATGTTATGCTTCGTTGGTGTAATTTTTGAATATCCAATTCGAATAGAAAAACAAGTCAATAAGTTGATGGTTGGAAGGTAACGTTCAGGGAACGCATGTGTGACAATAGGGTTAGATTAATGGACATGATCCAGGAACTGGACAAAAGTATTTGGGTCAGTTTGACTTTTCAATACAATACCTTAGATCTCGGAGTAAAGGCAAACGAGACTGGCAATGTAAATAATTGAAAAGATTACCAAACCCGACGCAAAAAGGTCTTATTGTTGTCTTCGGACATTGTTAGGTTATTCTGATAAAGCAGAAGAGTTTATATACAATTTAATGAGGTTTATTCAATCCATAAGCAAGACATCATGCTTTTCATTGGGCTGTTTTCTCGTGACGATGAAAGGACATTTGGATTTGTCTAGCGAATGAACATTGTTAACTGTTCTTAATATTTGATATAAAGTTGGGTTTAATTTTAATTTGATACTTTCCGTTTGGATGATTCTGTTGAAAGCAATAAAACAAATACTAATCCAACAATGTCAAAGTATGAGCTTACTTTTCATAGGAAATAATTGTTTTTTTTTAAACAATTGTACAAGGAATATTCATTGTGGACTGTCTTAAGCTCCCGGCATTATAATGTTTAAATATAATAACCATACAATATAGGAAACAAGCTAATTAACCAGCACACAAAATTTTCTTATATTCGTGTTCGTGAAATCAGAAATAAATGTAGATTTTTTTTTTTTTTTTTTTTTTTTCGAAGGAAGCAAAAACTTGGGGGTGTGACATTGTATATTAAATAAAACAATAAACTTTGTAAAACACCACTTTATTAGAGTTAATCACCAACCAGGTTTCGCTTTTCTCAAGCTTCTTCAGGGCTTTTACATCAACTAAACAACATTACATACAGACAGGATATGTATAGGAAAGTGATGAAAGAGATACAAGACATAGTAGAGAGAGACACCATTACATATAGAGAGGTACATATAAGACAGTAATGAATGGCAGAGAGAGATAAAAGATATAGTAGAGTGAGAGAGAGAGATATAGATATAATAAAGGTAATTAGAGGTGGAACGAGTACAGGGAAATGGGTTTTTTAAAATTTATTTTTACCTGAACAAATCAAATATTGGACTTATAAATTTGGTTTGTTTATTAATTAGGTCTGAATTATTATTAATTGCTTTCTTAATTTCCAGAATTTCCAAATTATTTAACCTGATACCCGACGCATTTTTGTGTAAGAGGTTTATTCCCGTAGTCTTATTCAAGGAGTGGTTGGTTTCGAGTATATGGTTGGCGAATTCCGAGAAGGCGTTATTAGTTAAACATCTTAGATGTTCTCTAACTCTAATATTGACGTTCCGAGTCGTTTTTCCAATATAGAAAGCGGAACAGTCATTGCAATTGAGTTTGTATATACCTGAGTGGCTTAGTCTATCATCGCGATCTTTTGTATAACCTCCCTCTTACACAAAAATGCGTCGGGTATCAGGTTAAATAATTTGGAAATTCTGGAAATTAAGAAAGCAATTAATAATAATTCAGACCTAATTAATAAACAAACCAAATTTATAAGTCCAATATTTGATTTGTTCAGGTAAAAATAAATTTAAAAAAACCCATTTCCCTGTACTCGTTCCACCTCTAATTACCTTTATTATACCTATATCTCTCTCTCTCACTCTACTATATCTTGTATCTCTCTCTGCCATTCATTACTGTCTTATATGTACCTCTCTATATGTAATGGTGTCTCTCTCTACTATGTCTTGTATCTCTCTCTTTCATCACTTTCCTATATATATCCTGTCTGTATGTAATGTTGTTTAGTTGATGTAAAAGCCCTGAAGAAGCTTGAGAAAAGCGAAACCTGGTTGGTGATTAACTCTAATAAAGTGGTGTTTTACAAAGTTTATTGTTTTATTTAATATAAATGTAGATTGTAGTTAGCGACGATCTTATTTGAAAATAAAATATTTTATTTTCACTAATCCGATGTTTAGCCAGAAAGTAGCAATAGTTCCATCGATAACATCATAAGTACATTTGTGATATGAATATTTGATGTATAAGAACGCTTAAGGGTGGAAACTACGTTTTAGGATAACACATTTGAAAACATCTCCCTTTAAAGCATTCTAAGAAAACATTTTCAAACAGAGATGACCTCCATAGCTTTCTGATTTATAGTTGACTTTGACTTTCAGTCAGCACCAAATAATATTAAAATAAATGAGTGCTGTCAGGTCTCATAATGTTGATTATTGCACAAGCGTCCATTGTCCGAAGCCAGTGAGACTATGGTATCGCCGATTGGGGGGAGGAGGGGGGTGTATGTTGTGTAGTATAAGGTGGAAGGAAATGGCTGAGAAGAAGGTTGAGATGCACCTCACTCTCCCGATCTGGTAACACAACACGGTTAATGTTATTTCAAGCAACTTTTCGATTTTAAATGGTTGCCTTTCGTTTTTTACTAGAGCGATACTTGGAGTATTTACCACTCTGAAATGTACCGCAAATATACTGTGTGTTTTTTTACCAATATTTTTTTGTAAAGTAACTGAAATAAATTAAATAGTATTTATTTGCCCACGTCGTGTTTTTAAGCGGCGACCTCTGGATTTGTAGCCGAATCGCAAACATTCTGATAAATTAATTATTTTTTTATTTTAAATTCGGTGTAAAAATATTGTTTTTACTGATATGACTTACTAAAAACATAAACTTATGTTAAATGTGATCTGGGTTACTACTAGTGTATTTTATTTTTACTGGTTGTTATATGTAATCATTTAGATTTTTTCTCGTGGGCGCCCTATTACGATTCGGAAGAGTAATGTCGCATTACCTTTACGTGAAAGAGGATTTGGTGGTACTTAGCTTAACTGCCTGCCTCCTTATCAATGTCAAGGATCTTAATTCCAAACAAATTTCTTACGAAACCCTTCGTGATGATAATTAGTCAACCGGCTTAACGAATTAACAGATGCTTTTTAGTTAGTCCATGGTTGTTAAACCTCTCAATTTTTTTCAGATCATGTTATAAATATAATTTTAATAGAACTCTATTTCATTAAGTCAGACGGAAGTCAAACTTAAATATAAAAAAAAAATGTTTAAATCTGTAATTTAAAAGGTCCTGAACAAAAATAAAATAACTGTATAAATTTACTGTATAATTCAGATAAATCACTATTTTTACTTGATTCAGCCCAAACTTATTGAGAATCCTGAAAATTAACAGCAAAATAATATTTGGGATTTATTTGGGATGCTTAATTTTTTTTAACAAACAATAAGAAACGGAAAATAAAAAAATATATATGAGAATTTAATTTATTATTATTATTAAGTTTTGGTAGTTTTTCATTTTTATTTTATTTTATCAAACTGTGCTTTGGCCACATGGAAACGCCTCATTTACATAATTTTAGTTTACTGTTTAATTACTTATTTATTCTATGGGGTACTTAACTTAAAAAATCTATTTTCCCACATTTAATGATAACAAACTATTGCTTACCAAGGCAGGTTTTTTTGTTTTTGTTTTTTTTTATAATGTGAATAATAATAAAAATAATTACATAAGTTTTTTTCCCGTTTATAAAAATAAATAAAGAAAATGGAATGAAAATATTTGTTAATTAGTATCTTTCTTGATTATTTGGTGATTATTTTAAGAAATTATATTGTTTTATTACCATTATTTAGTATTTAATCAATAAGGCTTCACAAAAGAAGACGAAATCAATTCCCAAAACCCACCAATATTTGAATCAGGTTATTGTAAACATTTGTACAAAATTTATAAATATTATAATGATTGCTTTGAACTCAAGCTTCCCGTTACAAAGTTACTTTAGGCTGATTATTTGTGAAAATTTTCAAAAGGTTTGATGATGAAAATACTCAGTTTCAATTGGTTAAATGTAATATTATTATAGTCACGTTATTCAAATTCTTAATTCTACAAAAAAAAGTATGAAAAATTGGTTCATACTTCATTATTTCAATATTTTGTAACAAATGTTTTTTTTAGTGTTTAAGAATTTTTTTTATTGACTATTTACTTTCAAGACCATATCTGAGATTTTTTCAAAGACATCTTTTTCACGTTGGTTCTTAAAATTGATTTTTATCATGTTTTTTTGACCCAACAACACCTACCCGAGAAAGTATTTATACTAACAAAAGTTTTTTCCCGTCAGAAATGAACAATTTTCGTAATTTATTAAACAAAAAAGCGCCATGAAAAATAGTTAAAATATAACAAAAAACTTTGTTTAGGAAAACACAAAAGATGACACTGCAAGTGACCGTTTGCTTCTTAAGCAGAATAAACGAGATTCACATACTTGTCCTCGTGTTTAACCGGCGAACATTTTAATACCCTGTTTACGTCTTCGAAAGAGAAAAATACTATCCGTCTAAGCTTATTACAAAAGAAAAAATTAGGGAAATCGTTAAGTCGTTAATTATAGTGGCAATAGTCATGGCTAAGGAACGTAAAGAATTGGATGGATATAGATTTGCCTTCACTCCGTCGTACTTCATACGACCGTGATATTTAATTGTGTTAGCATGTAACTATCAATGGATATATTCTTATTTTCCCATATTATCTTATTCGTACATTCGTAACAAATTTCCACGTTTACCAAATTTGTAAATAAATCGTAGTAATTTAAATTTTATTAAATTATTTATATAATATATAAATTGATAATACTTGTTATTAGAAAAAAATGAATACAAAAAAACAATTTATTTGATGCTGCCAGCTTAATAAATATTTTGAAACGTAATAAACTGCTCATTTAAATACGTTTAAATGCATGTTTATTAATAATAATAATAGTAAATAAAAGTTTTATTCCAGAAGGTATGCAGGAGTAGTGCAACGTAATGCATTCCATAATTGATAATAATACAAATAATAAAATAAAATTTGTAATACGAATATACACAATAACAAAGAAAAAAGGTAAATTCATAAGGAAAAATAAAATATTGATATCTCACTGCCAAAACAAATAACACCTCTAATTTAAGGGTCTGAATATAACACCATCTTGCCGTTTAATAATTTAAAAAATCAGATGGATTACATTAATCTGGGTTTTGCTAATTTAGTTGTTGAATTTCAGAAAAATTCAAAAAACGGTTAAATATGATGCCTATGATTTGTAATAATCACAATAAACATGAACATATTACATACATATAATTTCACTTTTTAATTTATTGAAATTTTCATAATGAACGTAAAGTGAAACCACCAGCGTAAAACCAAAGAAATTACTCTTTGCCAGGTGATCGTAATTGACCTAATTTGTTGAAACCCTCAACATCTTTATGCTTAGTCGAAACTTCAAAATAATTGTGGTAATTCCGAGTTTTTGCTATAACTCAGAGGTTTCCAGACTAATTTTTCTCACCACTATCCTTAAAGATGTATGTTTTTGTAGCTATATCGCTTTATCGACGAATAATAGCGATGACTGAAATTCCAAAGCAAAACCCAAACATAAATCGTTAAAATGCATTTGTTTAGTACCTGTCTAAATCTTTAAACCCTATCGGTTGACGTATGCATTTTAAACATTTATTAACGGTTACCTTCTATGATTCTTTCGATTGAAATGCATTACTTTTCATTGAAATGTGGAAAATGTTTTGTTCTCCAAAATATATTTTGCGTTTTCTGATTGCTTCGTTCCCCTTAACTGTTATTCGATACCTTCTATTTCCCAAAGATCACTCCCTAAAGATAACCCCAACAACCTCAGAGGGAGGAGGGGGGTCACTTTGAAAGCACCACTCTAACTCTGTCAAACAGATTATTGAGTGTTTTATTAAAGCGGCCTGTTTATTTTATTTTATTTTAAGAATGCCACTAGAGTGGAGTAATTGAGTATGATTGAACCATTATTATATTTCTTACCTACCTACAAAAAGTTCACATCAAACTTAGTTTATATTTCAACAGAAATAGTGATATATATAGAGGTAGAAAACTATATTTCCTGCCGCAATGTGCGAAAACTGATTGATTGGTTTCCGATAGCCTTCTCGATCAATCCGTTTTACCGGGAATTATAGTTATCTGTTTATTAGGCTTAAGCATTGCTTTTCAACTTTTTTAGTGTTACAACTTTCAACCTTGTTAAAAACTGAACAATTGTGTAATAAACCTTACGACCCCCTCAACATATATTTTAACGTTTTTCGTAGTTCTACATTACTAACGTGAAAAAGAAAATGTTTACACCTGCCACGAATACCATTCATTCTAATTTCCACTTTTTACTTGGGCGAAAAAGTCCTCTCATCTACGGTGGCTTTAAAAATTAAATACAGAAATCGACCATTATCATATCTAATATATGCAAGGCTGATGTGAGCGTAATGAATAGGATCAAGAAAGGGACGCTTAGATGGTTTGGGCACGTAGAGCGAATGAACGAAGAAAGGATTTTGAAAATAATATATGGTTCGAAAGTGAATGGAAGAAGAAGTCGTGGACGCCCGATGAAGACATGGCACGGTTAAGTAAATCAAATACTTGAGTCGAGTATTGTGAAGAGTCAGAATAACAGAAGACTATGTATGAGACGATGTATGAATGTGAATGAAGCAAAAAGTGTGACAGAATTATATGGCGGTTCGTCCTCTCTGCCCACCCCTGCAGTGAAACGGCGTGATGGTTAGTTGGTTAGTTAGTTTATTATCACTTGTAAGTAATTTACTTATGTGTGTTTTAAATATAAATCCACCTATAAAAAAACTTTTTGAATGAAATACAAACTCAACCATCGCATGAATGAAGTAATTAACACACATTTATTTATTAGTTTATAAGAAGTAGGTATAAGTGACGTTTTATTCAATATTTAATAATAATGATTCTTCGTGTACGTGACTTATTTTTTTGACAGATTTCAACCCCTAGGTTGAGATACGATGCTCTTAAGGGAAACTACGAAAAAGAAAAATAATACTTTATAATGAAATGATAAAAGATCGGAAACGACAAGCAATTTATTTCTTAGTTAAATATTAAGGGGAATTTCTTTATCTCAAATTATTTGCCCAAAAAAAATAATAGATGTCATAGGTAAATAGGATTTCTTATTTCATGAGAAGTTTTCTACTAAGTCTACTTCTCTTAAAGAAGTTTCTTAGAAGTAAATGGCACGAGGATCGTGTTTCACGGAGTATCACTTACCCAAATCTGAAATCCTGCGTAATTTCTAGAAGTGTTTTAATAATCATTCTTTTCAACTGTCAATCACTGCTTCTGTATCTTGATTAGACCCTTATCACGCCCAAAGCATTCTTGTAATTTCTGTAACTGCCATTTAATTCTCATTATACGGAGAGTATTATGTTTTCAAACATTTGAGGGTTCAAATAGCCTCTAGCAACGAATACTCCATCTGCACACAATGTAGAACTTGACATGAAATGTTATAAAATTGAAACATTATTTTTACCTTGTTTAAATTTGCATTTTACGGAGAGATTTTATGAACTTTATGGGTTTCATAATGAGGTTTATGTCCCTTTTTCACAGAACGAAAGTTATTCATGTAAATGACGTAGGATTTTCCCATTACAACATTAAAAATAATATTCAGCAAATTTTCTTAGGCATTAAGCTTAGGAAAATAATAATTATTCTTATTGTCGAAAAAAATTATTTTAAATATTTCATTAGAAGGTGAAAGTTTTCTTATTATTTTGGAAGCGTGAATATTTTCTGATAAATTTAATCAGGGTCATTATTTATTATACAGATGAATTGATATATGCTAGCAAACTAAACAAATTTACAACAATAATATTCGATTACCTCCGTTGAGTTAGATTTACGCTGTAATAAAATAATGTATTATTTATTTATGTGTTTTTACTTAAAATAGTAGATAAATATATGCAATAGTTACACAATATGTACTTATATAAATATAAATTAAATTAAAATTAACATTAAATATAAACATTACCTTTACCTTTCCTCAAAAAAAAAAAATAATAAACATGTTTTTTCATGAATTTGGTAGCTGTCGGTCTGGGTATTGTGATATTGAAATTAAAGGTTGGTGTAGTTTGGTGTTACCAAATCACTTTTAAAAACATGTATTTTATTTTAAATCGCTTTTTTATTTTGATGATTAAAAAAAACTAGGAACACATGATACAATATAATTTTTTGTTTGATATAGTGCGCCCAATGCAAATTAGTAAGTTTACAAAACAAAATCATTTGCTTTGTAATTAGTAGTATAGTAATATTGTCTTTGAATCCAGAGGTCGTGGATTAAAATCCTGGCGTGCGTCAGTCGTTTTTAACGAACTAGTTTGTGTTATTTCATCTGATAGTATTAATACGCTAAGCCGTCTTCTGTACATGATTCGTTAGATCGCCGTGTGGTGCGCTAATGTATGCAAAACAATACTGATAATTTTCGCACATACGTAAAAAGGTTCAAAATTTTATTCCGATTTGGCTACTTCACGATTTACTCACTATGTCCCTTTTGAAGTGTGTATTAAGACTAAACTAGTATTTGATTAATATAAAATAATATATCATTTGCATATCACTTGCGGTTCGTCTCAGAGTGATACAAACTTCCAGTTTTGCCCTGGTGAAAGAAAACCGTTCAGAATCTAAATATTGCTTGAAATTAATTTACCCGTGTTTGGTAACCTGATGATTTAGTAAATATCTAGGTACTTCCATACATTCTTCTTCTATATCTCTTTCCACTGGCCACTTCCTTCAGACTCACAACATACCAGTATTGGGGATATCATTGGTATTCACATAAAAAAAGAAAATGTTGATGGTTTATAACTGTATCGATAAACGCGATTATATCATCCTTAGCAGTATATTCCAAGTTTACTTAAAAATTGATTTTTTTAAGTTGAACATTGAAAATACAGATTTTTTTTTAAATTGACTTAATATAAGATGGGAATTGAATGGGCAACTTCTTGATTCGGAGTCAGACATCTTACGGCCCTAACTCAGATATCATCTTGGTGTACTTACTCTACCTGACACTTTTTTGTTTTCGTACAATTTTTAGCTTCCCATTCGACTTAATTTTGTTTAAAAAAATACTGAAGAAACTGTGGAAATTAATCGTAATTATTACATTGAACCAATAATGAGATTCAAATTGGATACTGAAATGCTCAAACGAATTGAATTCATCCAAATCCTTAAAAAAAACCGCAAATTTATTGGGTTCGTTCGGAAAAATTATCTCCTTGTAAATACCTAAAGTGAACTTGCCGTTTGCGTGAAAATATTTGTTGCCCATTGAATAATTCATATGTTTAATTCAGCCGAGAAAATCCTGACTCATTCCTTGTACATTCTTTAAAGGTTTCTGAATCTGCTAAAATATCAATGTTTTAATACCTTTTTACAATATTGTTTAGGACCCTACATTAAATTGATTAAGAAAATACTTTCACACAATATTTTGAAGAAAACTTTAAATTGTGCATTTCAGATTGAATTTCTCAATGTTTTTTTGTTTTATTTCAGACCATGACCTACCAGCCCTATCATCGTTTGAACACTTCAATAGCTGCGCCAATCGACGTGACGGAGGTGTCGCTATTAGCTGACTTCTTCTTCAATCGATCTCTTCTCAACAGCAT
The DNA here is from genome assembly GCA_022651775.1 of Drusus annulatus. NCBI lineage: Eukaryota > Metazoa > Arthropoda > Insecta > Trichoptera > Limnephilidae > Drusus > Drusus annulatus. Next base: position 1,134,351 of record JAGWCC010000084.1, read on the forward strand.
ACACGATAAAACCAACAATTCTAGTATCGACTGGAATCGGGAGTACGGTAAGCCATTTGCATCTTAGAAAAAATCATATTTTTTTAGTTTGTTACCACATCAGACGATTTAAATAAAAGTGTATTTTCTCTACATTTCAGATATGCAACGTAGAAAAATATAATTAGTGTCATCATAAAATGTTACCCTTCTCTATTTAGATTATGATTTATTTCGTAATTAATCACTTATACTTTTTACAGGGATATATTTTTATGAAACACAGAGCCTGACTGCCCTGAAGCGAAGAATGCAAGTCTTAAAATACAAAAAAAGGAAAAAAAAACTTTTAAAATTGCTTCGTATTCTTTTAAATTAATGAGGTTTTCGAGGTTCCTGATTAATATGCCAACAATAAAGTGTACTTTTCCGACCTTTTTAATATACTCTATGGACAAGTTAAGATCAGATTAAATTAATGTAAAGTAGAGTGAAACTACCCTCGCTGGTTTTAATCACGCGCTTCTTATATTAGCGAGTACCCTGCTATTATAATGCGTTGGGTACGCTGTTGTACGCTTTTATCTTTTCTCATAAACGACGGGTGTTTCTGAAAAAGTGGGATACCGGAACTCTTAGCGGTAGAAATACAGTACACAAGTAGTGCTAGTAAAGAGCGGTTTTAATTAATTTCGCAGAGAGTTTGTACGATGTGCCGGCGGGGCTGATAGCGCTGCTGTCATTCTTCTATGGGAGCATATCCATAGTGGCGGTGGTCGGCAACTCGCTGGTCATGTGGATCGTGGCCACCTCCCGCCGCATGCAGAACGTCACCAACTGCTTCATCGCCAACCTTGCGCTGGCGGATATCGTCATTGGACTCTTCGCCATACCATTCCAGGTAAACATATATTTAAACTTAAACACACGGTGAATGCATTTTACCCATATACAGTTTATGAACGGACTAGCAAAATGGTACAAAAACAGTATTGGAATACAGTTTAGAGGGGAAAACAAATAAATTGGTAATATTCAGAAATATAGTTCTAGAAAAAGTAATTCGGGCAAAAATTATAGGAAAAACGTCAATATCAATGACAATGCTACCATCATTGGCCATACTATCCCAATAACGCTTTTTTAATTCACACAGCTTAGGGAAAAAGTTTCAGGATAACTGTTAAGCTTACTTGCTCTTAAGTTCTGGATCCTTTAGTAATGAACGTTCAGAAATACAATTTAATAAAACCGTTTGAAAGACCGTTCAGCAAGTACTAAAGTTTTATAATAAAAAAATATTTGCACCATAGCAAAATAATGAGAATGAATGTTTATTGAAACGAGAACATACAAATACGCATTAAGAAAACATTTTTAAAATTTCATTTTTATTTTTATTTAATACCCTTCGTAGCCAAATCATAAACTTGAGAAACAGAAACGAAGAAATCCCTCACTAAAGAAAAATAATAAAAAAATAAGGGTATCATAATTTTCCTCAGAAACACACTGAAAACTCGCAATCAAAGCTTTGAAAATTTTATTAGGTGTGAAATTCTAGTAAAAACAACCCCTACATTTCAAATTCTTACGTTTTCGTATTTTTTTCATAATGATCTTCGGAAAACAGCAAAGAAGTACCAATATAGTACGTATTACGCAGGTAAACATCATTAACTCTTGCCACCAACGTATTAATGTTTATTATCTTAAAAACTAATGGGTAAGTGGGTACTTAAAAATAGTAACTGCCTATCTTCTAAACCTCCAAGTAATAATAAAAATGATCTCTGACGATTAAATAACAATTATTGCTCATCCTCCGGACGAAGCATCATGAAAACAAATGCGGTTTAGCATATTAAATTTAGGTAATTAAGTGTTTCAAAGGTTCTTGAACACAACAACATGTCACCCTTGTAATCAGGCACCGGATTAACTTGTTCAATTAATCTTGCTGGCGTCGCGCGACATGTGCTACTGTATTATGTTACTTTATCTTATCATTCTAAAAGGACATAAATCTGTTGATAAACAGAATCGGCTACTATCAAGCATCCCATCTAAATAAGTAAAAAAATACAAAGTGATTCAAATATTTCGTAGGTTAAATCTAGGTATTTGTATTTAGGAGTTCAGCAAAACTCATAATATTAATATATTATGGCTATTTTAAATATTAATGTCGTTTGACTTTGGAATTTGTAATTCTTGTTTTGTTTTTCGTACAGCATGTGCATTTACTTTTTAAACATCAATTTGGTTTACTAAAACACAGGTTTAAACACAGGTATAAGGCAATAAGTAAGGAATTTTCAATTCGTATTTAAATGAAAGATTTCCAGCACAATCAGAATATAATACTTTTCCTTGAGATTTAAAAAAAATACAATTACTAGTTTTAGGTCATTCGTTTGAATGGAAACTTTTAAAAACTTAATGTTCGGATTTTATCAAAACAATCAAATCTGTTTATTTTACAAGTTCTTTCTACCTCTTAAATACTTTTTTATATTTCTTTTGTTGCCATTATCCCTAATCGTTATCGATGCATGCAGAACTGTGCTCGTATCAGTCACGAAAGTTTCGTAGCCATGAGGTGCAGCGTCTTCTTGTAAGTTGTACACCATCAAAACATATTAAAACACATTTATTTATTTTTTTTGACTCGACAGAGTAAAATATCGTCACCGAAAAGGCAAATAGGGCTGAAGCGCCATTTTGGGAAGTTTTCACCAGAGCAGTTTTTTTTGTCACAGAAAAATTCATAAGTCTTGACAATCTTAAATCTTACCTTGTTGGAATTAAAAAAAAAGTTTATTTAGGTAACTCAATGCTCTCATGAAGTGACAAAAAGCTAACAAAAGTCCCAAACTTGTGTCGCTTGATTAAAGCCTTCACCCAAATGGTAAATATATTTTATATGGCTGAAGGGCCACAAAAATTTTCAAAATCAAACGAGAGTAAGAGCATTTGATGC